>OY744475.1:180521740-181025223 GCA_963556175.1 Tipula confusa
TTTTTAAACCGGCATTTGGTCCATTTGCAGGTTAGAACTAGTAAAATAAAAAGAAATTTTGAAAGACTAGTGAATGATTCAGATCAATCTACGCAAAAGTGCTGTGTTCTTATTCAAGCAAAAGATTTAAAAACCGACTACCGTAAATTATGAGAAATAATTTAATAATTATGTTGAAATAATTTTCTGCTAAACTTATTGTTAATATTTTAGTAACAAATTCTTTAAAATGAATCATTCCACCACATTATTTTTCTTAGAACTAATTAAACTGTTTGGAAATGTATAAAAATTATTTTATATATTATTGTTACGCTAAATTAAATTTATTTGAGACAACCCTAAAAAAATTTAATTATTGTATTATTTTATCTTTAAATTCTTAGAATTAACAATTTCTGGTGTAATATTATAATTTACACGTGTATTTAATTCTTAAAACAAAACACGTAAATTATCAAAACCAATATTTGCTTATTTTGCTTATTTACTTTTGGTTGAGAGTACTCTATGCCATACGCAATGATACTACTCGTATTAGGCATATTCTATTATTCATATTTCAAAAATTATCAAAAAGTCATCTTTTTAACAAAAAATACGCACTGTTACTTTAAAGGCGCAAAATATAAAAATCATGCGCATACTAACCAATCAAATCAACAAATCTTAACCATGTGACTCCTTTCATCAATCAAATCACACGTTGGTGGAAAAAAACTGATTCGCAATCCAACAAAACAAATGTAAAAAATGTGTATCTATGTTTTCACTTTGTTTTTATTCTGCTACGCAATATTTTATCCACAAAGGTATGATTTGCTTGGTGAAGCGAGTCACATTGTTTAGATGTGTTGATTTGATTGGTTAGTATGCGGACGGTTTTCATATTTTGGATCCGCATACGTGCTTGGGCTAAAAATGTTGCTACTTGTAACCAATGGAATGATAAAATTATGCGACAGCAGTGAACTTTACATATAACATAAATTAGTTTTTGGGTTGATTCAACATCATTACGTTTCTTTATTTGCCGGAAACCATAAAATCATTGAAATTTACGCTAGTTTTAATGAGGTTGTGAAGAATATCGAGAACGGTTTCTACCATTTGGCATTTGGTTAGAAATTTCTAACATACCTATATAAACATTTAAATATTCTATTAGAATACAACAGACAGGTATTCTAATAGAAAATAAAATTTTCAGAAAATCGACACTCGTACAAACACAAAGAAGACTAACAAATTAATCATAACACATTGAGTGACAAAAAATCATAAAATGATTGTTTACAATAAAGTAATAAACAAACAAGCAAAATGCCAGGTAAAACAAGTTCGTGAACAATATTGAGGTCATTAATATGTGCATTCGATTGAAGCCAAAAATAATAATAAATCTTTGTTTATCAGGCCTTCACAGTTGAAACGTAAGGCAATAAGAACTGTAAGAATTTCCAAATTTGTTAAATTCTGATAGGATTGAAGTTTTTAAATGGGTGATGGTTTTCATTTTGAAAGTGGTTTTGTGATGTTTTGTGACATTTGCTATTTTTTATATTTAAAAACCTTTTCCATTCCTAACCTAATATTCTGAAGCAACCTTAAGACACGGCCAACAAAAAACCGCGATAAGTTTGGCTTACATCCTGTAAACCCCGTTAATTTATCGTAAAACGGTAATAAGCATTTAAAAATCGACGTGTAAATCTGTGATTTGGCTTAATTAATTTATTTTTGCCAACTTTTCAACAAAACTGCACTTCAATAGGGTCAACATTCATCCTAATTTTAGTATTTTAATTCCACTTGTAATCTAATACAACATTTTCATGATACAAAGAGTATCATGACACAAATTGTGTAATGGAACGTTTTGTTTTCTTGTTTAAATATTTAAAAGAGCAAGCTTCTTAAAAAGTCACTAGTTGACTTTTTCTATTCAACAGCATGATTACGAAAAAACCAACAAAACAAAAGAAATTTTAGTTAAAAATATTTTGAATATTGTCTTATTTTTAATTAACGCCCTTTAAAATACAGATGATCAGTCTGTTTCGTTTTTGTTTCGTATATGTTTTTATATGCCTTACCATAATAATCAGTGTATTATTTTCAAGGGGAAATTCTATGACATAAAATTAATGCAACACAAAATTAGGAGAAACAATTGATTATATTGTGGCTTCGCTCTCATATGGAATGACTAAGCCATTATCTTATAAAAATAACTAAGCCATTTTTTTGGGTCATTTTTCTTGTGGTAAGGAATTTTCTTTGAAAACGGAAGAAGTGCTTCCCTTGCTTCCATGAACCTTCGTCCCTAGTAGACTAAAAATACGAACTTGACTAAAGAAAAAGTAATACTACATACAAATATGGCACATGTTTTGAGTAACAGTTTAAGTAAAGACAGTCATACGCATTAAAAGATTAAATGTATAAAAAAAAATTGATTTGGCTTCGTGTGTATCTTACCCATGTTATTTATGACTGTACATTTTAGAATCGAATTAAAATTTAAAATATAAAAATTCATTTTATTTATTTCGAAACGATTTATTTGATTACAGATTATATTGATGAACGTTTATTTGAGAAAAAACGTTTTATGGGATGTGCTCAATTTGTGCACGTTTGATGTATTATCGATACGACTTGTTGTTATCGTACATAAAATAAACACACAATTTAATGTGTGATTTTGAAATCAAATGAAAAAAAATTATATGACAAAACATTTATGCAAGTGTAACCGCGTTTGGGTTCTTTTACTGGTTTAAGTTTTTCATTACATTTCTCTTTAAGACTGTGTCCGAAACCCTTGATAAATATTTGTTAATACAAATTTTTGACATTTATTTTAAAAATATTCCCCTACATTCCCAATTTTTTTTTACACTGTCCGAAAAGTATTATATTTGTTTGTAATATTTCTCCGCCTCACATATGTTTTGAAATTTACCTTTTGTGAGTTAAATGATTGAAATTGTCATAGCAACGAAAAAGTTAAAATTTTGGGTTTTATGGTTTTTGAATGGTACTATTATAGAACTAAGTGGTGAATTTTATATGTTTTTGTATATATCCAGGTGTGCTACGCGTTTGGCTTTTATTATTGAAGGTTTTTTTTTGTTTGGGTGTGTTCGGTATTATCAAATATAAGTTAAAAATTTGTGTTAGCAAATACTTGTCACGGGTTTCGGATACTCAGACTGTGTTAGTTATAAACCAATTGGCTTTGACTTACCAACCAATAATAAACCTGGTTCTATTTTATCTAGTTTCTGCAGGGATTTTTTTTTATTTAATTCCCTCGATCTTTTCACCACAAGGCACATTTTGAGGTTGCAGTTTACGTAAGTTTCCTGTAAAACTTTTGCGGTTTTGCACTCATTTATTTTAGTTGTCTTGCCTTTTTAAAACAAAACATTGGGATACCTAGAACCTATTTTTTCCGCCACTATTCATATTATTGACATTGGACTAAAAACGAAATAAATGTACCGTAATTCCCCAAACCAATAATACAATTTGAAAATAAACAATCACTTTGAAAATTGTTTGGTCTTGCTATGAGTATCATCCAGATAACAGTAATCAACAACAATAGCATCTAAGGCTGTGTCCGAAACTAATGATAAATATTTGTGACTACAAATTTCTGACATTAATTTGATAAAAACGAAAACAGCCAAATTGTCACGGACAGTTGTTATGATAATTTTTGGCAAATACCAAAACTTTCTATAATAAAAGCCAAACTCATCGCGTAGCACACTTGGATATACAATAAAACATATAAAATTCACTACTCGAATAGTACCAATTAAAAACCATATAAGAAAAATTTGATCTTTTTCGTTGCTATGACAACTTCATTAAACAATGCACATAATTAAATTAATTTTGTCTTCATAGTTTTTATGCCTTACAAAAAATTAATTTAAAAACAAATAAGGCGGGGAAAATTTTTAATCAATTATTATAATTTTCGGACAGCGTAATAAAAAATTGGGAATGTAGGGGAATATTTTTTCAAAACTTTTATTCACAAATATTTATCATGGTTTTCGGACACAGTCTAAGTATCATTATTTTCTACAATTTTATAGTTTTGCATAGTATTCTTTGATATATGTATGAATTCCTGCAATTTTTGGTGGTTCAATGTAGATTTTTCAGTTTCAAATGAGTTAGTTTCATTATTATTTATGGTGCTAGTTGATGGACAACTTAAAGAAAACTGCCGCATCCATTGTTGGTCTGGTAATCATAATGAATTGCTTCGCGTGCTAATAGATCCTGAGTCTCAAGCCACCTTTATTACAGAAGAAGCCTGTCAGAGACTTAAGTTAAAAAAGAGCGCAGCGTATGCAGAAATAACAGGCTTGGGAAAAACCGATGCTAGAGTAGTGAACTCAAATAGACCCCTGGAAATGGAAACATACCAGAAATGTGCTATGGGCTGATTCATCATTTTATACTCCTGGTCCAATCGACTTATCATTGGGTGCAGATTATTATGGAGAAATTTTGATGAATAATATATTAAAAGCCTCATCTGACAAACCAGTTGCTCAAGAAACTAAATTGGGATGGATATTTCTAGGCCGTTCCTCAGTCGATTGTCACAATTTAACACAGACTTAGATATTTAATTAAAAATCTTTTGGGAAATAGAAGAGGTTCCTCATAAACGAACATTCACCAAAGAAGAACTAGAATGTGAAATAATGTTCGCAACCAGCTACAAACATCTCAAAAATGGCCGTTACGTAGTCAAAATACCGTTAGACATTGACTTGTACTCTGCCAAACCATTAGGATGCTCAAAACAGATCGCAATGGCGCGTCTGTTACAAGTAGAAAAACGACTTGCGTTGAAGTATAAGAAGTTTATGGATGAATATATCGCATTAAGACACATGAAAGTTGCTGATGTAACAAATGATTCTGGTTACTATTATCTGGCACATCTTGCAGTTTTAAAGAAATCGAGTACAACTACAAAATTAAGGGTAGTTTTTGACGGGTCTGCGAAAACTATAACTGGAATATCGTGACGGACACATAAATACGTTCATACAGCTGACATTGAAAAAATGTTCAGTCAAATTATAGTTGATAATCATGATCAGAACTTCCAACGCATTTTGTGGAGAGAGACTCCAGTGTTAAATGATTTGTACGTGGATGATCAGACTTCTGGGCAAAACACCTTAAGAAAATGGGCAACAAACGATTCTTTTGGAAGCCATACCAGAACATCTAAGTAACCAAAATTGTTTGGAATTCAAACTTGACGATACCATTATAACTCTTGGACTACACTGGAATCCAACAACAGATACATTCAGGTTTAATGTCATCAAGGCTAGATCTGACATCGGTAAATCTAGCAAACGCAGCCTACTTTCAGATAGCGCAAATCTTTTTGATCCATTAGGCTGGTTGGCACCAATCACAATTGTAGCCAAGCTTATGCTGCAAGAACTTTGATTGGCAGGTCTGTCTTGGGACGAAGAATTTCCGTCATACGTATCAACGTAAATGACAGGAATTTAAAAACTTATTGTCACTTCTAGAAGAAATATCTATCCCACGTTGGATCCAATTTGAGAACAACAAAACAGAGTTACATGGATTCTGCGATGCCTCAGAAAAGGTCTATGCTGCAGCCATATGCTTCAAATCTATATAAATTCCGAAGGTATCACTAATGTCCAATTTGGAAATCATTACAAGAGCTTGCCATCGATAAACAAAAAAACTATCCAAAGGCGTCTAGCCTGGTGTTAAATGATTTTTCGTGGATGATCTGATTTCTGGGCAAAACAGCCATATGCTTCAAATCTATATAAATTCCGAAGGTATCACTAATGTCCAATTTGGAAATCATTACAAGAGCTTGCCATCGATAAACAAAAAAACTATCCAAAGGCGTCTAGCCTGGTGTTAAATGATTTTTCGTGGATGATCTGATTTCTGGGCAAAACAGCCATATGCTTCAAATCTATAAATTCAGAAGGTATCACTAATGTAAGACTTCTCACATCAAAAACGAAAGTTTCTCCGATTAAAAATTTGCTTTCGCTACCTCGACTTGAGCTTTGTGGAGCGCTGCTTCTTGTTAAACTTATGCATTAAGTTATAGGAGCAATGCAAATTCCGGAAATATCTACGTTTTTTTGGACTGATTCGATGATTACATTATGTTGGATTCAAGGGCCTCCTCTTAAATATAAAACTTTCGTGGCCAATCGAATATCAGATATTAAATCTTATTCTAATCCAGCACAATGGCATCACGTTGGATCAACCGATAATCTAGAAGATTGTGCCTCAAGAGGTACGGGTCCAAATGAACTAAAGAACAATCATTCATGGTGGGCGGGTCAAACTTGGCTAAAACTTTCATCCGAACATTTATTGATGAAAAAAAATGCTGCGAGTGGGAGGAAGAATAACTAATTGTAGCCTGAAATATGACATCAGAAATCCAAAAATATTGCCACAAAAATATAGATTTACAAAGTTATTAATAAAAACCTTGCACGGGGGAATTCAATTGACTCTATCACATCTTAGAATCAAATATTGGACAATAAACGGTAGAAGTTACATACGTTTAGAAATAGCAAAATGTATCACATGTCATCGATTCAATGCTTCAACGAAACAATAGCTAATGGCAAGCTTACCCAAAGAACGAGTCACGCCATCACCTCCGTTTATTAACACAAGAGTAGACTACGCTGGGCCCATATCAGTAAGAGATTCGAAAGGACGTGGAAATAAATCATACAAGGGATATATATAGCGCTATTTGTATGCTTTGCTATTAAAGCAGTGTACATAGAAATAGTCAGCAATTTAACTACCGCAGCCTTTATTGCGGCCTTTAAGAGATTTATCTCACGAAGAGGCTTATGTCAACGGATAATACAGCGATAATGGATATACAGCGATAATGGAACCAATTTTGTGGGAGCCACAACACAGGACATCGGAGTCGAATGTCATTTTATACCACCATCTCCTCCACATTTCGGAGGACTCTGGGAAGCAGCCGTTAAATCATTGAAGTATCACCTAAAAAGGATTATTGGAACCACAACTCTTACTTATGAAGAACTATCAACAGTTGCAACTCAGATTGAAAATTGTCTTAATTTACGGCCTCTCACAACAATCTCATTTGTCCAAATGCGTTAATACTCAACCCTGGACACTTCTTAATTGGAGGTTTACTAATTACAACTTCAGAATTAAATTTCATACGAAAATATTTCTGCCAACCATCGGTGGAGGCTAATCTAAAAAATGGTTCAAGATTTCTGGAAACATTGGTCAAATGACTATTTAACTGGATTACAACAAAGAAATAAATGGTCCTGCAAACAACCAGAATTAAAGGTAGATGTGATATCGTTTTAATAAAAGACAATAACCTGCCACCCACCAACTGGCCTTTAGGAAGAGTTATAGAGCTACACTCTGGTAAAGATAACCTAACTAGAGTATAGTTACAATAAGGGGAAGTAATGGTGCCACATTTAAAAGACCCATTACAAAACTAAGTGCTTTCTCTCTAGAGTCTAACAACTCTAACAAAAAACCGGTAGAAAGTTAGCACGAAAAACATGTTGGCAACACTAAAGGTTTGCGTCTGTCATATAATATATTTAGTACAAGATAGCATGAAAAAGATATAAGTAATAAGTAATAAGTAAAAACTAAAAAAAATTAGTTAGCACGAAAAATTAAATAAATGGCTAATTTGAAATACAATGAAAATCAGAACAAAAATCATATTGATTATACATTAAATGTCAATTAGCAACCGCAAGAGTAAAACCGGTTTGACATTAAAAACTAAATTAAATTTATTTTATGTTACATACAAAATACTAAAGTGTTTGGAATAATCCAGCCTTTCATTTATTGAGTAGGGCTACTGACTACTAATTTTCTTGGTAATTTTCAGAATTTTTCTATGACCCAGTAAAAAGATATAAACGGTTAAATATGTGTACTTTCAAAAATCTTCACAAGACGAAAACGAGAAATTTGAAAAATTTCTAATCAGGCTTCAACACAAATGGACATTTAATCGATCAAATCGCGGAAAAGTGTAATTCCAAAGATTTGAGAAGGAAAATACTTTCATCGGGAGATGATATTAAATTAGACATCATTATAGCTAAAGCCAATTAATTAGAAGCTGTTACCAGACATATGGACAGATTTAATGAAACTAAACAAATTCCATTTGAGATCAACAAATTAAAATCAAGATTTAAAGTATCAAGTCCTTGCACGCGATGTGGAGATAAAAAACATTCATCTGATGATGAAAAATGTCCGACTAAAAGCAAAATTTGTCGGAATTGCTATTTTAAAGGACATTTCGATAAGTTCTGTAGAATCCGCAGCACGAAATGGAAAAGCCAGAACGATAACATGTTCCCCGCTTTAAAACGAAAAAGACTGGAACATGGTCGATCAAATAGACTTGAAAATATTCGATCCATCGAAGGCGAAAACGATGTAAACTATATATTCCATTTCGATAACGACGATCTAGTAATGTGTAATTTAGGTGGAATACCAATAAATTTCCTAATTGATTCTGGTAGCAAATGTAATATAATAGACGACAAAACTTGGGAAACATCAAAAGCAGATAACATAAAAATAAAAAATCAGCTATAAAAACACCGAACAAAGCATTTTTGGCGTATGCAAGTAAGCCTCTGGATGTTTTAGGTTAATTTGAAATGGCTATCAAAGTTGGAGATAAAAAAAAAATTTCCTACATTTTACGTCATAAAAGGAGGGAAAAACAGTTTGTTGGGAAAAAACCCAGCTATCGAATTGGGAGTTTTAAAGATTGGAATAAATGTCAATTCAATTGACGAGGCATTTCCAACTTTCAAAAATATTCTAGTGAAAATTCCAATTGACAAATCAGTTGTACCAGTTACTCAGCCTTATCGAAGAATTCCAATTCCTTTAGAAGAAAAGGTAAATAATAAACTAAAGGAACTTATAGAGTAGCAGATCATAGAAACTGTGAATGAACCATCAAGTTGGGTTTCTCCGATGGCCCCAATTATTAAAGGAAACGGAGATTTATGTATTTGCGTGGATATGAGGATAAAATGAATATGGCCATTTTACGTGAAAATCATCCACTTCCGACAATGTAGACAATTCTTCCACAGTTAAGAATAGCAAGTTTTTCTCACGTCTTGAAATTAAAAATGCATTTCATCAAATTGAAATTGCACCAAAATCACGATACATAACCACATTTATAAGTAAATTAGGTTTGCTACGCTACAAACGTTTGATGTTTGGAATTCAATGTGCTCCAGAATTATTCCAAAAAATTATGGAGCGGATGTTAGTGTCATGTGAAGGGACTCTAAATTTCATAGTTGATATAATTGTATTCGGGGAGACAGAATTTCAATATAACCGAAATCTGAAAAAAATCATTAGATGTACTTAAAGAAAATAATGTGGTTTTAAATGATTCGAAATGCATATTTAAAACAACGGAAATACAGTTTCTTGGATACAATCTATCAGCGGAAGGAATAAAACCTTTAGCGAGTTATGTGCTAACGGAAAAGGAAGCCCTTGCTTAGGTTTGGGCAATAGAACATTTAAGAATCTACCTGTATTGGAAAGAAGAATTTTAATTGGAAATGGATCACAAGCCCTTAGAGTCTATTTTTGGACCCAAATCAAAACCGTGTGCTCGAATAGAAAGATGGGGACTTCGTCTTCGCGTATAAGTATAAAGTACTACATCGTGCAGGCAAATCAAATATAGCCGATCCATTGTCCCGATTGTGTGTAAATAGAACATGTCAGCTATTTGATAAAGAAGACAACAATATTCGACAATTAGAAGATTATGCTAAACCAGTAGCGACCTATATGACAGACATCGCAAAGTATTCCGATCAATACAACGAAATCAAAAAAGTGAAAGATGGTCTTTTTAATAATATATGGGATGCAACTAGGCTTGCCACCTTTGCAAAATGCCAAAGGAGGACAGTTAAACTTTTGTTTTAAACCCTGCTAGTGACAAAAATATTTTACCATTTTGTAAGTCCTAAACCTTGATATCTATTTGGCAAATTTTCACTAATAAAGTATCTTGATAAAGCTGGCCAAATAATTATAGTTCTAGTTATAGCAAGCAATAAGGGCAACCATCCCCTCGATACATTTATAAAGTACCGAAGAATTTCTGTAAATTCAATTTTCGAGTAGTTATAAAATTCAATCTACTTTGGTCGACGTTAAAAACGTCGTAGCCGCGTTTAAAACGTTTCATAAAAAACACGTTCAATAAAAATCTACCATCGGTTCCTCGTGGTAGTTCCATATTACCCTCGTTACAGTTGCTTGGTTTCCCGTGCTTACTATCGACCGTCTCTTTATTGTTAACCGCAGCTGGATTTATTTTCTTTACAGCCATTTCTTTCGTTGTGGATGCGTTTAGCACATGCTTTATATCATTGTCTTCACAATAGCTTTGGAACAACCTACACGTTTAAGCGTATTAGGAAATGATTCAAGCTGGTCGATATGCACGGTATTGAATAGTATTGGTATCTTATCAATCTGATATAATTACCCTCCCTTTTGTCTTGATAGTGTTTTGTATATCCCCACTCGATGTAAGCTGCCATACATTTTCTTGGAAACAAAAAATTTCTCTGGAAAATCTTTAAAGCCTTCTAAACTCCACATATCTCATAAAGTCGTGATTTAGTTAGGCGAATCTCCACTTGATTATACTAGGAACGACTCATTTATACGTCATGCATCGGTCTTCGGAACAAGTAAACTGGCCAGATGCATCAGTTCTTCCGCACCGTTTGTATTCCGACTCAACACCCCCACATACTTCATTTGTACTCCTGGTCGATATTCCATGACAACATCGTAATCTGCTAATTTTAGCCATCATATTGAAATTCTTAGTATTACATTTTTTTTTGTTGAACAACTTTGTAATGACGCACAATCGGTTATCATCGCGACGATGGCTAAGGCTTCCAACTCCTATGAATCATATTTTTGTTCACATTGGGTGGTGTGTCTGTTTATAATAGACCCTAATTTAGAGTATAAATGCGGTACCACTTCTAAAGTTTTGCAACAATATTACAGTTTTTTATGAACGTTCGAAAGAATCCCGCCAATCCCATAAACTGTAGTCATATGTGAGTTTTGTTCTTCGGCTGTGGGAAATTTACATCGGCATCTGTTTTTGATCTTCTGGGTGTAACTCGCGTTCCTAAAATTTCATGTCCTAAAAATCCTGCCTTTTTTTTTTATTTTTATTTTTTTTATAAATGTTCAGAGCACTTAGGATATATATATGTATGTATATCATTTATATGAAAGTTTTAGCAACAAACACACAGCACTACTGCAAAAGGTAAAAGGAAGGATTAGGAGGGAAAAAGGTAAGAAAGGAATAAAAGGAATAAAGGTTTTCAGTCTTCTAGTTGTTTACTTTTGATATTAAGTTTGAATCTCTGTAAATTGTATTCCAAGGGAAACGTCTCTTCGTTCAGTTTATTCCACATTCGCGTACTCCTAACAAAAAATGAATTTTTAAATTTATTGGTCTTCGCGAATTTAATTTCCAGATTGTATCGGTGTACCAGGCGTCTTAAGTTACGTGCAGGCTTTGACAAACCAGGCATAAATTCATAAAGTTCCGATGAACAATGACCATGAAAGTACTTGTAAAACACGCATAAGGCTCCCACATTACGCCTATGGGAAAGAGAATCAAGATCAGATAATAATTTTACGTCTTCAATCATTCGAGATGCTCGGTTTTGGACCCGATCGAGTGCAGTTAAATGGGTCAACCTGGGTCTTATGTAGGTCTTATATATTGTAAGTATTTCGGATGGATTAAAGTAAAACTTACATCGTCGTAGAAATCCAAGACATTTGGCTGCACCAATCGCTGCTTTGTTTATTTGTTCAGCCCAAGATATTCTCTTTGAAATAGTTAAACCGAGAATCTCAAATGTGTCAGACGTAGCCAAGCTGGATTCACCAGTCAGAAAAGACGGTGAATAACCATCAGTTCGGCCAGAAAAAACACAGGTTTGAAATTTGTTGGGATTAAATTCAACTCTGTTGGCTTCACCCCATTTAAGAATGACATTGAGATCTCGCGTAAGGCAGTCATTCATAGCCATTCTTTCTACGAGAACATCGTTTCGCGATGAAGAAGAAGGTAAACTGTAAGAGGTGGAAAGTGAGCTGTCATCAGCATAGGAGTATATTGGATTGAGAGTTGCTGATAGAAGATCATTGATGAAAATTAGAAAAAGGGTTGGAGAAAGGACGGATCCCTGAGGAACACCAGCGTTTATAAGATGTTGATCGGAAGTCACACCATCCACCACCACTTGGATTTTGCGACAAAAAAGAAAATTCTCAATCCATAAAATTAACGAACCGTGAAGGCCAACTGCCCTCAATTTACACAGCAAACCCTTGTGCCACACACGATCAAATGCTTTTGAGATATCGAGAGCAATGACTTGAGATTCACCAGATTGATGAATGCTTCTGTTCCATTGTTCAGTAACAACATTAATTAAATCACCTGCTGAACGCCCTCCGCGAAATCCATACTGACGATCAGAAATTAAATTTTGATTTGAAGAAATGGCTATTTTGCAGGTTAAGAAACAGACTATGGCACTTTATGCAACTAACAACCGCTCTAATTTTCTCTTATCATCTAGATGTAACACTATTTCCCCATTAGTCTCGTCAACTATTCAATTCATAATTTTCTGGAAAATAGCGGGGCATTCTCCTACCCAAATGACATCCTTAGAAACTTATAATGCATCAGCAGTAACAAAAGCGGTTACATGGGTATTGAATCTGGAGTATTCTAGACTCATCGCTATCTGGTAATATTTTGATGATAAATCCAAAACGGTGAAATAATTAGCTCCGAGGAAAATCTTCTAAAGAAGATTGGTCTTGCACCATTATAGCCTTAACTTGTCGATAATCTTCTCACATGCTTTCGTCCCCTGTTTTCTTTTTATTATTATTAATTTTCTTTTAACGTAACCATTCGGCCATCTTCACCACCGTACTGTCGTTCTTTTCCAGTCCTTGTCTTTGTTATTTACATACCAGGGTCGCACTCTACAAAATATGATATTTATTTTTCTGGTGGAGGACATTTTTGTGTTCGTGGAGGATGGAGGCAATTTATTATGAAAGGAGGACTGTCCTTCACAAAGGAGGACGGATGGCAAGCCTAGATGTAACGGTTAACAATTTTAAAAATGTTCAGTCTGAATTATGCTTTTATGGAAATATATTACTCCGTGGTACAAAATTAGTAATACCAGAGAAGTTACGAGGTAACATTCTTGCAGCTGTGCATGAAGGTCATCCTGGAATTGGTAGAATGAAATGTCGATTATGTACAAAAGTATGGTGGCCAAAAATAGACAGTGATGTTGAAAAAATCGTAAAAGACTGTAATGCTTGCACTTTAGTATCAATTCCAAATCCACCTAATCCAATGAAACGTCGAGCACTACCTAAAGCTACCTGGATGGCCAGGCAATCAGTGGCCCTACTTAATAAAATAAAATCCCAAGTTGACAAATGAAAGGCTGGATTATTCCAAACACTTTAGTATTTTATATGTAACATAAAATAAATTTAATTTAGTTTTTAATGTCAAACCGGTTTTACTCTTGCGGTTGCTAATTGACATTTAATGTATAATCAATATGATTTTTGTTCTGATTTTCATTGTATTTCAAATTAGCCATTTATTTGTTTTTTCGTGCTAACTAATTTTTTTTAGTTTTTATCTAATACTCAAACCATTTTCGTGCTAACTTTTTAATAATGCTTATTACTTATATCTTTTTCATGCTATCTTGTACTAAATAGATTATATGACAGACGCAAACCTTTAGTGTTGCCAACATGTTTTTCGTGCTATTTTTTCGTGCTAACTTTTCGTGCTAACTTCACAGACATGACATTCGTAATTAAGAACTTCGTGTTTACTATTGTGAGCCCATTACGATATACGATCAAACAAATATTCAAACAAAACTCCGAGGTGAAATTTTCATGTTAGTTTCCGCCTGTGTCAGTTTTAGTAATTTTTTTTTATGTATTTTAATTTTATGCAACCCGAAGTTCTCCCAACTCTTTGGCCAAAATTTGGATTTTTTTTTTTCATTTGAAAATCCATTTTTTTATGTATGTATATATTTATTTACCCAAAACTCAAATCAAATTGTTTTATATATGTCAAAATTGATTCAGCATGTGCTGAATAGTATGAATATGGCGGATTTACTATATTTATCGAGAATGTCATGTCTAGCAAATTAAAAATTGTACTTAAGTTCGCAATATTTAATAGTAGCAATTTTGTAACTTGCGATACATGCGAAAATCTACCCAAATATGTACTTTCTATTTCACACTAAAACATTATTCATCCTTGTGGTATGTGGGGGATACCGGATGTGATAGGTTATGTGGCGTGTTTCTTTGTTGCGGCGTGTTACTGATTATAAAATCGTTGGCCGTTACACTCCGTAAACCACTCCTCGACTCCCGTTGCATATTTTAAAGGAATATATATATATATATATATATATATATATATATATATATATATATATATATATATATATATATATATATATATATATATATATATTTCTTTTTTATAACGCTAAGCGTCTTCGGCTGTTCTAGAATTCCCGCCGGACGTTTTTATGTTTCAGCTGCATGTCACTGCTTTTTTGTAATCAAACCAATCTTTTGTTTACTACTAAAACTTTATTACAGGTAATTAATTTAATTATAAAAGTAAAACAAAATGGCTTATATAAAATAAAAATTAAACCAAAATGGCCGCTCTAAGTTGTATATATATTTATATGTCAACAATGTGAAGTACGAGTATAGTATGAACAATTTTTTTTTCTTCTCTTCTTCGTATCCAACGAGTCGGACGATATCGACAAAAAACAAAAAACAAACGCGAATTGCCCAACAAGCACTACATAAAAAAACGGACCGAACATCGAGCCGCCACATCCTAAATGATTTTCAGTGAAACCGAAATCCAATAATCTCCATTTAAACGCACTCATTAAGGTCCTAAATATGCTGCTTCACTTTGATATGGCCTGCTCTACTTCGTTTTGTAGTTTTTCTATATTTTACCAAACAAAAACAGATATTGTATCTACTTACTTCTTGAAGAACAACACAAATATTGCAAATAGGACAAAATCTGCTGTGGGATAATTATTTGAAACATTACTGATAACAGCTTCCTTATTTACGACTCCAAATTTATTTATCATATCTATAATTATACAGCGGCACAAATTAAAAGAACGAATCTTTTCGGTGTTTGTTTATATAATTTTACTTCCGTATAAAAAACTCCCCTAAATTTCCTTAACAATTAAAAATATAATTTTCCAAATTGTTATTAAAACATGGACAACAAGGGGCCAATTCAGAAAATTATAAGACCATTAAGGGAATGGAAAGGTATTTAGAAATTTTAATAATATTTACAGTATGAACACAGTGATGTTGATACTTCTTCCACCTCCCATAGGAGTCATAAACTTCACCTGCTACATTTTGAATTATGACACTTGTTGAAGCATAATGCATTATGTAAACTTAGTTTATGTTAGATTGGTGTTGTTCAATAAATATGCATAGTTCACCACGTGCTTCATAATTTATATCGTATAAATATAAATACAACATTGAGCTAATTAGGGGATATCCGCGATCGCACCTGTAGAAAAATTAAGTTTCAATTCATTCAAACATACGTCAATAGCAGCGATATAAGTTGTTTTTATATCAAAAACTCCGTCAGCGATATCACCGCAAATGAAAAGAAAACATTGCAGATTTTCAGGTTTTGTTATGTTTTGTTATCAAGGTAAAAAGGGTAAAATTGTCTCTAAGAAAATATGGGACGAATATTTTTACTCATACGCGCTCGTATTTTATACAGTATACTGTGTCTTGTACAATATTTCTTTACTTTAAAATTAATCCTGTGCGTTTTCACTCATCCTCATCGTAAACCATTTTGATAAACATATTTTTGGCTTTTGTGTTCCAAATCAGGGTATTTATGAAAATCGATTGAGGTTATGTTCACAACATTTTGTTTATAATGGATTCAAATCATGCTTTAAGATGTCGTTTTGTTTTGTTTCAAAATATGTATCAGAAAGACATTTATGTAGATTTTAAAGACAAATTATTTCTATATGTTTGGCTAAAGATTTTCAACTAAGGGTGTAAATAAATTCAAAGTTAATTTTACACTTATAACCGAGCATTAATTCTGTAGAATCAAATCTCTGTAACTCTCAATCGGTTTGAATTTAAACGGTAAACGTTTACATGGATATGCGCCCCTATAGGAAACTTCTTTAAAATGGTATAGTACAAAGTTTTTATATTATTATGCCACTGAAAAGGTCAGGATACAATTTCGAATGTCCCCATCTCCTACACTTTTTTAATCAATGCAAATGTTTTCGATACAGACTAATCTCTTCACAGATTTTACATATACGGGTCGTATCTCGTGCAATAACCATCAAATCGTGTTAATGAGGTAATTTTCTAAAACTTACCCTTTCTCTTTATCAATAAAGAAAATTTAGAAATTCGACAAAATTTGATTACGGTCATTGATTTGGGTCTAAGATTCGGTTTAATACTAAAAAATAAGGTCAAATTATAAAATGGAGTGTCTAAGTTCGTAACACGATAATTTATAGCAATAATAATATTACAATTTTAAGAATAAACAAGGTAATTAATTATCATTATTTAAGACCATTAAATGTGTGATCCACATTTTATAGAACTTAATTAGATTTTCAAATCTGCATATTATTCCATAATCATGGTAAAATCAGAACTTATTTCGGGGTTCCACTAAAACACTGAATCTATTTTTATTCTATATTATTTCCTTTATTTATAATTATTCCATTCATAAATTCTTTGTACATAGTATTTACATATTATGATGTCATAAGGACTTTGTACTAATTATATCATAATTTTATACCTCATTAGATACTCATCCGGTTACAATATAGAATAAGTTTTCATTAAATTCTATGTTTTGTATATGTATATGAAAAACAAACCTCAAATCGATCCATCTAAGAACTAATTTCTCAATCAAAACTCATAAGTGCGTGTGCGACACTTAAATTCCATCCAATATTATTGGTGACCCTCCCGTTTTATATGTTTGGGTATATATATTTTATATATAAATACAAACACTCACACTTATTTTTATTGAAAATCCAAATTCGTTATATATTTACACGAAAAATCTAGGTTTGGTGGAAAATATTACCTTCCAATCAGAGACATACACACACACATACACACGCAAACACACACAAGATAGGAATTCTTGCAAGATTATGATAGTCTCTCGTAAGGTTTTTGAGGATTCCTCCTCCACAAAAAAAAAAAAAAAAAACACACACATACACACAAACGAAATTGGATTTGGTATGCGAGAACTGATAACAATCCTTTAAAAACATTTGTGTAAAAAATTGCGTGCTGCTTACAAATAGTCAAAAACCTACAAAAAATATGTAATAGGTTGGGGAATATTTCATTAGTCTTAGGTATATTTGCACCCGAACAACATAACTCTATTCATTCGTATTTTTTTTTTTTTTGCTTCTTTATAGCGAACGAGTACATCACTGTGGGGTGAATGGATGGGAGTTTTACATGCTGACGAAATTGAGTATATATTTGGCCAACCGCTAAATCAATCATTACAGTATCGACAACGCGAACGCGATTTAAGCAAACGAATGGTGCTTGCTGTTAGTGAATTTGCACGAAATGGGTGAGTAAAATCGATTTACACTATATATTATTTTACCTCATATTTAAACCCTGAGTAAATTATTATATACTCAAACCTTTTTATTATATTATTTTAGATTATAATTTTATTTTATATGATTTTAATGATTTGTTTCTTTACTAATTTTTTTTTCCCAAAATTGTTTTTAGTACAAACAACAATTTTATTTTGCCTTCTAGTAATCCAGCTATAGATGGTGACACATGGCCACTGTACACAAAAGAAAATCCAATTTACTATATATTTAATGCAGAGGGTGATGAAAGTAAGCGTGTGGATAAATTTGGTCGAGGGCCAATGGCCACATCATGCGCATTCTGGAATGATTATCTACCCCGATTAAGGTCCTGGGCTGGTATGTACACATATATAGAAATATATTTATCAAACGTAAAATAATTAAAATCAACGTTAAATTGTGTGATGCGTGCAAAGCTCGATATAATAAACATAACCTTAAATAATTTTTATTACAGCTAATAATTCTGATTCCGATTAATGCTTGCATTAAAATCTTAATGTATTTGCACGTCTATTTTGCACGATTTTATAAAAATAGTCTAATTTCTATTTAACTGGAACGTTTGTTGGTGTTTGAGATGCGTAAGGTCATTCTGTCAATTACTTTTAATATAATTTAAAAAAATGGTGATTTAACATACCAACTAACTGCCATTCATAATCTAACACAGACTAATGCTTTATAAATTTACTTTTTATTGTACTAACACATGTATCTTCATCAACAGATGAAAATAATTTCTGAAATTCTATAGATTTAATTTGATTGGTTTATATCTACCACTATATCAGTGTTTGGTAGATCAACTCTAATTTATTTTAGTATCCACGTGTGAAAGAATCGGTGCTATTAACTGAACAGGTCACAAAATATATTTATAGTGAAATTCTGTTTGTCATCTCTATGCAGGACACTTAGGCCCTACACGAAATTTAGTCACTCATAAGTTAGTTACATTTTAAAATGTTTTGTTTTAGCTAGGCATATAACTAGGTAGGCTATGACCAATAAACAATTATCGATTTTAATGGTTGCTAAGATCTAGCCAAAATGAATGGACTTATTAACTAAGGGATACTAAGTTATCCAGTAAATCATCAAAGAATGTATCTTTTTAACCAACTGTGACCTCTGGTGAGAGGTTTCTGTATCAAGATACTGAAGTTGCGACCGAGTATAGAAATTAAAGTCGATTTCGATCGGGAATGTAAGTCTATTTTTTGACCAAATTTGGAGTGGGGTAACGCATCGGTATAAGACTGTCATTAGTAAACTAGATTTAGACGATATTTAAGTTTTGCTAGTACCCTTTCAGAAGGTCTAAAAACTCAGATGACAAGTAGATAGAGGACTGTTATACGTAAACTGGTTTTAGTATGCTGAATTTTAGTAATTAGTAAGATAAAATTAGAGGATCTAAAAACCGATTGAAAAGGATTTTTTACGACCTATAAATGAAAACACGTATAATGCGAATATTATTTAGAAATTATTTAGCACTTTGTTAATTTTCATAAAACTATAATTTTGTTTTAAAAACGAGGGCTACTTACAGCGAACAAAACAGTATAAATGGTTGTAAACAAAGTAGCCGTAGCTGTCAATAAAATAAGTTCAAAAACACCATTTTCACCATTCTGGTACGCATAGTTTACAAGTTATGGCTTTCTGAACATTTTCAATAGTTAAAAGACATGAAAATGTCAACTTGTGTAAATGACTTTGCAGGATCTTATTTTGGGTGAAAATCGAAATAAATAGATGAGATAAGTTCAAAAACACCATTTTCACCATTCTGGTACGCATAGTTTACAAGTTATGGCTTTCTGAACATTTTTAATAGTAAAAAGACATGAAAATGTCAACTTGCGTAAATGACTTTGCAGGATCTTATTTTGAGTGAAAATCGAAATAAATGGATGAGATAAGTTTAAAAACACAATTTTCATCATTCTGGTACGCATAGTTTACAAGTTATGGCTTTCTGAACATTTTCAATAGTTAAAAGACATGAAAATGTCAACTTGCATAAATGATCTTATTTTGAGTGAAAATCGAAATAAATGGATGAGATAAGTTCAAAAACACCATTTTCATCATTCTGGTACGCATAGTTTACAAGTTATGGCTTTCTGAACATTTTCAATAGTTAAAAGACATGAAAATGTCAACTTGCATAAATGATCTTATTTTGAGTGAAAATCGAAATAAATGGATGAGATAAGTTCAAAAACACCGTTTTCATCATTCTGGTACGCATAGTTTACAAGTTATGGCTTTCTGAACATTTTCAATAGTAAAAAGACATGAAAATGTCAACTTGCGTAAGGATCTTATTTTGAGTGAAAATCGAAATAAATGGATGAAATAAGTTCAAAAACACCATTTTCATCATTCTGGTACGCATAGTTTACAAGTTATGGCTTTATGAACATTTTCAGTAGTAAAAAGACATGAAAATGTCAACTTGCGTAAATGACTTTGCAGGATCTTATTTTGAGTGAAAATCGAAATAAATGGATGAGATAAGTTCAAAAACACAATTTTCATCATTCTGGTACGCATAGTTTACAAGTTATGGCTTTCTGAACATTTTCAATAGTAAAAAGACATGAAAATGTCAACTTGCGTAAATGACTTTGCAGGGTCTTATTTAAGTGAAAATCGAAATAAATGGATGAGATAAGTTCAAAAACACAATTTTCATCATTCTGGTACGCATAGTTTACAAGTTATGGCTTTCTGAACATTTTCAATAGTTAAAAGACATGAAAATGTCAACTTGCGTAAATGATCTTATTTTGAGTGAAAATCGAAATAAATGGATGAGATAAGTTCAAAAACACCGTTTTCATCATTCTGGTACGCATAGTTTACAAGTTATGGCTTTCTGAACATTTTCAATAGTAAAAAGACATGAAAATGTCAACTTGCGTAAGGATCTTATTTTGAGTGAAAATCGAAATAAATGGATGAGATAAGTTCAAAAACAACATTTTCATCATTCTGGTACGCATAGTTTACAAGTTATGGCTTTCTGAACATTTTCAATAGTAAAAAGACATGAAAATGTCAACTTGCGTAAGGATCTTATTTTGAGAGAAAATCGAAATAAATGGATGAAATAAGTTCAAAAACACCATTTTCATCATTCTGGTACGCATAGTTTACAAGTTATGGCTTTCTGAACATTTTCAATAGTTAAAAGACATGAAAATGTCAACTTGTGTAAATGACTTTGCAGGATCTTATTTTGAGTGAAAATCGAAATAAATGGATGAGATAAGTTTAAAAACACAATTTTCATCATTCTGGTACGCATAGTTTACAAGTTATGGCTTTCTGAACATTTTCAATAGTTAAAAGACATGAAAATGTCAACTTGCATAAATGATCTTATTTTGAGTGAAAATTGAAATAAATGGATGAGATAAGTTCAAAAACACCGTTTTCATCATTCTGGTACGCATAGATTACAAGTTATGGCTTTCTGAACATTTTCAATAGTAAAAAGACATGAAAATGTCAACTTGCGTAAGGATCTTATTTTGAGTGAAAATCGAAATAAATGGATGAGATAAGTTCAAAAACACCATTTTCATCATTCTGGTACGCATAGTTTACAAGTTATGGCTTTCTGAACATTTTCAATAGTAAAAAGACATGAAAATGTCAACTTGCGTAAGGATCTTATTTTGAGTGAAAATCGAAATAAATGGATGAAATAAGTTCAAAAACACCATTTTCATCATTCTGGTACGCATAGTTTACAAGTTATGGCTTTATGAACATTTTCAGTAGTAAAAAGACATGAAAATGTCAACTTGCGTAAATGACTTTGCAGGATCTTATTTTGAGTGAAAATCGAAATAAATGGATGAGATAAGTTCAAAAACACAATTTTCATCATTCTGGTACGCATAGTTTACAAGTTATGGCTTTCTGAACATTTTCAATAGTAAAAAGACATGAAAATGTCAACTTGCGTAAATGACTTTGCAGGGTCTTATTTAAGTGAAAATCGAAATAAATGGATGAGATAAGTTCAAAAACACAATTTTCATCATTCTGGTACGCATAGTTTACAAGTTATGGCTTTCTGAACATTTTCAATAGTAAAAAGACATGAAAATGTCAACTTGCGTAAGGATCTTATTTTGAGTGAAAATCGAAATAAATGGATGAGATAAGTTCAAAAACAACATTTTCATCATTCTGGTACGCATAGTTTACAAGTTATGGCTTTCTGAACATTTTCAATAGTAAAAAG
Source organism: Tipula confusa (assembly GCA_963556175.1). Classification (NCBI taxonomy): domain Eukaryota; kingdom Metazoa; phylum Arthropoda; class Insecta; order Diptera; family Tipulidae; genus Tipula; species Tipula confusa. The sequence goes on from OY744475.1 coordinate 180,544,058, forward strand.
ACATGAAAATGTCAACTTGCGTAAGGATCTTATTTTGAGAGAAAATCGAAATAAATGGATGAAATAAGTTCAAAAACACCATTTTCATCATTCTGGTACGCATAGTTTACAAGTTATGGCTTTCTGAACATTTTCAATAGTTAAAAGACATGAAAATGTCAACTTGTGTAAATGACTTTGCAGGATCTTATTTTGAGTGAAAATCGAAATAAATGGATGAAATAAGTTCAAAAACACCATTTTCATTATTCTGGTACGCATAGTTTACAAGTTATGGCTTTCTGAACATTTTCAATAGTAAAAAGACATGCAAATGTCAACATGTGTAAGTGACTTTGCAGGATCTTATTTTGAGTGAAAATCGAAATAAATGGATGAGATAAGTTCAAAAACACCTTTTTTATCATTCTGGTACGCATAGTTTACAAGTTATGGCTTTCTGAACATTTTCAATAGTAAAAAGACAATTAAAACAAAAGCTAACAAAAGAAAAGTTTTTTTAAGCCAATAATATGCGAGTTGTGTACTCACATGACTTGGTTTTCACGTATGATTGGTTGAGAAACGATCAACCGAAACTTGTATTCGTAAAGAAATTCTACTTTTTTGATTGGATTATAAACCATTCCGTTTATCACGTGATTTGGGCATCATGAATATGATAGTTTGAAAAGGTGAACAATAATGTGATTAAGCCGAGTCATTTTCCCAACATCTAATTCTCATTTTCAATACAAAATTCAGTTTATATTTGGCTCCAATTTGCCACTAATACGACTGGAAGTTAAAATTTCGGTTTTGGTCTACTGAGACCCATTTTTGAACATTTAACACGAGTAGTTGTTAGTCAATCATTCGGTCGACATTTATATCCCATTTTGAGTTTATTAACTCTATACATGTTTTTTGTTAGTCTCATACATGACTGAAGACAATATTTTATTTTCGATACATTGCGAGCGTCATTAGACCTTTCTAGGGAAGAATGTTTACATTCCAGTCGGTTTGTGTTTTACGGGTACCAATACTTATTGCTGTGATAAAATCGTCAAATATGTCTGGTTTTTTCTAGTGACTTCACATTCCACGTGCTGATCCTTAACAACATTTCCTTGTATTTATTTGTTATTATGTTGATATTTCCTTTGTCTTACAAAGTATACTTTGGCCTAACTTAAAGGATGAAAAGCTAGTTTTTAAGTTCTCTACGAGAAGTGCCACACAACCGCTGATCCAGTTTGGATTAAAAAGTAGATCAGTCGGTACCTAGAGCGTGTGAATCTATATTTTCAAGGCTAATTTTAACCAAGCTGAGAACAAATTTAGATATAAACAAAGCAACACGTGTGGGACTTACTAGAGACACTCTAGAGATGTTATAGGTACTACAATATCCTGAAGTTACTCACTAGCAGTATTAATGATATACACAAAACAGTAAAATTTGACTGATATACATTTTTTGAAGGTAGGTTCTCTATAAGTCAAGGAATTTTGCAAAATGCCAAAATAATTTTTTACTCCAGCAGTCAGTGCCATATATTTTTCCCAAAAAACTGTAAATTCAGCTACAAAATCCTGTTTTTTGAACATAAAAACTGTATATATGAGGTTTACAAAAAAAAACTGCCTACATTTTTACTACGATTTGTATCTTTATAATCACCTGAAATACACAAATGCAATAATTATTAAATAATTATTATTTTTTACGTATAAATATTTACTTATTTCGTCTGCTTGGACGAACAAACAAAAATTTGTTTTTATTTGACAGATATAATTAAAAATAAATTATGGTTTTAAAGGGCGTACTAACAGACCCACAACCGCGTCTTCAAAATTACCCAACAGACAAATCATTGTATTTCTGTATGGAATTCCTTTATCATTTTCGAAAAAAAGAAAGCTCAAAACAACAAGAAGTAAAATAAATAAATTTTAGCAAGATAACTGGAAAATTGTCCTATTTAGCAAAAAAACTGTGATTTACAGGAAAAACTGGCTATATGGCAACGCTGCCAGCAAACAAAAAATGTTTGTTAGTGGTTATCAACATTTAGGGGAGTGATGTGAAAAGTAAATCTAAATTGAAAAGTATATCTAACTTTCTTGCATGTCTTTTATAGATTTAATTAAATTAAATAAAGTTTGCTTATTAACCTTTTGCCCTAAAATGCATAAATTTTGAGCGAATTAAAATAACTTTTATTTATTTTTATTTTTTAGTGCCCCAAAATAATCAGCCGTGCGAACCGGACGAATTAAATGCTATATCATCAACAACAAATACATATCATTATTATAATCATTTAATTATTTTAACAATAATTAACTGTTTAATTTATTAAATATATTATTATGACAAGAAAATTTAAAATTATATATATATATATATATATATATATATATATATATATATATATATATATATATATATATATATATATATATATATATATATATATATATAAATATAAAAAGCTATTTTTTATAAAAACAAAATTAAATAAATTTAAAACAAAAATTGAAAAAAAAAATTTCTATACAACAAACCATTTTTTTATAGAGAAATTATTTTTCCAAAAAAAAAAAAAACTAAAAATAAACCACATTTTTTATATACATATAATAATAAAAATAATTTATTAAAAATAAATAAAATCCAACTAATAAATTTAACTACTTATAATTTTGTTTTGTTTAATTTTTATTTTTACATTTTATTTTGTAGTTCTACATAATATAATATAATAAAATAATTTTATTGGACAAGCTTTAATTAATAAAAAAAAAATTTAAAATTTATATTATTTCGTTATTATTTTATTATTTAATCTTTTTTTGTTTCTTTTATTATTATGTCATATGTATTTTGTTGGCCTGGATTTTAAAGGTAAATTATAATTAAACGAAATTAATTAATAAAAAAATTATTACTCAGTAATAATTAATCAATTATCAAAAATAAAAACAAAAGGAAAAGCATAATGGAATAGGGTTTTCACAAATACACTGCGGGCAGTGTATTTTCCTTTCCACACTTTTTGAAAGAAATTTTCCCAGTTTATGATGGAGGCTTTGGAAAATAACATTTTAGTTTGTTCATTGAATTGCGAGAATTTCCAACATGGACCTAATTAGTAAAAACATGCGTAACAAAATAATATGTGTGTTAATGTGTGTGTATGTGTGGGTGTGTGAGACTATGTGTATGTTTTTTTTGTTGCTTATATTTTTCGGTCACCCATTTTATATGGTTCGATATAGCGATTTTGAATCACGCTTTTAAATACACATTTGGCTGTTTGTTGAGTGATTGTTTAAAAATTATCATACTAAGATAAGCCAAGTTATTTGTACGTTGCAAAAAATTATAGTCAAGTTTTATATTTAGTTTGTTTGTTCTAAGTCATTGCTATGTACAGTATAGTATGATCGTTTTGCCGCTACATACAATTGTGTGCGTGGCTAAAACATTCATATATGTATAGTGAAAAGAGAGAATAGCGATGTACAAATAATTTTGTTAACGACAGTATACAAAACTATAATTTAACGTAATTTAGTCATAATTTGAATAAGCAAATTAAAAGCTAATCCTTTATATGTATGGCCTAATAGTTAATTTATTCATGATTTTAGTCAAATTAAAAGTAAAACATTTTTGATGCTCTCATGGAAAAAAAGTTTTATTAAATGGTTGTGGCCACAACCGTTGACATGCCTGAAAATAAGAAAAATATTGTAGCAACTAGAATGTTTGGTAAATCACATATGTATATTAGTTATAAAAAAAAATTTGCTGATTATTAAAGAATATATATAATATATAATATATTTTGGAAATTAATTTTTATATTTAAAAAAATTATAACCCGAATAAACAAAAAAATAAATTAAAAGATATATATATATATATATATATATATATATATATATATATATATATATATATATATATATATACATAATATTAAAGATAAATATCATAATTATATTGCAAAAAGGCCTTTATTGAATGTGGTTAAATTTAAAATGTTACTATAAATATTATATTTAAAAAAGTAAAAATATTAAAAATAACAAAAGCGTTAATTAAATACAAAAATATGCACATTAACAAAAATGTAATAGTAAAAAGATTTTATGCAAACAAATCAAATTATGTATTTTCATAATTAAAAAATTAAATATTATTTTAAAGTTAGTGGTCGTTACTCGGTTATTTGGTAAGGTCGGGTCATCAAATATATTCAACATATTTATGTCAAAATTTTATATATTTTCGCATAAGAGCGTTCTTCAAAACTCCGGCACTTAAGTATCCAATCGAAAAACTTGCAGAATCGAGTCCATCCATAGTTGGAATTATTTCAGCTTACATAATCGTAAAAGCTTTTCAAATCGGCCAGAATAATTAAAATTTTTAAACCGATATATTTGTTTAAATATGCACGAATTTTGCACTGAAGTTTTTATTAAAATGGTGCAAATCTGCCTATATGCAAAATTTGTTATATAGCGAATTGAACGTTAGGAAGAACACTAACATTAAAATAATATATCTTCAAACTTTAAACGATTTTATTTGATTGTGATTGATAAGTGAGAAGATTCTTTAGATAACCAAATAGTTGACTTTATTTTATTTTAAAAAGATATAACCTAAAAAATTACAAATCTTCGTGTATTTTTGATATAAAACTACATTCCTCTTGAGTTTAAAACTAAATCTTTTAATTTAAATTCAAATGATGTGTAAAAACTACAAAACAATTTAGTTGTGTCCAAAAAATTATATAAATAAATCATCAGATACATATTATCAAGAAGACTGACTGAAGAAACTTTACTTGACAAATTAAATAGATAAATAAAAGCTTTAAAACATGTGATTAGATACACAAAACCAAAGTTACGTTTATATATATATATATATATATATATATATATATATATATATATATATATATATATATAATGTATATATGACAAATCAAACTATTCAATAGATAATTTACCAACTAAGTACGGTCGACGTGTATTTCTACGCAAGAATGCCCTAGGAGCCATAGGTGTAAAAAAATAAAAAGTTATGTTGATATCATTTGGGTTTAAACAATATTAAACTTTCTTTTTTTATTTGCCTTCTTTAAGTCCAACTTTTTTTTTTGAAAACTTACGGCGCATATACCACATGTACCGTGGTTTTAATTTTAACCTAATTTTTATTTGTACCATCGTCCAAGCCAATTCAGAATAGTTAGAGTAATACAATGTCCATAATCCAGATTGCAATAAAATTAAAATTTACACTAAAGCCACAAATAATTATACTATAGATGAACATTTTGTATGGCTAAAATTTACTAAAGGCATTGTCTCATAGCAACGACACGAGAAATTATCTGGCAACGCCTTCTTCATTTATAATTAAATTAATAAAATTTATAAACTAAAATTAAACGGAAACGATATATATAAGATTTATTTAATATAAATTTAAATAATTTTACAAATTTTATTCAAAATTATTAATTGTTTATTTCCATCGTCCGACCTCACGGCATATCGTGACTAGATCGTATAGTTTTTTTTTATTGCCAAACGCATTATACCATTTAACCAATTTCAAACAATTCCCGCATTCATACTCAAATTCTATTGGCGATATAAGGCACTTTTGATTGACATGAATCAACAGAATTGAAATTGAGCTACTATTTAGATAATTCAGTTGTTATTTTGATAATTGAGCTGCTTAAGTGATTTGAGTATTCAAATGGTGTATATCACTTTAGATAAATGTCAAAATAAATCATTTTAAATTCGGCTTTTGTTTACTACAGTGGAAATAAAAACAAAAAATTAATACATGCATATATTAAAATCATTAGAACTTGCTATAAAATACAAAAAATATACAATATATATATATATATAATATATATATATATATATATATATATATATATATATATATATATATATATATATATATATATATATATATATATATATATATATATATATATATATATGTTTATATATACATATATATATATATATATATATATATATATATATATATATATATATATATATTCTAATTTTCAAAAATTGAAGGCGAAACAGAAAAAATTCAAAAAAACAGCAACCTATGTGAAACAAACAACGCGTGCAAAACTAAAAAAAAAAAAACAAAAACAACCTATGTGAATTAACTCCACGAGCAAAATGCACATTCAGTTAATTCAGTTGCTTAATTTTTTTTAACTAAATTGACAGGTCCGAATCGAACTTCAGTTGATTCAGATAATTTTGTTTATTCATGTCAATCGAAAGCGCTTATAATTGTTCATTGAATTTTTTTTGTGTAGGCTTTGTTTTCGTATTTTATTTGGTTAATTTTCGTTTATTTGAAATAGCGGCCATTTTGATCAATTTTTCATTATAAAATGTTGGTTGACGAATCACGCGAAAATACTAAAACGACGTTGTTGTTGTAAAATCGTTCATACTTTTTGTTTCTCTATGTGGCAATGCCTTTAGAGTTCAATGAAAACTAAAGTTAAACAATTGACAACGAACGTAACGTAAAACTTCAGTTAGATTTCTAGTACCTTATTAGGGGTGCATTAAGAGTATTAGTTTTTTTTTTTAATTCGAATTTACACCTAAGTTTCTTCGGTTATTTTTAGAGTAAGATTTACAGTTATGGTTCTGCACTTACAAATTTAGTAGATAATTATCGTATTAATAATTTTGATGTCTCCTATTATATATTAATATATATATATATATATATATATATATATATATATATATATATATATATATATATATATATATATATATATATATATATATATATATATATATAATATATATAGTTAATAGATTTTTTAATGCTTTGGATTTAAATTTTTTTTTTCTGTGGACATAACTAATCACATATCTGTCACATAGACATATCCTATTTATATACGTACATATGAGTATAATTATAATTTTAATATTTCTAATCGATTAGAAAACGAAAACAAAAAAAATGTATCTCAAGAGATTAAAAATTAATTATCTTCTCTCTATAACTATATATAATATACAGGAATCTATTTTATATGAAATAAAATTTAACTTTTTATCGTTTTGTTATAGTTTTAAGTTTAGTTCAATGATTGTGTATAGTTAAAACAAATTACTAAAATATAAAAAAAAAAAAATATTGTAAATTCTGCCTTAAATTAACCATGAGCTTCAATTTCATACAAGAACGAGTATTCTAATATCAATTTTTCAAATTAACTAAAATTAATTATGTCAATCACAAATTTAATTTTAAAGATTTTTATTTTTTTTTATTTTATATATATATTTATATTTTTTTTTTTGTAACGCGATTCTTTAATGTAGCCAAAATTAATATGGAATTTTAAGTTAAAAGTAAAATTTTGGGCACATGAAACGCGTTTACAAACCCAATAAAAAAATCACTGTACTATCCAAATAACAACATAATATAGTATTAAAAACAATTAAATGCTTAAATGTAAACAACGTAAGTATATATATATATATATATATATATATATATATATATATATATATATATATTTATATATATATATATATATATATATATATATATATATATATATATATATATATATATATATATATATATATATATAAAATAATACACTATATAAGTGTCTAAAAATAAAAAATAAATAAATAAATACAAAATTTAGAATAGTGCCTATTTGTTATATTAAAAAAAAAAATATTAATAATATTTATAAATCTATATACTACCTATACAAAATTTATATTAAATTAATCTATAAAAATTGTTCGTAAAACAAATATTAATTTATAAATCTGTTTTTATAAAAAAAAAAGTATAAAATTTTTATAAAACACACAACAAATATATAAACATATCATGTTTCTAAACAAAATTATTTTTTATTTAACGTTAACTCTTTTATTTAACGAAATAAAAAAAAAACTTTTTTATAAAATTTACATTTATAAAATACTTTTATACGAATGACAAAAAATTTATATATATATATATATATATATATATATATATATATATATATATATATATATATATATATATATATATACATATATATATATATATATATATATATATATATATATATATATATATATAATATATATATATAATATAAAAAAAACTAATTAAAAATATTCTTATGAAAAATAATATATAAATTTAGAAAATATATTATAATAATTAGGGCGTGCATCTATAATTTTATTATTTTATGTTAAATTGCTCAAAATAAATATAAAATGATAAAAACAGTTACTAATCAGCTTCTACATAATAAAATGAAAAATATAAGCTATAAGTTTAAAATATAACAAAATATAACAAAATAATAACAAAATATGCTTATAGATGTTAATATAATAAAAAATAAATAATCGCAATCAACAATAAATAAAATATATTAGATGCTATATAAGTAATGAACTAATAAACCATATAGTAGAAAACAAATGTCAATTTAACAAGCAAAACATATCTAAAACTTACATATAATAAAATAAATTTATAACACTAATAATTAAAATTAAATAGTAAAATAGCATTATAATACATTCCATTTATATTATATATATATATATATATATATATATATATATATATATATATATATATATATATATATATATATATATATATATATATATATATATATATTAATATATATATATATATATATATATATATATATATATATATATATATATATATATATATATATATATATATATATACAGGGTAAGTATTTTTCTTAAATGTCAGACTTTTATCTCGAGACCGGGGTAGATACGAGAAATAAATCCATCTAATAAAAAATGTAGTATCTAATGTAAAAATAAGTGCCGAGGAGGACGTTTAGTGATTATCTTAAATGATTTTGAAAATCATCAATTTTAAAGATATTCATAGTTTTTTTTCAATTAAAATCTATATTTTTAAGTGTTTGACAGAGATATTTTTTCACTAAAACAAAATAATTTTCTCGTAGTTACGTTGATTAATTTTTCATTTTTTCTGCAATAGTAGCCGATTAAAGCAAACTCCTTGGGTGCGATTTGCGTTTCGACTCATGTCAAACCATTAAATCGCATTTGCGACAGAATGCGATTATGTAAATCATTTCGAGATCGAAAACTCATGTTGCCAAATATAGTGACATTTTTGGTTTTAATTTTGTTGTTGTTTTTCATTTTTATTTTATTTGTTGTAGCGTCAAATGAGTGATGACAAATTAATTGTTCATTAATTTGTTCAGCCTTATACACACTAGAATTTATGCTTCAGACTTTTTTTGGATTTTTGTCTATGTATGTGTACAAAATATTTTCAATTTCAATGAATACTTTGTCGAGTCAACATCATGTCAAAATGGCGAAAAAAAATTAAAACGTCATGAAATTTTTAGTTTTAGGTAATAAATACTATTATTTTACCTATTATTAAATTTAAAAAATTAATTTCATAAGTCTTGTAAAATTTCTCTTATTTTGTTTTACCTTCATATTGTATTTTATAAAGGAACACGTGCATTTTATTATAGTGATCAGAACAAAACATTTGCCATTTACATCTTTTGACATTTGCATCATTTTGAAAGAATTGAATCCCAACATATCTAACTCTTTACCAATTTTAGTATCATCTCCAATTTATAATATTGTATATAATATATAAGTATAATAAAAAAAAAATTGCATTAAAATTTAAAAAAAAAATGCTTTCCAATACTTTCTTTTTACGTATCAATATTATTCCAATTTTTCTCTGTAAAAAAATTCATCATACTAACCATGTTTTCTATTTCATCTTCTTTCTTCTATAGTCAAAATACAATTAATGATTAAAAAAAAAAAATCGTAAATTTGTTTATTGTAGCGTTAAGGCGAAAATACGTATGCGGATATAAAATATAAAAAATATCCGCATAGTAACCAATCAAATCAACACATATAAACCATGTGACTAGCTTCACCAATCAAATCACACGTTTGCGGATATAATGATGCGTAGCAAAATAAAAACAAAGTAAAAACGGAGATAAAAATGTTTAAAATTTGTTTTTAAATGGAATGTGGAGATTTTTGTCCTTATACGAGTGATTTGAATGGTGACGCTAGTCACATGGTTTATATGTGTTGATTTGATTGGTTACTATGCGGATATTTTTTATATTTTATAGGCGCACACGTACTTTCGCCGAAAGTGCGAAACTCACGAGAATCACAAATATTTTTTCTCAAAGTTGTGGATCAAGAAATCTCCACCCCAAAATTAGTTTGTTGACAAAAAACATAAGAAGCGAGAAAAAACCCGGTTTGCATGAGGACTAGTGTAAAGTGGCTAAATTTAGGTTATATTGCTACTTGATTCATTATATAAATGAATTGAATTAAAATATTAAATACATCCGAAAACTAAAAAAATCTTGTATAACAAATTATTGTTTCGGCTAGACCTTTAGTGGTAAGACACTTTGTTTATGTAATAAGTATGAAAATAAATAGTCGACGCAATAATTTAAGATAACATTTTTTTCTAATAATAGATCACTATCATTGAAATCAACATTTTTTGTTTTAGCGATAAATCTACGATTACGTCTAAAACTATTTTCAAATAAAGCCCTAATAATGTATGAGCGATCATTGACTATTCCAACTATCTTTCCATAATGCCATTCCTTTCCTTCTTAAAATTTACCAAGTCTCGAATGTTCAATGACGTAATATTTTTGCTTTTACTTTTTTCTGTTGATTGTTACTTGAATGAATTTTTCCTTCAAATTGTTTCTGACAAGCAATTGTTCCGACACTGGTAATTTTGTTTTGGTTAATCTGCCAAAACATAAACTTCGTAATAGCGATACCGCAAATCGTAAAAAATCTTTTTGGGTTTTGCTCGAATAATCATTTTGCTGAGCAAGATAATTGTGGTTTTAACTTTAGGTTAAAAAAGCTTAAGTTGTTACTACCAATAAAAATTTAATTTTTGTGCCAACTCGAGGCAAAAAAAAATTACATGCCATAGATTAATTTTGACCACTAAATTATTATTCTCAATTAAGAATACTACATCCAGAAGACTACAATTAAAAAAAATCTTGAAATAAGAAAGAACAAGGCCTGATTTTCAAAACCTATAGTAAGCCAAGGTAGTGAAATATTGGCTACCAGAGACCATATCAAGGAAATTTTAAAAGAAAATCGCCTGTTCAAGTGTTTGAAGTTCTATTCGATGAAAATATTATGAAAAATATTGTAAATCAAAGTATCGCCTATGGTGTGCCGGATAACAGACACGGATTTACAATGACGGTAGATTGTTTGAAAAAGTTCTTGGGCTTTCTACTATTTACTAGTAGTGTGAGGATGAGGATCGCTTATTATTTTCATATAGACCTATATAAAGGAAAACAAGATGATGTGCAAGAAGTGCACGGATTAGGCGCAAGTGTTCCAAAAAACTATTTCGGTAATCAGCAACCCATCTAATCACGTTTTTTATTTCGATAACTTTTTCATTAGCTTTGATTTGACGAAAATTCTCTTGAATCGAAATATTGCAGCTATACCGGTACTGTTAGATACAACAAAATGAACAAATGTTCTATAAAGACAGATAATGAGATGAAAAAGGAAACATCGTGGCGTATTTGATTATAGATTGGATGTAGAAAACGATATATTTGGCGTAGTATGGAAAGAGAACAGTTATGGCCTTGATAATGAGTATGCGCTTTTAGAATTTAGAAAAAGTATTGCGAGAACTTATTTATTTACATCATCAACGTCTCACCTAAAGAACTCAGGGAGACCTTCTCTACAAAAATTAGCAAACAAGCGCATCCCAGAAGCTATAAGAAAAGATGCAACTGGGTATTTCTCGAAAGAACAAACAAAGAGAAGCAAAGGAAATGTGCTGTTTGCAAACTAATGTAAGAAAGCAATGTTCTAAATGTAATGTTGGCTGCATGTGGAGTGTATAGTTGATGGCACAAATAAATTTAAATCATTGATCATCAAAATATGTATTGAAATATATGAAGTATTGAATTTAAATCATTGTTTTAATTTTTCATTGTAACCGCCATGATCCTCAAATGGGGCTTTGCAAATAAATCCCTTATTTTGTACAAATTTCAAATTTTCATATGAATAATAAAAACCCAAAATATTGAACGATAAAAATATGGCAGAATGGGTTAATAGCTTTTTTGACAAAACTTAGCCATCTTGCCTAAAATCGAAATGCTTACATAATCGCACTAGTTATTGCTCTTTATAAATAAAAATCATTAGGCATGTTTAATCAGATAATTGTTTGGTAAAGAAATAAATTGTTCCAAAATGTGAAGTGGCACCATCCAACTAAAGTATTACATCTAAACTATTTCAATAGTTCCATCCTAAATATTTAAACTCTACCGATTTTGGCGATCTTCTTTTGATTGAATCCTATGTGATATCACCTCACTCCAATAGTGTAGATTATTACCATCGTTCTTACACGTTTGTGTGTCCAAAAGGCCAGACTAAAGAAATTGAAATTAACATAATGAGTATACGTATCTCAACAATCTGAGACACGATCCCTTGAGCTATTCATTTAATTTGAAAAATAGTTAAAATTATATATTTATTTTGATTAGTATTAACTTTTATTAGTATATCTATTACTTAAAACAATTGAGTTGGAAGATTATTTAATTAATTTACTAAACGTCTCCGCTTCCTTGTCACTCAAGTTCAGTTTTTATCCGCTAAATTTTCGCCTGTCTTCCATCGATCTCGAAATAAAAGCTATCATTTATTTAAAAACTCGCCGGTATATATATATATATATATATATATATATATATATATATATATATATATATATATATATATATAATATATATATATATATATATACAGGGTGTTTCAGAATTGATGGTACAAACGAATCAGGGTCGATAGCGGAGATTATTTCCAACTAGAATAGCCAAATGAAGTTTCATCGGATTGTTGATGGTTCAAAAGTTATTCCAATTTTAGTATTTTTTGGTAAAATCGCATGCGCAGCCACTTTTTTTATCTTTCTTCTTTAGTACGCTTTTGAAAACTGCATATTTCCACTAAAGTCATTTTTATAAACGTTATTATCTTCTGTCAAATTAAAACAATGGTTTTGGAAAGTTTTTTGTTTTCTAAAAAATGTTGTTGATTTTTAAGTGACTCTAGCGGAAAAGCAATGTACTACGGAAAGTTGACCAAATATCAGAAAAACTTGCGACACTAATGCAGATAGAAACGATATAAATTGGATTATTTTTTTATTTTACATATTATAACAAGTGTTCGAAGTGTCCACCATTTGCCATAATACATAATCGGTATCGCCGATCAAAATTTATTTTAATTCGTCGGATTGGCCGTTCATTATATTTAATAATAGTGGCGCTTCGATTATTCATTACCGCATCTTCTGCTCGGTTTGATTTTCTCGTTCATACACCAGCTTTTTAAAATAACCCCAGTGAAAAAAGTCTAAGAGATTTGGATCAGGAGACCGCAATGGCCATTTATTAGTCCCTCTCCTTCCAATTTCGAAAACTTTATAATTGATGGTAAGGTTGGAGACACGTTACCAAGTAGTCCAATCAAATTATGTTCTAGGAAACTTAGATTGACCTTCCGTGATCTGACGTGGTAGTTAAAATGGATTAATAAATTTTCCATCAACTATTCCCGCCCACATGTTTACTTCAAACAGATGTTAGAATTTACTACGCCCGTACAACTTTTGAATTTATACTGGCTTAATAATGCAAATTTTGGATCTCTAAAATGATGATAAAAAATTGTTGATTTTCTTGGTTGCGACGCAGAATTTCTCGACAAAATCCTTTTCTCCATGGCCAGTCGATAAAAGGTCTTGTACACGTTGCACATGATAAGGATGCAACAGACTCCTTTTTAAAATACGGTGCACCTTTGACCGTAGAACTCCCGAGTGTCTTGATAAATGAGGAACACTTGTAGGTGGGTCGTCTGTCTACATTTCAATTATACTATCTACGTTTGAATCGAGCTCCCTGATGTCCAGAGATTTTGTTTTACTGTACATTCGAATCACGTTTTGAAATACTCTATGATTGGAAAAGCGTTCTTAAATGGGGAATCGAATCTGCTATTCCCGTGCAGCAGCTCCAGCGTTGCCATTACAAACCCCATAAATGAAATGCATTTCTCCATATTCACTAAATAATAAGCAGCGCGGTTTACTGACATTAAAATGGTAAATTTCTTTTCCTTTTTATACAACAAATTTTGTTTAATTCGGACTACTAGATTTGTTTAAAAATTTTTTTTAAACTGTAACTAAAACATTTTAATTATACTGTAAAGTGAAGTACTTTTTTTAATGTTATTTTAAACATTTTGTTTTATTTCTGACATATCAGGTAGTTTAGCATTGGAAATTTTGTTAAGTTCATTTTTTAATAAACATGACTTATTTGATTCCATTTAACTATCTGAATTAATGTTGCAAGTTTTTCTGATAGTTAGTCAACTTTCTGTAGTACATTGTTTTTCCGCTAAAGTCACTTAACCCTGTAATGCATCAATTTTTTTGTAGCTGATAAATTCAGATTAGATTAATTTTGTTATGAAAATTACGAAATCAATGTCAAAAATCAGGTTTGGGTTGAGCCCCACCAAATACAGCTGATAATATAGGGCCCGTCTTTAGGCGGACTTATGCTATAACATGAAAACAAAACAAATAATTTTAACTATTATCATTTATTTCGAATTCAATAAAAACATTAAAATAAAATGTTTGAAATCATAAAAAATTACTTATCCGGGTTATGGAAGTCGAAGAAACAGGATTTTGTTGGTGAATTACATAAACTGATTTCACATTTCATACAAAATGCCTGAGTTTCTGATGTGCATTTTGGGTATATGCACTTGCCTGAGCGGTCCCGAAAAATACACCAGTGTCCCATTTGATCGTAACGGACATCTATTATTGACGAATAAGTATTTTTGGCAGCTTTTGGTGAAGGAGTTTTTGATGATGGCAGGAGTTTTTCCTTGGCTGCGAAGGTAGATAAGTAGACCCAGCGATGTGTAAAAATTATCAAAATACACTAAATGATTTACAAAATTTGGAATGTTTTTCGACAGATGAACAACTATATTCGAGGCTGCTCCTAGATTGGGTGTGCCTTCGCAAATTTTGTTATCGCCCGCACCATAATAAATTTCAAATGCAAACGAAAAACCACTGGAATCACAGAGCGAGAAAAATTTAAAACTTATGCGGTTTATTCGGCATATATTGGCGCAGATTTGAACCGGTCATTTTGGTTGAGCACATCTGCTCGTCTACGCAAAGCCTAGATATCATTGGTACTGATCCTAACGTGTCGTTAAAATGCTATATAAGTCGAAATTTAAATAACCGATCATAGTTGGCATTACTTTTATCTAGAGCTTTAGAATTGACCGTATAATGAATTTGTCATCGAATTTCTTCAAATCGTAAAACTGGCATGGTACGACGAATAACTTCGAACGAATTTCTACCCCAGTTTGACCGAACATTAGGATAGCGATACACTGACATATATACTATTATGCCGATAAACTTACGCAGTTCAATGTGATCAACGTTGAATTTAGTGGCAATATCTTTTTGACGCGCATATAAATTTGACTGATCAGAGAGATGCTGTAAGAGTTCATCATTAAAAAAATACCGAAAACACTGATACGGAGTACGCAAGTTTCTTAAATTAGCTGGTAATTGTTTATTACCACGATATGCTATGTCGTTAATATGCAACTGCAAATTTCGTTTTCTCCAAATCATTGTTTTAAATGTTTCGCTACCATTTTTAATAGCCGTAGCTTCACCAGTAAATTGTGTTGCCGAACTAATGATGGATCCACAATCTTCTGTTTGCAATTCCGGGGATCGGGCTCTTTTTCTAGTTCGAGAAGGTATATTGGGTTTGGCTAGAGCAGATGTAGTTGATAATGACTCTGCAGATTTCAGGGCCTCTATGGATTGGTTTGGAATTAGGCCTGTATCGGTATCAATTATAGCAGAATTAATTGTCTCAATTTCAGAGGGTCCTAATTCTCTTAAATCGCTGATATCGGTGATTACCTCTTCCGTTATATTCTGCAATGCACTTCCCTGCACATAATGATTTACAATTTCATCATCTTCATCAATTTCAGTTTGAATGACATCCTCTTCTATAGCATACTCGTCCTCGTCTTCTGTACTTTCATTGTCGGTTAGAAATGAATTGAAAATTTCATCAATTTCTTCGTCTGTCATGTTTGACAGATTGTAAAGTTGGCGATTGGCCATATCTAGATAAAATTACATGTGTCTATGTTAACAATGCTCTACTTAAAACATAATCAAAAACACATGCAAATAGACAGCACAAAATAACTCATTATTCCTTTAAAACTCCACCAGAAATATAAAAAACCAACAAGACAGAACAAGATATTTAAAATTTTACTATAATGCATAGGTCCGCCTAAAGGCGGAGTAGTGTAAAATCCATCTCCATGGTGATCCAAATACTTTTTTACGCGTTACGCCGTTATTTAGAGAGAGAGAATTATTAGCCATCATATGATGTGTCGAAAGTTATTAAAAACAAATGCAGGTACACAAAATCGTAGTTTTAGATATGTCCACCTTAAGGCGGACGCATGCATTAGAGGGTTAAAAATCAAAAAAAAAATTTTGGAAACAAAAAAACTTTTCAAAACCATTGTTTTAATTTGACAGAAGATAATAAAGTTTTTAAAAATGACTTTAGTGGAAAGGTACAGTCTTCAAAGATGTTCTAAGAAAGAAAGATAAACAAAAGTGGATTCGCATGCGGTTTCTCCAAAAAATACAAAAAGTGGAATAACTTTTGGATCATCAACAATTCGATAAAAATTCCTTTGGCTATTCTAGTTGGAAATGATCTCCACTATCACTCTGCTTCGTTTGTACCACCAATTCTGGGAGACTCTGTATATATACATATATATATATATATATATATATATATATATATATATATATATATATATATATATATATATATATATATATATATATATATATATATATTTATATAATATACAGTGGTGGGCATATTTATGAAATAATTAGGGTTTTTGACAAAATAAGCTATAATTTAATTACACACATTTACAAACAAATGATAATACAAAAAAACATTTCAAAAATAACTATAATGAGTTAAAGCCACAACCACAGACGTGTATCTTCCAGACCAAACTAAAAATAATATTCAGCATATGACAATTTAGCTCAATATGTCTAGTTTAATGGGGAAAATGCTATAAATGGTATAAATTTGTCTTTTATAGAAGATATACATCTGTAGATGTTATCTGTGGTATTATGTGGCTTCACAGCAACAATATAAAAAATAAGCTTGCAATTTTCTCCCAATTTATGATTGAATGCAATTTTTAAATTAAAAATAAGTTGTAACGGTAAAAATTACCACAATAATTTCAACAATTTTACAAATTTAATTGAAAACCCGTTGATCGACCGACATCATAAATAAGCCTGTTAGGCGTAGACTTCAATAGACACCAGTTAATAACTCAAAGAGCTATAAATAGTTTTAGTTCTGTATACGGTATATGACACAATTCCAGTGTCAGATTATTTAGACAGTAATCAATTTTTATCATGTCATCTTTGATGTTGGTTATTGCTGAAAACCGATAATTAATTTATCTAATCAATCTGATTGTTGTAGCTCGGCAATAGACGAATTAATTTTATCTGTAAAATTGTTGTGTAATTGTGTTATCATCAGTCAAAATATATCGAAAAAATAAAACCAACATTTTTTTCCGATTAGTACCAAAATAAGATAAAACCTTTTAAAATGATTAAAGTACATTTATCAATTTAGCTTTGCATTATCAATCACTTTCAGTATACGTAAGTAGTTATTTTTGTTTTTTATTTTAGTTTACTTTTGTTTTTGCTGTTATATATATATATATATATATATATATATATATATATATATATATATATATATATATATATATATCAGTTGATTGATGGTTTAATTTAGTTATATATTTAGATGAAAATCATAACGAATTGTATTTTGTTCATAGATTTGGATTTTAATTAGAAAAAAAAAATTTTGACAAAAGAGTTTCGGTTGATGTATTTATTTTGTTTAGATAGATCGACACATCAAATATACAACATTTATAAATTAAATATAATTTAATTTTTATTATATACTTTCTGATATATATATATTTATTAAGATAAATTGAATGAATAAAATTTGTTATATACAATAGAAAAACAAAATATTAACTAAAATATGGAAACTAGCCTTAGATAATATTTATATAAATATATTAATAATATTATGTAAAATATATATATTATATATGTATATATAAATATTTAATTTACAAAACTTTATTATACACAAAACAAAAATATATATATTAATATTTATTACACAAATGAATTTATTGTAAAATATAAAAAACAATTCTATAAATATATAAATAATTATTAATTATTTGTTAAATGTGACTAAACCACAATATGAATATCGTTATAATTAAACATTTATAATTTCTTTATTAAATTATATCGATATATATATATATATATATATATATATATATATATATATATATATATATATATATATATATATATATATAATATATACATGTACCCAAACGTGCATATTGCATAAATTTTGCTTAAGGCAATCGTTATAAAGATAATAATAAAATAAGGTTGAATAATAATAAAAAAAATTAATCAATACATATCATATTGTAACAGGTTATTTATATAAACATATAAAATAAAAATAAATTATATACATATTTTCTTTTCAAACAGATATATTTTAAATTTATTTTTGAAAAGAAAACCAAAAAATAAAATACAAAAAAATTAAAAAAATTAAATCGGTGTGATAAATTTATAAGATGTTAATTATTTTATGAATTTTATGTACAAGAAGCCTCTAATGTACATAATGTTTGAACAAAATTTTAAATTGCACTTAATATTATAACATATATTGCTTTAAATAAAAATGTTAATAGTAAAATTACTGGCAAGTGTTCAAGTATTTTAATTATAATATTAAAATGACAATTCAAAAAATCAACAGTAATTAATAATTAATTTTTAGTAAAATTATTTAATAAGAAAAATTTAATTAAATTATCACAAATGGTTCCTGTGCTAATATTAATTATATTTTTTTTGTTTTTTGTTTTGAAATAAAAATAATTAAAACCAAATTATTTATTAGATACCTGAAATTTTTATAAAAGTTATTATAATTACAATCAGTAATAGTTTTAAGTTTAACGAATACGTTATACATAAAATATATATATATTGTTGTTATACCAAAAATACATTTTATAAATTATATAAAATAATATATATATATATATATATATATATATATATATATATATATATATATATATATATATATATATATATATATATATATATATATATATATATATATATATATATATATAAATTAATTAATTACATATAGATTTAGTTGAAAATATAATTTAAAATTAAAAAAACAAATTGCATATATACATAATATATATATTATATAAAAGATATAAAAATTAAAATTAAGGAACAAAAATAAAATTAAACTGTCCATGTTTGAAAATAAAAATATATACAATTATTATTGTAAATTTATATATAAAATAAAAACTATAGTAAATTTAAACAAAAGATGATGACAATTTTATTAATTTTTTAATTTTTAATTTACCAAAATTTTTTTAATTTTTGTTGAGCCTATAAATATTTTTATGTGAGTATTAATTTAAGTTTTCGAGAAGTTCTGATCTATAAACCATAAATTTTGGCCCGATTTTGATGAGTGATACATTAATTTACAGCTTTAGACATCACCATAAATACTGTATTGAAATATGCATACATTTTCATAAATTATTTTGGAGCCAAAAAATCAGGCAAGGGGTTAGCCCACAAAATTGCGAAAAACCAACAATTATCCAATAAAACACGTAATAGTGGTCCGTTCTTGATGAGTGATACTTTAATTTACAGCTTTAGGCATCACCATAAATACTGTATTGAAATATGCATACATTTTCATAAATTATTTTGCAGCCAGAAAATCAGGCAAGGGGTTAGCCCACAAAATTGCGCAAATCCATAAATTATCCAATAAAACACGTAATAGTGGTCTGATCTTGATGAGTGATACTTTAATTTACAGCTTTAGGCATCACCATAAATACTGTATTGAAATATGCATACATTTTCATAAATTATTTTGGAGCCAAAAAATCAGGCAAGGGGTTAGCCCACAAAATTACGAAAATCCATAAATTATCCAATAAAACACGTAATAGTGGTCCGATCTTGATGAGTGATACTTTAATTTACAGCTTTAGGCATCACCATAAATACTGTATTGAAATATGCATACATTTTCATAAATTATTTTGGAGCCAAAAAATCAGGCAAGGGGTTAGCCCACAAAATTACGAAAATCAATAAATTATCCAATAAAACACGTAATAGTGGTCCGATTTTGATGAGTGATACTTTAATTTACAGCTTTAGGCATCACCATAAATACTGTATTGAAATATGCATACATTTTCATAAATTATTTTGGAGCCAAAAAATCAGGCAAGGGGTTAGCCCACAAAATTGCGAAAATCCATAAATTATCCAATAAAACACGTAATAGTGGTCCGATCTTGATGAGTGATACTTTAATTTACAGCTTTAGGCATCACCATAAATACTGTATTGAAATATGCATACATGTTCATAAATTATTTTGGAGCCAAAAAATCAGGCAAGGGGTTAGCCCACAAAATCGCGAAAATCCATAAATTATCCAATAAAACACGTAATAGTGGTCCGATCTTGATGAGTGATACTTTAATTTACAGCTTTAGGCATCACCATAAATACTGTATTGAAATATGCATACATGTTCATAAATTATTTTGGAGCCAAAAAATCAGGCAAGGGGTTAGCCCACAAAATTGCGAAAATCCATAAATTATCCAATAAAACACGTAATAGTGGTCCGATCTTGATGAGTGATACTTTAATTTACAGCTTTAGGCATCACCATAAATACTGTATTGAAATATGCATACATTTTCATAAATTATTTTGGAGCCAAAAAATCAGGCAAGGGGTTAGCCCACAAAATTACGAAAATCCATAAATTATCCAATAAAACACGTAATAGTGGTCCGATCTTGATGAGTGATACTTTAATTTACAGCTTTAGGCATCACCATAAATACTTATTGATATATGCATACATTTTCATAAATTATTTTGGAGCCCAAAAAATCAGGCAAAGGGTTAGCCCACAAAATTACGAAAATCCATAAATTATCCAATAAAACACGTAATAGTGGTCCGATCTTGATGAGTGATACTTTAATTTAAAGCTTTAGACATCACCATAAATACTTATTGAAACATGCATACAATTTCATAAATTATTTTTGAGCTCAAAAATCAGACAGGGGGTTAGCCCACAAAATTACGAAAATCCATAAATTATCCAATAAAACACGTAATAGTGGTCCGATCTTGATGAGTGATACTTTAATTTAAAGCTTTAGACATCACCATAAATACTTATTGAAATATGCATACAATTTCATAAATTATTTATGAGCTCAAAAATCAGACAGGGGGTTAGCCCACAAAATTGCGAAAATCCATAAATTATCCAATAAAACACGTAATAGTGGTCCGATCTTGATGAGTGATACTTTAATTTAAAGCTTTAGACATCACCATAAATACTTATTGAAACATGCATACAATTTCATAAATTATTTTGGAGCCCAAAAAATCAGGCAAGGGGTTAGCCCACAAAATTACGAAAATCCATAAATTATCCAATAAAACACGTAATAGTGGTCCGATCTTGATGAGTGATACTTTAATTTAAAGCTTTAGACATCACCATAAATACTTATTGAAACATGCATACAATTTCATAAATTATTTTTGAGCTCAAAAATCAGACAGGGGGTTAGCCCACAAAATTGCGAAAATCCATAAATTATCCAATAAAACACGTAATAGTGGTCCGATCTTGATGAGTGATACTTTAATTTAAAGTTTTAGACATCACCATAAATACTTATTGAAATATGCATACAATTTCATAAATTATTTTTGAGCTCAAAAATCAGACAGGGGGTTAGCCCACAAAATTACGAAAATCCATAAATTATCCAATAAAACACGTAATAGTGGTCCGATCTTGATGAGTGATACTTTAATTTAAAGCTTTAGACATCACCATAAATACTTATTGAAATATGCATACAATTTCATAAATTATTTATGAGCTCAAAAATCAGACAGGGGGTTAGCCCACAAAATTGCGAAAATCCATAAATTATCCAATAAAACACGTAATAGTGGTCCGATCTTGATGAGTGATACTTTAATTTACAGTTTTAGGCATCACCATAAATACTGTATTGAAATATGCATACATGTTCATAAATTATTTTGGAGCCAAAAAATCAGGCAAGGGGTTAGCCCACAAAATTACGAAAATCCATAAATTATCCAATAAAACACGTAATAGTGGTCCGATCTTGATGAGTGATACTTTAATTTACAGCTTTAGGCATCACCATAAATACTGTATTGAAATATGCATACATTTTCATAAATTATTTTGGAGCCAAAAATCAGGCAAGGGGTTAGCCCACAAAATTGCGAAAATCCATAAATTATCCAATAAAACACGTAATAGTGGTCTGATCTTGATGAGTGATACTTTAATTTACAGCTTTAGGCATCACCATAAATACTGTATTGAAATATGCATACATTTTCATAAATTATTTTGGAGCCAAAAAATCAGGCAAGGGGTTAGCCCACAAAATTGCGAAAATCCATAAATTATCCAATAAAACACGTAATAGTGGTCCGATCTTGATGAGTGATACTTTAATTTACAGTTTTAGGCATCACCATAAATACTTATTGAAATATGCATACAATTTCATAAATTATTTTTGAGCTCAAAAATCAGACAGGGGGTTAGCCCACAAAATTACGAAAATCCATAAATTATCCAATAAAACACGTAATAGTGGTCCGATCTTGATGAGTGATACTTTAATTTACAGCTTTAGGCATCACCATAAATACTGTATTGAAATATGCATACATTTTCATAAATTATTTTGGAGCCAAAAAATCAGGCAAGGGGTTAGCCCACAAAATTGCGAAAATCCATAAATTATCCAATAAAACACGTAATAGTGGTCCGATCTTGATGAGTGATACTTTAATTTACAGCTTTAGGCATCACCATAAATACTGTATTGAAATATGCATACATTTTCATAAATTATTTTGGAGCCAAAAAATCAGGCAAGGGGTTAGCCCACAAAATTACGAAAATCCATAAATTATCCAATAAAACACGTAATAGTGGTCCGATCTTGATGAGTGATACTTTAATTTACAGCTTTAGGCATCACCATAAATACTGTATTGAAATATGCATACATTTTCATAAATTATTTTGGAGCCAAAAAATCAGGCAAGGGGTTAGCCCACAAAATTGCGAAAATCCATAAATTATCCAATAAAACACGTAATAGTGGTCCGATCTTGATGAGGGATACTTTAATTTACAGCTTTAGGCATCACCATAAATACTGAATTGAAATATGCATACATGTTCATAAATTATTTTGGAGCCAAAAAATCAGGCAAGGGGTTAGCCCACAAAATTACGAAAATCCATAAATTATCCAATAAAACACGTAATAGTGGTCCGATCTTGATGAGTGATACTTTAATTTACAGCTTTAGGCATCACCATAAATACTGTATTGAAATATGCATACATTTTCATAAATTATTTTGGAGCCAAAAAATCAGGCAAGGGGTTAGCCCACAAAATTGCGAAAATCCATAAATTATCCAATAAAACACGTAATAGTGGTCCGATCTTGATGAGTGATACTTTAATTTACAGCTTTAGGCATCACCATAAATACTGTATTGAAATATGCATACATGTTCATAAATTATTTTGGAGCCAAAAAATCAGGCAAGGGGTTAGCCCACAAAATTACGAAAATCCATAAATTATCCAATAAAACACGTAATAGTGGTCCGATCTTGATGAGTGATACTTTAATTTACAGCTTTAGGCATCACCATAAATACTGTATTGAAATATGCATACATTTTCATAAATTATTTTGGAGCCAAAAAATCAGGCAAGGGGTTAGCCCACAAAATTGCGAAAATCCATAAATTATCCAATAAAACACGTAATAGTGGTCCGATCTTGATGAGGGATACTTTAATTTACAGCTTTAGGCATCACCATAAATACTGAATTGAAATATGCATACATGTTCATAAATTATTTTGGAGCCAAAAAATCAGGCAAGGGGTTAGCCCACAAAATTACGAAAATCCATAAATTATCCAATAAAACACGTAATAGTGGTCCGATCTTGATGAGTGATACTTTAATTTACAGCTTTAGGCATCACCATAAATACTGTATTGAAATATGCATACATGTTCATAAATTATTTTGGAGCCAAAAAATCAGGCAAGGGGTTAGCCCACAAAATTGCGAAAATCCATAAATTATCCAATAAAACACGTAATAGTGGTCCGATCTTGATGAGTGATACTTTAATTTACAGCTTTAGGCATCACCATAAATACTGTATTGAAATATGCATACATGTTCATAAATTATTTTGGAGCCAAAAAATCAGGCAAGGGGTTAGCCCACAAAATTGCGAAAATCCATAAATTATCCAATAAAACACGTAATAGTGGTCCGATCTTGATGAGTGATACTTTAATTTACAGCTTTAGGCATCACCATAAATACTGTATTGAAATATGCATACATGTTCATAAATTATTTTGGAGCCAAAAAATCAGGCAAGGGGTTAGCCCACAAAATCGCGAAAATCCATAAATTATCCAATAAAACACGTAATAGTGGTCCGATCTTGATGAGTGATACTTTAATTTACAGCTTTAGGCATCACCATAAATACTGTATTGAAATATGCATACATGTTCATAAATTATTTTGGAGCCAAAAAATCAGGCAAGGGGTTAGCCCACAAAATTGCGAAAATCCATAAATTATCCAATAAAACACGTAATAGTGGTCCGATCTTGATGAGTGATACTTTAATTTACAGCTTTGGGCATCACCATAAATACTGTATTGAAATATGCATACATGTTCATAAATTATTTTGGAGCCAAAAAATCAGGCAAGGGGTTAGCCCACAAAATCGCGAAAATCCATAAATTATCCAATAAAACACGTAATAGTGGTCCGATCTTGATGAGTGATACTTTAATTTACAGCTTTAGGCATCACCATAAATACTGTATTGAAATA
Organism: Tipula confusa; assembly: GCA_963556175.1. Lineage (NCBI taxonomy): Eukaryota > Metazoa > Arthropoda > Insecta > Diptera > Tipulidae > Tipula > Tipula confusa. The sequence continues at coordinate 180,569,671 of OY744475.1, forward strand.
TGCATACATGTTCATAAATTATTTTGGAGCCAAAAAATCAGGCAAGGGGTTAGCCCACAAAATTACGAAAATCCATAAATTATCCAATAAAACACGTAATAGTGGTCCGATCTTGATGAGTGATACTTTAATTTACAGCTTTAGGCATCACCATAAATACTGTATTGAAATATGCATACATTTTCATAAATTATTTTGGAGCCAAAAAATCAGGCAAGGGGTTAGCCCACAAAATTGCGAAAATCCATAAATTATCCAATAAAACACGTAATAGTGGTCCGATCTTGATGAGTGATACTTTAATTTACAGCTTTGGGCATCACCATAAATACTGTATTGAAATATGCATACATGTTCATAAATTATTTTGGAGCCAAAAATCAGGCAAGGGGTTAGCCCACAAAATTGCGAAAATCCATAAATTATCCAATAAAACACGTAATAGTGGTCTGATCTTGATGAGTGATACTTTAATTTACAGCTTTAGGCATCACCATAAATACTGTATTGAAATATGCATACATTTTCATAAATTATTTTGGAGCCAAAAAATCAGGCAAGGGGTTAGCCCACAAAATTGCGAAAATCCATAAATTATCCAATAAAACACGTAATAGTGGTCCGATCTTGATGAGTGATACTTTAATTTACAGCTTTAGGCATCACCATAAATACTGTATTGAAATATGCATACATTTTCATAAATTATTTTGGAGCCAAAAAATCAGGCAAGGGGTTAGCCCACAAAATTACGAAAATCCATAAATTATCCAATAAAACACGTAATAGTGGTCCGATCTTGATGAGTGATACTTTAATTTACAGCTTTAGGCATCACCATAAATACTGTATTGAAATATGCATACATGTTCATAAATTATTTTGGAGCCAAAAAATCAGGCAAGGGGTTAGCCCACAAAATTACGAAAATCCATAAATTATCCAATAAAACACGTAATAGTGGTCCGATCTTGATGAGTGATACTTTAATTTACAGCTTTAGGCATCACCATAAATACTGTATTGAAATATGCATACATTTTCATAAATTATTTTGGAGCCAAAAAATCAGGCAAGGGGTTAGCCCACAAAATTGCGAAAATCCATAAATTATCCAATAAAACACGTAATAGTGGTCCGATCTTGATGAGTGATACTTTAATTTACAGCTTTAGGCATCACCATAAATACTGTATTGAAATATGCATACATTTTCATAAATTATTTTGGAGCCAAAAATCAGGCAAGGGGTTAGCCCACAAAATTGCGAAAATCCATAAATTATCCAATAAAACACGTAATAGTGGTCTGATCTTGATGAGTGATACTTTAATTTACAGCTTTAGGCATCACCATAAATACTGTATTGAAATATGCATACATTTTCATAAATTATTTTGGAGCCAAAAAATCAGGCAAGGGGTTAGCCCACAAAATTGCGAAAATCCATAAATTATCCAATACAACACGTAATAGTGGTCCGATCTTGATGAGTGATACTTTAATTTACAGCTTTAGGCATCACCATAAATACTGTATTGAAATATGCATACATGTTCATAAATTATTTTGGAGCCAAAAAATCAGGCAAGGGGTTAGCCCACAAAATTACGAAAATCCATAAATTATCCAATAAAACACGTAATAGTGGTCCGATCTTGATGAGTGATACTTTAATTTACAGCTTTAGGCATCACCATAAATACTGTATTGAAATATGCATACATTTTCATAAATTATTTTGGAGCCAAAAAATCAGGCAAGGGGTTAGCCCACAAAATTGCGAAACTCCATAAATTATCCAATAAAACACGTAATAGTGGTCCGATCTTGATGAGGGATACTTTAATTTACAGCTTTAGGCATCACCATAAATACTGAATTGAAATATGCATACATGTTCATAAATTATTTTGGAGCCAAAAAATCAGGCAAGGGGTTAGCCCACAAAATTGCGAAAATCCATAAATTATCCAATAAAACACGTAATAGTGGTCCGATCTTGATGAGTGATACTTTAATTTACAGTTTTAGGCATCACCATAAATACTTATTGAAATATGCATACAATTTCATAAATTATTTTTGAGCTCAAAAATCAGACAGGGGGTTAGCCCACAAAATTACGAAAATCCATAAATTATCCAATAAAACACGTAATAGTGGTCCGATCTTGATGAGTGATACTTTAATTTACAGCTTTAGGCATCACCATAAATACTGTATTGAAATATGCATACATTTTCATAAATTATTTTGGAGCCAAAAAATCAGGCAAGGGGTTAGCCCACAAAATTGCGAAAATCCATAAATTATCCAATAAAACACGTAATAGTGGTCCGATCTTGATGAGTGATACTTTAATTTACAGCTTTAGGCATCACCATAAATACTGTATTGAAATATGCATACATTTTCATAAATTATTTTGGAGCCAAAAAATCAGGCAAGGGGTTAGCCCACAAAATTACGAAAATCCATAAATTATCCAATAAAACACGTAATAGTGGTCCGATCTTGATGAGTGATACTTTAATTTACAGCTTTAGACATCACCATAAATACTGTATTGAAATATGCATACATTTTCATAAATTATTTTGGAGCCAAAAAATCAGGCAAGGGGTTAGCCCAGAAAATTGCGAAAATCCATAAATTATCCAATAAAACACGTAATAGTGGTCCGATCTTGATGAGGGATACTTTAATTTACAGCTTTAGGCATCACCATAAATACTGAATTGAAATATGCATACATGTTCATAAATTATTTTGGAGCCAAAAAATCAGGCAAGGGGTTAGCCCACAAAATTACGAAAATCCATAAATTATCCAATAAAACACGTAATAGTGGTCCGATCTTGATGAGTGATACTTTAATTTACAGCTTTAGGCATCACCATAAATACTGTATTGAAATATGCATACATGTTCATAAATTATTTTGGAGCCAAAAAATCAGGCCAAGGGCTTAGCCCACAAAATCGCGAAAATCCATAAATTATCCAATAAAACACGTAATAGTGGTCCGATCTTGATGAGTGATACTTTAATTTACAGCTTTAGGCATCACCATAAATACTGTATTGAAATATGCATACATGTTCATAAATTATTTTGGAGCCAAAAAATCAGGCAAGGGGTTAGCCCACAAAATTGCGAAAATCCATAAATTATCCAATAAAACACGTAATAGTGGTCCGATCTTGATGAGTGATACTTTAATTTACAGCTTTAGGCATCACCATAAATACTGTATTGAAATATGCATACATGTTCATAAATTATTTTGGAGCCAAAAAATCAGGCAAGGGGTTAGCCCACAAAATCGCGAAAATCCATAAATTATCCAATAAAACACGTAATAGTGGTCCGATCTTGATGAGTGATACTTTAATTTACAGCTTTAGGCATCACCATAAATACTTATTGATATATGCATACATGTTCATAAATTATTTTGGAGCCAAAAAATCAGGCAAGGGGTTAGCCCACAAAATCGCGAAAATCCATAAATTATCCAATAAAACACGTAATAGTGGTCCGATCTTGATGAGTGATACTTTAATTTACAGCTTTAGGCATCACCATAAATACTGTATTGAAATATGCATACATGTTCATAAATTATTTTGGAGCCAAAAAATCAGGCAAGGGGTTAGCCCACAAAATCGCGAAAATCCATAAATTATCCAATAAAACACGTAATAGTGGTCCGATCTTGATGAGTGATACTTTAATTTACAGCTTTAGACATCACCATAAATACTTATTGAAATATGCATACAATTTCATAAATTATTTTTGAGCTCAAAAATCAGACAGGGGGTTAGCCCACAAAATTACGAAAATCCATAAATTATCCAATAAAACACGTAATAGTGGTCCGATCTTGATGAGTGATACTTTAATTTAAAGCTTTAGACATCACCATAAATACTTATTGAAATATGCATACAATTTCATAAATTATTTTTGAGCTCAAAAATCAGACAGGGGGTTAGCCCACAAAATTGCGAAAATCCATAAATTATCCAATAAAACACGTAATAGTGGTCCGATCTTGATGAGTGATACTTTAATTTACAGTTTTAGGCATCACCATAAATACTGTATTGAAATATGCATACATTTTCATAAATTATTTTGGAGCCCAAAAATCAGGCAAGGGGTTAGCCCACAAAATTACGAAAATCCATAAATTATCCAATAAAACACGTAATAGTGGTCCGATCTTGATGAGTGATACTTTAATTTACAGCTTTAGGCATCACCATAAATACTGTATTGAAATATGCATACATGTTCATAAATTATTTTGGAGCCAAAAAATCAGGCAAGGGGTTAGCCCACAAAATTACGAAAATCCATAAATTATCCAATAAAACACGTAATAGTGGTCTGATCTTGATGAGTGATACTTTAATTTACAGCTTTAGGCATCACCATAAATACTGTATTGAAATATGCATACATGTTCATAAATTATTTTGGAGCCAAAAAATCAGGCCAAGGGCTTAGCCCACAAAATCGCGAAAATCCATAAATTATCCAATAAAACACGTAATAGTGGTCCGATCTTGATGAGTGATACTTTAATTTACAGCTTTAGGCATCACCATAAATACTGTATTGAAATATGCATACATGTTCATAAATTATTTTGGAGCCAAAAAATCAGGCAAGGGGTTAGCCCACAAAATTGCGAAAATCCATAAATTATCCAATAAAACACGTAATAGTGGTCCGATCTTGATGAGTGATACTTTAATTTACAGCTTTAGGCATCACCATAAATACTGTATTGAAATATGCATACATGTTCATAAATTATTTTGGAGCCAAAAAATCAGGCAAGGGGTTAGCCCACAAAATCGCGAAAATCCATAAATTATCCAATAAAACACGTAATAGTGGTCCGATCTTGATGAGTGATACTTTAATTTACAGCTTTAGGCATCACCATAAATACTGTATTGAAATATGCATACATGTTCATAAATTATTTTGGAGCCAAAAAATCAGGCAAGGGGTTAGCCCACAAAATTGCGAAAATCCATAAATTATCCAATAAAACACGTAATAGTGGTCCGATCTTGATGAGTGATACTTTAATTTACAGCTTTAGGCATCACCATAAATACTGTATTGAAATATGCATACATGTTCATAAATTATTTTGGAGCCAAAAAATCAGGCAAGGGGTTAGCCCACAAAATCGCGAAAATCCATAAATTATCCAATAAAACACGTAATAGTGGTCCGATCTTGATGAGTGATACTTTAATTTACAGCTTTAGGCATCACCATAAATACTGTATTGAAATATGCATACATGTTCATAAATTATTTTGGAGCCAAAAAATCAGGCAAGGGGTTAGCCCACAAAATTGCGAAAATCCATAAATTATCCAATAAAACACGTAATAGTGGTCCGATCTTGATGAGTGATACTTTAATTTAAAGCTTTAGACATCACCATAAATACTTATTGAAATATGCATACAATTTCATAAATTATTTTTTAGCTCAAAAATTAGACAGGGGGTTAGCCCACAAAATTGCGAAAATCCATAAATTATCCAATAAAACACGTAATAGTGGTCCGATCTTGATGAGTGATACTTTAATTTACAGTTTTAGGCATCACCATAAATACTGTATTGAAATATGCATACATTTTCATAAATTATTTTGGAGCCCAAAAATCAGGCAAGGGGTTAGCCCATAAAATTACGAAAATCCATAAATTATGCAATAAAACACGTAATAGTGGTCCGATTTTGATGAGTGATACTTTAATTTACAATTTTAGACATCACCATAAATACTGTATTGAAATATGCATACATTTTGATAAATTATTTAGGAGCCCAAAAATCAGGCAAGGGGTTAGCCCACAAAATTACGAAAATCCATAAATCATGCAATAAAACACGTAATAGTGGTCCGATTTTGATGAGTGATACTTTAATTTACAGCTTTAGGCATCACCATAAATACTGTATTGAAATATGCATACATGTTCATAAATTATTTTGGAGCCAAAAAATCAGGCAAGGGGTTAGCCCACAAAATTACGAAAATCCATAAATTATCCAATAAAACACGTAATAGTGGTCTGATCTTGATGAGTGATACTTTAATTTACAGCTTTAGGCATCACCATAAATACTGTATTGAAATATGCATACATTTTCATAAATTATTTAGGAGCCCAAAAATCAGGCAAGGGGTTAGCCCATAAAATTACGAAAATCCATAAATTATGCAATAAAACACGTAATAGTGGTCCGATTTTGATGAGTTATACTTTAATTTACAGCTTTAGGCATCACCATAAATACTTATTGAATTATACATACATTTTCATAAATTATTTTGGAGCCAAAAAATCAGGCAAGGGGTTAGCCCACAAAATTACGAAAATCCATAAATTATCCAATAAAACACGTAATAGTGGTCCGATCTTGATGAGTGATACTTTAATTTACAGCTTTAGGCATCACCATAAATACTGTATTGAAATATGCATACATGTTCATAAATTATTTTGGAGCCAAAAAATCAGGCAAGCGGTTAGCCCACAAAATAACGAAAATCCATAAATTATCCAATAAAACACGTAATAGTGGTCCGATCTTGATGAGTGACACTTTAATTTACAGCTTTAGGCATCACCATAAATACTGTATTGAAATATGCATACATTTTCATAAATTATTTTGGAGCCAAAAAATCAGGCAAGGGGTTAGCCCACAAAATTACGAAAATCCATAAATTATCCAATAAAACACGTAATAGTGGTCCGATCTTGATGAGTGATACTTTAATTTACAGCTTTAGGCATCACCATAAATACTGTATTGAAATATGCATACATGTTCATAAATTATTTTGGAGCCAAAAAATCAGGCAAGCGGTTAGCCCACAAAATAACGAAAATCCATAAATTATCCAATAAAACACGTAATAGTGGTCCGATCTTGATGAGTGATACTTTAATTTACAGCTTTAGGCATCACCATAAATACTGTATTGAAATATGCATACATGTTCATAAATTATTTTGGAGCCAAAAAATCAGGCAAGCGGTTAGCCCACAAAATAACGAAAATCCATAAATTATCCAATAAAACACGTAATAGTGGTCCGATCTTGATGAGTGACACTTTAATTTACAGCTTTAGGCATCACCATAAATACTGTATTGAAATATGCATACATTTTCATAAATTATTTTGGAGCCAAAAAATCAGGCAAGGGGTTAGCCCACAAAATTACGAAAATCCATAAATTATCCAATAAAACACGTAATAGTGGTCCGATCTTGATGAGTGATACTTTAATTTACAGCTTTAGGCATCACCATAAATACTGTATTGAAATATGCATACATGTTCATAAATTATTTTGGAGCCAAAAAATCAGGCAAGCGGTTAGCCCACAAAATAACGAAAATCCATAAATTATCCAATAAAACACGTAATAGTGGTCCGATCTTGATGAGTGACACTTTAATTTACAGCTTTAGGCATCACCATAAATACTGTATTGAAATATGCATACATTTTCATAAATTATTTTGGAGCCAAAAAATCAGGCAAGGGGTTAGCCCACAAAATTACGAAAATCCATAAATTATCCAATAAAACACGTAATAGTGGTCCGATCTTGATGAGTGACACTTTAATTTACAGCTTTAGGCATCACCATAAATACTGTATTGAAATATGCATACATTTTCATAAATTATTTTGGAGCCAAAAAATCAGGCAAGGGGTTAGCCCACAAAATTGCGAAAATCCATAAATTATCCAATAAAACACGTAATAGTGGTCCGATCTTGATGAGTGATACTTTAATTTACAGCTTTAGGCATCACCATAAATACTTATTGAATTATACATACATTTTCATAAATTATTTTGGAGCCAAAAAATCAGGCAAGGGGTTAGCCCACAAAATTACGAAAATCCATAAATTATCCAATAAAACACGTAATAGTGGTCCGATCTTGATGAGTGATACTTTAATTTACAGCTTTAGGCATCACCATAAATACTGTATTGAAATATGCATACATGTTCATAAATTATTTTGGAGCCAAAAAATCAGGCAAGCGGTTAGCCCACAAAATTACGAAAATCCATAAATTATCCAATAAAACACGTAATAGTGGTCCGATCTTGATGAGTGATACTTTAATTTACAGATTTAGGCATCATCATAAATACTGTATTGAAATATGCATACATTTTCATAAATTATTTTGGAGCCAAAAAATCAGGCAAGGGGTTAGCCCACAAAATAACGAAAATCCATAAATTATCCAATAAAACACGTAATAGTGGTCCGATCTTGATGAGTGATACTTTAATTTACAGCTTTAGGCATCACCATAAATACTTATTGAATTATACATACATTTTCATAAATTATTTTGGAGCCAAAAAATCAGGCAAGGGGTTACCCACAAAATTACGAAAATCCATAAATTATCCAATAAAACACGTAATAGTGGTCCGATCTTGATGAGTGATACTTTAATTTACAGATTTAGGCATAAATTATCCAATAAAACACGTAATAGTGGTCCGATCTTGATGAGTGATACTTTAATTTACAGATTTAGGCATCATCATAAATACTGTATTGAAATATGCATACATGTTCATAAATTATTTTGGAGCCAAAAAATCCGGCAAGGGGTTAGCCCACAAAATCGCGAAAATCCATAAATTATCCAATAAAACACGTAATAGTGGTCCGATCTTGATGAGTGATACTTTAATTTACAGCTTTAGGCATCACCATAAATACTGTATTGAAATATGCATACATGTTCATAAATTATTTTGGAGCCAAAAAATCAGGCAAGGGGTTAGCCCACAAAATCGCGAAAATCCATAAATTATCCAATAAAACACGTAATAGTGGTCCGATCTTGATGAGTGATACTTTAATTTACAGCTTTTGGCATCACCATAAATACTGTATTGAAATATGCATACATGTTCATAAATTATTTTGGAGCCAAAAAATCAGGCAAGGGGTTAGCCCACAAAATCGCGAAAATCCATAAATTATCCAATAAAACACGTAATAGTGGTCCGATCTTGATGAGTGATACTTTAATTTACAGCTTTAGGCATCACCATAAATACTGTATTGAAATATGCATACATGTTCATAAATTATTTTGGAGCCAAAAAATCAGGCAAGGGGTTAGCCCACAAAATCGCGAAAATCCATAAATTATCCAATAAAACACGTAATAGTGGTCTGATCTTGATGAGTGATACTTTAATTTACAGCTTTAGGCATCACCATAAATACTGTATTGAAATATGCATACATTTTCATAAATTATTTAGGAGCCCAAAAATCAGGCAAGGGGTTAGCCCATAAAATTACGAAAATCCATAAATTATGCAATAAAACACGTAATAGTGGTCCGATTTTGATGAGTTATACTTTAATTTACAGCTTTAGGCATCACCATAAATACTTATTGAATTATACATACATTTTCATAAATTATTTTGGAGCCAAAAAATCAGGCAAGGGGTTAGCCCACAAAATTACGAAAATCCATAAATTATCCAATAAAACACGTAATAGTGGTCCGATCTTGATGAGTGATACTTTAATTTACAGCTTTAGGCATCACCATAAATACTGTATTGAAATATGCATACATGTTCATAAATTATTTTGGAGCCAAAAAATCAGGCAAGCGGTTAGCCCACAAAATTACGAAAATCCATAAATTATCCAATAAAACACGTAATAGTGGTCCGATCTTGATGAGTGATACTTTAATTTACAGATTTAGGCATCATCATAAATACTGTATTGAAATATGCATACATTTTCATAAATTATTTTGGAGCCAAAAAATCAGGCAAGGGGTTAGCCCACAAAATTACGAAAATCCATAAATTATCCAATAAAACACGTAATAGTGGTCCGATCTTGATGAGTGATACTTTAATTTACAGCTTTAGGCATCACCATAAATACTGTATTGAAATATGCATACATGTTCATAAATTATTTTGGAGCCAAAAAATCAGGCAAGCGGTTAGCCCACAAAATTACGAAAATCCATAAATTATCCAATAAAACACGTAATAGTGGTCCGATCTTGATGAGTGATACTTTAATTTACAGATTTAGGCATCATCATAAATACTGTATTGAAATATGCATACATTTTCATAAATTATTTTGGAGCCAAAAAATCAGGCAAGGGGTTAGCCCACAAAATAACGAAAATCCATAAATTATCCAATAAAACACGTAATAGTGGTCCGATCTTGATGAGTGATACTTTAATTTACAGCTTTAGGCATCACCATAAATACTTATTGAATTATACATACATTTTCATAAATTATTTTGGAGCCAAAAAATCAGGCAAGGGGTTAGCCCACAAAATTACGAAAATCCATAAATTATCCAATAAAACACGTAATAGTGGTCCGATCTTGATGAGTGATACTTTAATTTACAGATTTAGGCATCATCATAAATACTGTATTGAAATATGCATACATGTTCATAAATTATTTTGGAGCCAAAAAATCAGGCAAGCGGTTAGCCCACAAAATTACGAAAATCGATAAATTATCCAATAAAACACGTAATAGTGGTCCGATCTTGATGAGTGATACTTTAATTTACAGATTTAGGCATCATCATAAATACTGTATTGAAATATGCATACATGTTCATAAATTATTTTGGAGCCAAAAAATCCGGCAAGGGGTTAGCCCACAAAATCGCGAAAATCCATAAATTATCCAATAAAACACGTAATAGTGGTCCGATCTTGATGAGTGATACTTTAATTTACAGCTTTAGGCATCACCATAAATACTGTATTGAAATATGCATACATGTTCATAAATTATTTTGGAGCCAAAAAATCAAGCAAGGGGTTAGCCCACAAAATCGCGAAAATCCATAAATTATCCAATAAAACACGTAATAGTGGTCCGATCTTGATGAGTGATACTTTAATTTACAGCTTTTGGCATCACCATAAATACTGTATTGAAATATGCATACATGTTCATAAATTATTTTGGAGCCAAAAAATCAGGCAAGGGGTTAGCCCACAAAATCGCGAAAATCCATAAATTATCCAATAAAACACGTAATAGTGGTCCGATCTTGATGAGTGATACTTTAATTTACAGCTTTAGGCATCACCATAAATACTGTATTGAAATATGCATACATGTTCATAAATTATTTTGGAGCCAAAAAATCAGGCAAGGGGTTAGCCCACAAAATCGCGAAAATCCATAAATTATCCAATAAAACACGTAATAGTGGTCCGATCTTGATGAGTGATACTTTAATTTACAATTTTAGACATCACCATAAATACTGTATTGAAATATGCATACATTTTGATAAATTATTTAGGAGCCCAAAAATCAGGCAAGGGGTTAGCCCACAAAATTACGAAAATCCATAAATCATGCAATAAAACACGTAATAGTGGTCCGATTTTGATGAGTGATACTTTAATTTACAGCTTTAGGCATCACCATAAATACTGTATTGAAATATGCATACATGTTCATAAATTATTTTGGAGCCAAAAAATCAGGCAAGGGGTTAGCCCACAAAATTACGAAAATCCATAAATTATCCAATAAAACACGTAATAGTGGTCTGATCTTGATGAGTGATACTTTAATTTACAGCTTTAGGCATCACCATAAATACTGTATTGAAATATGCATACATTTTCATAAATTATTTAGGAGCCCAAAAATCAGGCAAGGGGTTAGCCCATAAAATTACGAAAATCCATAAATTATGCAATAAAACACGTAATAGTGGTCCGATTTTGATGAGTTATACTTTAATTTACAGCTTTAGGCATCACCATAAATACTTATTGAATTATACATACATTTTCATAAATTATTTTGGAGCCAAAAAATCAGGCAAGGGGTTAGCCCACAAAATTACGAAAATCCATAAATTATCCAATAAAACACGTAATAGTGGTCCGATCTTGATGAGTGATACTTTAATTTACAGCTTTAGGCATCACCATAAATACTGTATTGAAATATGCATACATGTTCATAAATTATTTTGGAGCCAAAAAATCAGGCAAGCGGTTAGCCCACAAAATTACGAAAATCCATAAATTATCCAATAAAACACGTAATAGTGGTCCGATCTTGATGAGTGATACTTTAATTTACAGATTTAGGCATCATCATAAATACTGTATTGAAATATGCATACATTTTCATAAATTATTTTGGAGCCAAAAAATCAGGCAAGGGGTTAGCCCACAAAATTACGAAAATCCATAAATTATCCAATAAAACACGTAATAGTGGTCCGATCTTGATGAGTGATACTTTAATTTACAGCTTTAGGCATCACCATAAATACTGTATTGAAATATGCATACATGTTCATAAATTATTTTGGAGCCAAAAAATCAGGCAAGCGGTTAGCCCACAAAATTACGAAAATCCATAAATTATCCAATAAAACACGTAATAGTGGTCCGATCTTGATGAGTGATACTTTAATTTACAGATTTAGGCATCATCATAAATACTGTATTGAAATATGCATACATTTTCATAAATTATTTTGGAGCCAAAAAATCAGGCAAGGGGTTAGCCCACAAAATAACGAAAATCCATAAATTATCCAATAAAACACGTAATAGTGGTCCGATCTTGATGAGTGATACTTTAATTTACAGCTTTAGGCATCACCATAAATACTTATTGAATTATACATACATTTTCATAAATTATTTTGGAGCCAAAAAATCAGGCAAGGGGTTAGCCCACAAAATTACGAAAATCCATAAATTATCCAATAAAACACGTAATAGTGGTCCGATCTTGATGAGTGATACTTTAATTTACAGCTTTAGGCATCACCATAAATACTGTATTGAAATATGCATACATGTTCATAAATTATTTTGGAGCCAAAAAATCAGGCAAGGGGTTAGCCCACAAAATCGCGAAAATCCATAAATTATCCAATAAAACACGTAATAGTGGTCTGATCTTGATGAGTGATACTTTAATTTACAGCTTTAGGCATCACCATAAATACTGTATTGAAATATGCATACATTTTCATAAATTATTTAGGAGCCCAAAAATCAGGCAAGGGGTTAGCCCATAAAATTACGAAAATCCATAAATTATGCAATAAAACACGTAATAGTGGTCCGATTTTGATGAGTTATACTTTAATTTACAGCTTTAGGCATCACCATAAATACTGTATTGAAATATGCATACATGTTCATAAATTATTTTGGAGCCAAAAAATCAGGCAAGGGGTTAGCCCACAAAATCGCGAAAATCCATAAATTATCCAATAAAACACGTAATAGTGGTCTGATCTTGATGAGTGATACTTTAATTTACAGCTTTAGGCATCACCATAAATACTGTATTGAAATATGCATACATTTTCATAAATTATTTAGGAGCCCAAAAATCAGGCAAGGGGTTAGCCCATAAAATTACGAAAATCCATAAATTATGCAATAAAACACGTAATAGTGGTCCGATTTTGATGAGTTATACTTTAATTTACAGCTTTAGGCATCACCATAAATACTTATTGAATTATACATACATTTTCATAAATTATTTTGGAGCCAAAAAATCAGGCAAGGGGTTAGCCCACAAAATTACGAAAATCCATAAATTATCCAATAAAACACGTAATAGTGGTCCGATCTTGATGAGTGATACTTTAATTTACAGCTTTAGGCATCACCATAAATACTGTATTGAAATATGCATACATGTTCATAAATTATTTTGGAGCCAAAAAATCAGGCAAGCGGTTAGCCCACAAAATTACGAAAATCCATAAATTATCCAATAAAACACGTAATAGTGGTCCGATCTTGATGAGTGATACTTTAATTTACAGATTTAGGCATCATCATAAATACTGTATTGAAATATGCATACATTTTCATAAATTATTTTGGAGCCAAAAAATCAGGCAAGGGGTTAGCCCACAAAATTACGAAAATCCATAAATTATCCAATAAAACACGTAATAGTGGTCCGATCTTGATGAGTGATACTTTAATTTACAGCTTTAGGCATCACCATAAATACTGTATTGAAATATGCATACATGTTCATAAATTATTTTGGAGCCAAAAAATCAGGCAAGCGGTTAGCCCACAAAATTACGAAAATCCATAAATTATCCAATAAAACACGTAATAGTGGTCCGATCTTGATGAGTGATACTTTAATTTACAGATTTAGGCATCATCATAAATACTGTATTGAAATATGCATACATTTTCATAAATTATTTTGGAGCCAAAAAATCAGGCAAGGGGTTAGCCCACAAAATAACGAAAATCCATAAATTATCCAATAAAACACGTAATAGTGGTCCGATCTTGATGAGTGATACTTTAATTTACAGCTTTAGGCATCACCATAAATACTTATTGAATTATACATACATTTTCATAAATTATTTTGGAGCCAAAAAATCAGGCAAGGGGTTAGCCCACAAAATTACGAAAATCCATAAATTATCCAATAAAACACGTAATAGTGGTCCGATCTTGATGAGTGATACTTTAATTTACAGATTTAGGCATCATCATAAATACTGTATTGAAATATGCATACATGTTCATAAATTATTTTGGAGCCAAAAAATCAGGCAAGCGGTTAGCCCACAAAATTACGAAAATCGATAAATTATCCAATAAAACACGTAATAGTGGTCCGATCTTGATGAGTGATACTTTAATTTACAGATTTAGGCATCATCATAAATACTGTATTGAAATATGCATACATGTTCATAAATTATTTTGGAGCCAAAAAATCCGGCAAGGGGTTAGCCCACAAAATCGCGAAAATCCATAAATTATCCAATAAAACACGTAATAGTGGTCCGATCTTGATGAGTGATACTTTAATTTACAGCTTTAGGCATCACCATAAATACTGTATTGAAATATGCATACATGTTCATAAATTATTTTGGAGCCAAAAAATCAAGCAAGGGGTTAGCCCACAAAATCGCGAAAATCCATAAATTATCCAATAAAACACGTAATAGTGGTCCGATCTTGATGAGTGATACTTTAATTTACAGCTTTTGGCATCACCATAAATACTGTATTGAAATATGCATACATGTTCATAAATTATTTTGGAGCCAAAAAATCAGGCAAGGGGTTAGCCCACAAAATCGCGAAAATCCATAAATTATCCAATAAAACACGTAATAGTGGTCCGATCTTGATGAGTGATACTTTAATTTACAGCTTTAGGCATCACCATAAATACTGTATTGAAATATGCATACATGTTCATAAATTATTTTGGAGCCAAAAAATCAGGCAAGGGGTTAGCCCACAAAATCGCGAAAATCCATAAATTATCCAATAAAACACGTAATAGTGGTCCGATCTTGATGAGTGATACTTTAATTTACAATTTTAGACATCACCATAAATACTGTATTGAAATATGCATACATTTTGATAAATTATTTAGGAGCCCAAAAATCAGGCAAGGGGTTAGCCCACAAAATTACGAAAATCCATAAATCATGCAATAAAACACGTAATAGTGGTCCGATTTTGATGAGTGATACTTTAATTTACAGCTTTAGGCATCACCATAAATACTGTATTGAAATATGCATACATTTTCATAAATTATTTTGGAGCCAAAAAATCAGGCAAGGGGTTAGCCCACAAAATTACGAAAATCCATAAATTATCCAATAAAACACGTAATAGTGGTCCGATCTTGATGAGTGATACTTTAATTTACAGCTTTAGGCATCACCATAAATACTGTATTGAAATATGCATACATGTTCATAAATTATTTTGGAGCCAAAAAATCAGGCAAGCGGTTAGCCCACAAAATTACGAAAATCCATAAATTATCCAATAAAACACGTAATAGTGGTCCGATCTTGATGAGTGATACTTTAATTTACAGATTTAGGCATCATCATAAATACTGTATTGAAATATGCATACATTTTCATAAATTATTTTGGAGCCAAAAAATCAGGCAAGGGGTTAGCCCACAAAATAACGAAAATCCATAAATTATCCAATAAAACACGTAATAGTGGTCCGATCTTGATGAGTGATACTTTAATTTACAGATTTAGGCATCATCATAAATACTGTATTGAAATATGCATACATGTTCATAAATTATTTTGGAGCCAAAAAATCAGGCAAGCGGTTAGCCCACAAAATTACGAAAATCCATAAATTATCCAATAAAACACGTAATAGTGGTCCGATCTTGATGAGTGATACTTTAATTTACAGCTTTAGACATCACCATAAATACTTATTGAAATATGCATACAATTTCATAAATTATTTTTGAGCTCAAAAATCAGACAGGGGGTTAGCCCACAAAATTGCGAAAATCCATAAATTATCCAATAAAACACGTAATAGTGGTCCGATCTTGATGAGTGATACTTTAATTTACAGCTTTAGACATCACCATAAATACTTATTGAAATATGCATAGATTTTCGTAAATTATTTTGGAGCCAAAAAATCAGGCAAGGGGTTAGCCCACAAAATTACGAAAATCCATAAATTATCCAATAAAATACGTAATAGTGGTCCGATCTTGATGAGTGATACTTTAATTTACAGCTTTAGGCATCACCATAAATACTGTATTGAAATATGCATACATGTTCATAAATTATTTTGGAGCCAAAAAATCAGGCAAGCGGTTAGCCCACAAAATTACGAAAATCCATAAATTATCCAATAAAACACGTAATAGTGGTCCGATCTTGATGAGTGATACTTTAATTTACAGCTTTAGGCATCACCATAAATACTGTATTGAAATATGCATACATGTTCATAAATTATTTTGGAGCCAAAAAATCAGGCAAGCGGTTAGCCCACAAAATTACGAAAATCCATAAATTATCCAATAAAACACGTAATAGTGGTCCGATCTTGATGAGTGATACTTTAATTTACAGATTTAGGCATCACCATAAATACTTATTGAATTATACATACATTTTCATAAATTATTTTGGAGCCAAAAAATCAGGCAAGGGGTTAGCCCACAAAATTACGAAAATCCATAAATTATCCAATAAAACACGTAATAGTGGTCCGATCTTGATGAGTGATACTTTAATTTACAGCTTTAGGCATCTCCAAAAATACTGTATTGAAATATGCATACATGTTCATAAATTATTTTGGAGCCAAAAAATCAGGCAAGCGGTTAGCCCACAAAATTACGAAAATCCATAAATTATCCAATAAAACACGTAATAGTGGTCCGATCTTGATGAGTGATACTTTAATTTACAGCTTTAGGCATCACCATAAATACTGTATTGAAATATGCATACATGTTCATAAATTATTTTGGAGCCAAAAAATCAGGCAAGGGGTTAGCCCACAAAATTGCGAAAATCCATAAATTATCCAATAAAACACGTAATAGTGGTCCGATCTTGATGAGTGATACTTTAATTTACAGCTTTAGGCATCACCATAAATACTTATTGAATTATACATACATTTTCATAAATTATTTTGGAGCCAAAAAATCAGGCAAGGGGTTAGCCCACAAAATTACGAAAATCCATAAATTATCCAATAAAACACGTAATAGTGGTCCGATCTTGATGAGTGATACTTTAATTTACAGATTTAGGCATCATCATAAATACTGTATTGAAATATGCATACATGTTCATAAATTATTTTGGAGCCAAAAAATCAGGCAAGCGGTTAGCCCACAAAATTACGAAAATCGATAAATTATCCAATAAAACACGTAATAGTGGTCCGATCTTGATGAGTGATACTTTAATTTACAGATTTAGGCATCATCATAAATACTGTATTGAAATATGCATACATTTTCATAAATTATTTTGGAGCCAAAAAATCAGGCAAGCGGTTTGCCCACAAAATTACGAAAATCCATAAATTATCCAATAAAACACGTAATAGTGGTCCGATCTTGATGAGTGATACTTTAATTTACAGTTTTAGGCATCACCATAAATACTTATTGAAATATGCATAGATTTTCATAAATTATTTTGGAGCCAAAAAATCAGGCAAGGGGTTAGCCCACAAAATTGCGAAAATCCATAAATTATCCAATAAAACACGTAATAGTGGTCCGATCTTGATGAGTGATACTTTAATTTACAGCTTTAGGCATCACCATAAATACTGTATTGAAATATGCATACATGTTCATAAATTATTTTGGAGCCAAAAAATCAGGCAAGGGGTTAGCCCACAAAATCGCGAAAATCCATAAATTATCCAATAAAACACGTAATAGTGGTCCGATCTTGATGAGTGATACTTTAATTTACAGCTTTAGGCATCACCATAAATACTGTATTGAAATATGCATACATGTTCATAAATTATTTTGGAGCCAAAAAATCAGGCAAGGGGTTAGCCCACAAAATTGCGAAAATCCATAAATTATCCAATAAAACACGTAATAGTGGTCCGATCTTGATGAGTGATACTTTAATTTACAGCTTTAGGCATCACCATAAATACTGTATTGAAATATGCATACATGTTCATAAATTATTTTGGAGCCAAAAAATCCGGCAAGGGGTTAGCCCACAAAATCGCGAAAATCCATAAATTATCCAATAAAACACGTAATAGTGGTCCGATCTTGATGAGTGATACTTTAATTTACAGCTTTAGGCATCACCATAAATACTGTATTGAAATATGCATACATGTTCATAAATTATTTTGGAGCCAAAAAATCAGGCAAGGGGTTAGCCCACAAAATCGCGAAAATCCATAAATTATCCAATAAAACACGTAATAGTGGTCCGATCTTGATGAGTGATACTTTAATTTACAGCTTTAGGCATCACCATAAATACTGTATTGAAATATGCATACATGTTCATAAATTATTTTGGAGCCAAAAAATCAGGCAAGGGGTTAGCCCACAAAATCGCGAAAATCCATAAATTATCCAATAAAACACGTAATAGTGGTCCGATCTTGATGAGTGATACTTTAATTTACAGCTTTAGGCATCACCATAAATACTGTATTGAAATATGCATACATGTTCATAAATTATTTTGGAGCCAAAAAATCAGGCAAGGGGTTAGCCCACAAAATTGCGAAAATCCATAAATTATCCAATAAAACACGTAATAGTGGTCCGATCTTGATGAGTGATACTTTAATTTACAGCTTTAGGCATCACCATAAATACTGTATTGAAATATGCATACATGTTCATAAATTATTTTGGAGCCAAAAAATCAGGCAAGGGGTTAGCCCACAAAATTGCGAAAATCCATAAATTATCCAATAAAACACGTAATAGTGGTCCGATCTTGATGAGTGATACTTTAATTTACAGCTTTAGGCATCACCATAAATACTGTATTGAAATATGCATACATGTTCATAAATTATTTTGGAGCCAAAAAATCAGGCAAGCGGTTAGCCCACAAAATTACGAAAATCCATAAATTATCCAATAAAACACGTAATAGTGGTCCGATCTTGATGAGTGATACTTTAATTTACAGCTTTAGGCATCTCCAAAAATACTGTATTGAAATATGCATACATGTTCATAAATTATTTTGGAGCCAAAAAATCAGGCAAGCGGTTAGCCCACAAAATTACGAAAATCCATAAATTATCCAATAAAACACGTAATAGTGGTCCGATCTTGATGAGTGATACTTTAATTTACAGCTTTAGGCATCACCATAAATACTGTATTGAAATATGCATACATGTTCATAAATTATTTTGGAGCCAAAAAATCAGGCAAGGGGTTAGCCCACAAAATTGCGAAAATCCATAAATTATCCAATAAAACACGTAATAGTGGTCCGATCTTGATGAGTGATACTTTAATTTACAGCTTTAGGCATCACCATAAATACTGTATTGAAATATGCATACATTTTCATAAATTATTTTGGAGCCAAAAAATCAGGCAAGGGGTTAGCCCACAAAATAACGAAAATTCATAAATTATCCAATAAAACACGTAATAGTGGTCCGATCTTGATGAGTGATACTTTAATTTACAGCTTTAGGCATCACCAAAAATACTGTATTGAAATATGCATACATTTTCATAAATTATTTTGGAGCCCAAAAATCAGGCAAGCGGTTAGCCCACAAAATTACGAAAATCCGTAAATTATGCAATAAAACACGTAATGGTGGTCCGATCTTGATGAGTGATACTTTAATTTACATCTCTCGGTATCATCGCAAATACTGTATTGAAATATGCATACATTTTCATAAATTATTTTGGAGCCAAAAAATGCAATGTGCAGATGGATTTAAAATCGAACCTGTATTCGTGCGTCCTCAATTTGGCTGATGACGGCGTAAGGTAGGACGTTAAAAATTAACTGCGAAAGAGTTTGGAGAGCTTCGGCCCCAGAACAGATAGCAGAGTTCAGAAACAAAAAAAAAACCCTTTGCTGATTTGCAATTTTTTTCCTGCAAATTATTTGTCGAAATGTATATTTATTTTAATGCAGAATTTATACTGATGGTCAGAGCTTTTGATTAATGCATCATTCATCACAATCGGGGAACGATTACGTCTTCTACTGAATAAACAATAAAAATTGCAAATTTGCAAAGGCTAACTAACCCCTTTACTGATTTGACACGCATTTTTTCAAACGTGTTTGGGAATATATGCCGTGCAGTTAATTTTGGATATACTTGTCGCATGAGGCGACTAAACGAAGTTTAGATCGCAGGGCTGACTATCCGTATCCTTAAAACCACATTAAAGTTGACTGCATTAAATCTGAGCTCTTCATATTCGGAAGATATACTTTGTGGAACTATTTTTTCGACCTTATTCGATTAGTATGGCAGAGCGAATACTTTTTAATCCCGATACTTTTTTAGTCCCGATACCTTTTAATAACAAAAAAGGTAAACACCTCAGGAAAACTTCTTATACAGTCAGTCCAACCAAGTTTTGGTATAAGTAGATGATATCTGTGTAATTAAATTTAATGGCAACAGTGAACAAAAACTACTGTATCCACTTGGACTACACCTAGCTTCCGTTGTCCAAGTCAATGAGACTTAAACAAAATGTATGATTATAGCTTTAAGAAACCAAGATGCAATAATTTTAGCAGTGTAAGCAACGTGCGCTGTATGCCCTACGCCCACTACTAAAGTCGAAACCATTTTTCCTAAATTATAAGAGTCGTTTAACAATTTTTTGGGAATAGATTTATTTAATAGCTTATGTTCTTCAATTGAGCTTAGACCCTAACATTTTTCCCAAAATTTTATGTTTTTGGTTATGTTGAAGCTATCTAAGCTTCTAACAAAATGTTTTTTGACAAATGAAAATCAAACCAAAAAATACTGAAATACTTATGGGGTTAAAACATTTTTAGTACGGAAATATTTACAAACTTACAGTCACAGGTAGTGATACAACACGGAAAATAATTACCGCACAGAGGAAAGAGCCACATTTAGACTCACGGAAAAATCAGTCTCAGTCATCACCACCGAAAAGCGTGACTGGACCCAGATAAAAAATAAAGTAGCAGAAGACCAAATGGAATATCACACGTACACGTTGATGGCAGAAAATTTGTCTATGTCATGCGGGGAGCACATTCTTCTCTGGATCCAGAAGAAAACGAACTAAATCTTCGAGAGAAACACCACATCGATGCCAAGGTCTCACAGATAACCTTCAAGAAAAAACAAGGGGAAGGAATCACCTATCTCCCGATGCCACTGTTCCAAGTAGTTATTGACAAGGCAACGCCTGTCGAAACACTACTATAGCTATACCACATATGAGCTATTACAAAGTAACCTTGAAGAAGAAACATGGTCGAACCCAGGTAACTCAATGCCGAAATTGCCAAAGATTCGGCCACACATAGTTAAATTGCGGCAGATGTTTCCGTTGTACAAAATGCAAGGAAACCCTTGACCTGACAACCCGCAGAATGTGTTAACTGTAGTGAACAACATCAAGCAAATTATAGCCAGTGTCAGGTGAGAAAAAGATTTGTATTCAATATTTCTCCGTCTAACCAACCAGGTCTTACCAAGCAACCTTGATGGCTTTAGACCGCCCACTTATTCCAATAACTTTTTTCGCATACTTCAAGACTGCGAACAGTTATTTGGTATAAACCTCGCTAATCTAAAAAAAAATCCTTTTTAAAAATCATGCCCTCACTCCAAAGCTAGAATAACTTCTATGAATTTCTCTAGCTACAGTTATAGTTTATAGTCTAGTCTCGCTAGATCGGAAACTTGAAGAAATGCTCTTGCGTCACTCTTGCATCTACTTGCGTAGATGCAATAAGTTTTCCTTTTCTTTTAAGTACATATATAGGTATTAAATGTCTATACATGTCCCGTTTTTTTAATCCCGTTTTGTGTTTTATTTATTTTTGAAATTGTGTAGTATATTATGCTGTACATCTCATTAAAGGAGGAGAGGATAAGTTATATTTGCATCTCTGACCTTGTCGGTTTATTTGGTTTTTTGTTTTTTGATATTATTTGGTTTCAAAATTATTACGTGTGTGCGAAGATAGCAATGGGGCTTGAGTGGCTGTACTAGCTTTGGAATTAAAGTAGTACTAGCTAGTAGTACTAAGCTAGTACTAGCTGTACTAGCTTTGGTGATTACAGCGGTATTATTCGGTTTGTGGGATTCAAAGCAGCCGGCTTGTGGGGATAGTTTTTGTTTTGTTTTTTTTTTAAATTTGTTTTGTATTCCTTGAGTGGCGTGCGGTGAGTGCTTTTATGCTTGCTTTGCATAAAGAGCGACGTAGTGTTTTGTGTTGGAGTTGTTAACAACCGGTTTCTTCGTTGCCGCTTTCTTATGGATTGTGGTTGGGATTGTGAGTGGAAGGGCTTGGGTTTTACTGTTGTTGATTTTGATTTTTGAACTGTGAATTTGGAACTGTGAAGTTTCGGGGAGTCCCGTCGTAATCTGTATTATTTTAAGTGAGGTCCAACTTTGGTGATTACAGGCGTGTGACGGGGATTCGTGCAGATGGTTGATTCGTCTGACGATTTGATCTATAACTTCACTTCAATCTTTATCTGCGTTTACCTTGAAAATAAACTTATTTGTTTTTGGAGTTGTTGGTGGTGATTTTTCTTGAGACCCTCTGGTGCTGTGGTGGGTTTCACTGATTCTGCCTCGGTGTGCGGATCGTAATACCATTGTTCGGTTCACTTTTGAGGAATGAGCGACTAGTATATCTAGTTTAAAAATTTTAGTATATCACGAAAAGCTACTAGCCTGGTTTTGAGTTCAATGGAACAAAATTATTATTCACTGTTCTCACTAGATTTTACAAGTATCATCGATGTATCCTGATCAATAGGACCTCTTAAATGTTAACTGGTCGAGTAATAAATGCCACTTTAACTAGATTCATCACATAATCATGCAACTTTTTATCTGGATGTGATTACGTTTAAAAATGTTAGCTACAACAGGTTAGCCAACATAATTATGTATTATTAAATTAATGTGTGTCTATTAACAACTATAAGGAACCCTTCCCCATATTGCTGATGAAGTAGATGTCCGGAGTTAAGAAAAATATTCTTATGAATTATACAAAAATTGTTGTCTAAAATAATAAATTAATTGTTTATAATATTTCATTTTGTTTACTTATTATTTGCAAAATGAGCTTTTCTCGTGTTTTCTTCTTATTTTACATCCTCTATAGTATAGGAAATAAAACAAAAAAAAAAAAAGGATAATTTCTACTCAAGGAAACTTAATTTTATGCTTAATTAACTTTCCGTTATTTTTTGTTGGTTTTGTTTTGCTTTTATTAGGACGTTTCATGCTTATTCTTAAGTAACTTTTTTTAGTAGTTATCGCATTATTAATTTGGCAATTTTTATATCGTTGAGATTATTAATGAGATTCCGTTTCTGATTTTTGGGTCAAGCTATTTGATTTTTTTTACTATAAGATTGACGATGCATAAATCAGATAATGAATTGTGTAAAGGTTAAGGTGAATTAGATCTGAATAGGATCAAATTTTTTTACATTTAGAACTAATTTATAAGGAATTACTGCCAACATAATTCATGAAGAAAGAGTACGAGTAAATTTGAGGTTTAGACAAAATACGTTTCACCTTTGCATGGAACAACAAAGCGGCCTTTGGTACGAGAACTAAACTTCGTGTAAACCAAAAATCGTACAAAGTCCAAAGTAAAGGGTTTCCTATGTCTTCTGCCAGCAACCATGCTTTGCATTGTGCGTTTACTGCCAACGCTTAATAGCTTGCCAATTTTGACATGCTGAAGTTGTTCAAGTTGTTGATCAGACCTCTTGTCACGTATGTGTATTAGAAGGATGAGTAAGAAAGATGGCTTATGATAAATGACCCAAACGTGACGAAGACGACATTTACTGAGTTGTTTTTAAACGCTAGATCTAGGATTCAATGAAAATTCTTAATGTCATTCATGAAGTAAAAGCATAGCCAATCAGCTGACTAGGCCACGATATATGAGCGGATCCTAAAAACTTTGTTGAGATTTGTATAATTGCCCCAATAAATAACACAATTATTCGTTATTTACAACAATAACAATTTTTTTATTTTAGCAATAATAATTAACTTCTTATAACACTTTTAATTTCACTAGATTAGTTACTTGTCTCTAGTGAGATCATGACACTAATCTTAACTCTTTCGCCTTTAAAATACGCCACCTATATACAACAATGTTACATGTATCTCTTATTTTTCTTTTTTCCTTTTATTTCAAAATGTCACTACGATAAAAAGTTTTTCTAAAATTCATATTTGCTCAATTATTGCTGAATTTCGTTATAACCTTGTAGGGACCTTTCCATCCCAGCTGCTAATTTAGCGATAAACCATTTTTTCGTTATGAGTTGTGAAGCCAACGAAATAGTCCATCATCAAACCCTCTGTTATTGGCTCGTGCGTTATATCAAGGCGTCATTTTGTCGCTAAAAAGTCGTATCTTCTTTCGCACAAACTAATGTCCTTCGTTCAATTCTTCTTTTATGCTGTCCACAAACTACTGGCCCTATAAAGCTGCAGTTGAAACCATTCTAAACTTCAAAAAAAGTCTCCTGGCAGCCGCAAATTACTTTCGCTGTACTCCACAGTCTTCACGATGTACGCCCCCAATTGTTGATAGGTATCATTATCGACTAATCCAATTATTTACTACAGCATTCGTGGAAGTCGTTGTCTCCTGATTTGATATTGGATATACCTCCGGCCACTTGCAGAAGTAATCCATTACTACCAGCACATATTTATTTCCACTATCATTGGTTGAATAAAAAATCCTGCAACATCCATCGCAATCCTTTTGAATGGTGGCTCAATTTTGTACGGCCCCATTGAACCTCGACTTTTCGAGTGGCCCTTTAACCTCCATACATTGGTTACATTTTAGACACCATTCTAAAACTGACAACTGATGTTGGCTAGCGTTTTATTAGTTCCTATATCGTCGCCCCTAGTACCTCCATGGTACTCACTTAAAATATCTGCGATCCTAACCTTAGGCACCACTATTAATGATTGCAGTGCCTGGCCATCTGAACTCTGTCGAATCTGTGGGTCTTAAGTGGGGTCACTCGCTCCTGCCCATCGGTCTCCTGATCTCCTATGATAAAACATCACCCAATCCACTTGTAATTGCATCGGTGTCCACAATAAACTTTTTATTCGATACTGGGGATGCCATTATTGATTCAGTACTTAACAGCCTTTTCAACTCTTTCAATTCATTTTCCTGTTCTTTAGTCCACGCCAATGTCGTGTCTTTTTCTGGTCAGCTTATGCAAACTCCTGGCAACATCAGTAAACCTCGTTAGGAATAGCTGATAATAGATACAAAATCCAATAAAACTTCTTAGTTCGTGTAGATTCTGTTGTCTGAACCAGTTTATTCCTTGTGTTATTACTTTGTGGCCTAAATATTTGACCTCGTCCCAGAACATACGCTTCTTCGGTTTTTGCTATAGACCGTTTGATTAGACACTTCCTCCAAATTCTTCAGGTACTTATTAAAGTCTTTTTTTATTACTATAATATCATCAAGATATGCTATAGACACCTATTCCAGTGCAACCCCTTTTGTGCACGTTTCATTAATCACTCGAAATGCAAGCGCGTTACATAAGTCAATGAGCATGACATTAAGTTGCCATAACCCATTGGCTATACACTGAACGCTGTTTTTTTATCCTCATGATTTGCGACTTCCACCTGCCAATATTCACTCTGCAAATCAAGGGTATTGAGCTTTCTAGACTGCGTCATATTTCTTTTCCACTAGTACCACTGTCGAGCTGCAAGGACTGCTTGATTGTTTAATAACTCCTGTTGTTCTCATTTCGGTTACTATTCTATCCATCTCCGGCCACTTTGCTAGTGGTAACCTTTTTGGTGCCTGACATATTCGCATCTCTGTTCCTGTGTCAATCAGCTATTTAGACCAACACAGAAAATGGACATGTATTTTTCCCGTAACACTTTAACTGCCTTTCTGTTTTGGTGTTCTGTCCATTTCTACGTCAGAGCTTCAACTGTTTTCTGCTGCCGTTGTTTGGGCATCTCTTTGGCGTTGCTCTTCGATAAATCTTTCAATTCCTTTCTTCGGTCTGCGATACATTAGCGATGATGTGTCTGATCTGATCTTTCAGTTAGAATCATTTAATTCTATTGATAACTGGGTGTTGTCTCTTTCCATCACTGGTTCATCCATCTCAATTTTTTGTATCTTGATTGTCGGCTTGATGATGTCATATTTCGTCTCGTTGGTTAATGCGCAGGCGATGGTCTCTGCGAACAATGCTTTTGGAGACAATACTGATTTACCATGTTAAAGCTAGTGCATTCGCGGCTGTCCTTTAACATTATGAACGACATCAGAAATTTCCATCAAATTTTCTTTCGGCGGAATATATCCGCCGATTATCGTCTTCGAAACACCTGGAGAGTATCCGCTTATTGTTCTAAGACATTACCACTACTCATTTGCTTTCGCCATAGTAGTTTTGTTTCGAATTGGAAAGTGAAAACTTTCAATTTTTCACGGCCATAATGTTTGAACCACTTGTCACTTTGCTCTATTAGGTTTTATGTAGAGTAGTTCAATTTTGTTACAATGTTATTTCTGTCGAGTTTTTTTAGTAATTTTGGTTTGACTTGATGCCATTTCTCTTTTCTCTTTTTTCACCACTTTTAGTTGTATATTAAAAAATCGAACTTTCAAGAAAAACTGTCTATTGAACTGTCAATTAAAAAAAAACTATTGAAAAAATTAATAACAAATCCCAATTTAAGCAGGGAACTGTGATCAAGTTTAAAAAAAAAACTTGTGAGTAAGTAACGTAATAAAGTGCTATTAGTATTGCAAACTTTTGATTTCGTGACAGTGTTACTAAGCCTTCAACTAAAAAGTACACTGTACCTAGTTTAACTAAATGTTAGTAAAAACAAAATACATTTATCCCAAAATAATATTTTTTTGGTCTAGACCATAATATAATAAGACTTGTATATTAGTGTTAAACAATTATGAGAGTGATACTTCCAAAATATCTGGTCTTCTTAGTATAAAATGATAAATATTGTGCTTAATGGTAAAAATATTTATCGGCAAATCGAATAAATTTGATTTATTTTATTTGGTTTAATTATAAGTTTAATATATTCCAATTTTTTATGTAAACATAAATTAATTCTATCAACGCATAATTAATGATTTCATTATCAATAAATACATCATCACATGTAATTAATAATGAAATACATAAATTTTTTTTTATTTTGTAATTTATTTATATTTTTAAACCGAATTACAAATTAAATAATTATATTATTTATGTTAATTTTTTTATTAATTACTAAAAAATTATATTATGTCATATACATAAAATCATAAATGATACATACATTATTTAAAGAGACACTAACAACATCAATGTAAAAACCAAATTATTTTTTAAATAAAAATAATGTTGGCAAATTTATGTTAAAAGTAGTTACATCTGACAACCTAATTTAAAAATGTTCTTGTCTACCTAAAACGTCAATTAGGCAGTTTAAATGTGTACGGTAAAATATGGTAATACAAATTTGGCAACCTTCCTCATTATATCAAAAAAAAATATTGCAACAAATATATGGCAGTACTTTTGTCGCAATACAATAATATCGCAAACAAAAACAATGTAGCATCAATATTTCACTCACACAAAAGTTTTCAAAGAAATATTTAGTCATATGTTTCCCGCATGCTACTATGATCGCAAACTACAAAATCCCAACACAAAAATATCGCAAACAAATATTTCGAAATTGTTTTCTTGTGTGCTAATTGGTTAAAAAGTTAAATATTTTAACGGTGGTAAATAATAAATTTTACTTTACAGTGATTTTATTAACAATTGATCAAAGAGCATTCGACATTTTTGTTATGCGATTATATTGCCAGTAGATCAGATTTCCAGACAAACTTACCTACTACCAAATCAATAGATCTAATAGTACAATAGACTTCTTTTTATCTTGTGGTTCAGTTCCAGTAGCTCAGGTTGGAACAGAAAATGAGATTAACTCTGATCATCTCCCTATACTATGTTAAATTAGTATACGTACATTATAGACCGACCTGTCACCTAAAAGCTATGACTTGAAAGAAGGCAGATTGGTATACTTACCAAAAACTATTGATAACAATCTCAATGCTTTTTATTTATTTTTGCTATAGATTACTTAACATCTACTACTAATTATGCGGTGGATTTAACAGTCCCGACTGTAAGCTTATAAAGTATAAATTGATTTTACCACACGAAGTGTTATTGCTAATTAGGCTTAGCTAATCAAACAAAAAATCTACGACATAATTAATTGCAAATGACAAAATAAATTAAAGGATATTGTTAAAGGATCCTCACAAAAATGTGAGATTCTACCATCGGCGTTTCAAACGTCGTTATACGTCGTTATATTTGCATACGAAAAATATATAAATTTCCCCTTCTGAGTTGAAATAATTTTAAGTTTGGGCACATTTTTCACCGCAAGCATCCAACATAATAAAAAACAAAATAAAAATTATGAGCAATAATTGTGCTCATTATATTTCATTTTGCTACTTTTTGACATTTCTCATTTTGTTTGTCCCGCGCCAAAATTTCGATAGCGGTTTGTCTTGATAAAGAAATCGCGGTTTGTCTTGATAAATTACAAAATTAAACTACACGAAAAATATTAAATTACACGAAAATTTAAAATCACCGAAAACAAAAAAAGGAATTATTACGAAATTAAAATCAACCAATAAAAACAAAATGAAATTAAATTTAATATTAGAAATTATTACGAAATAACACGAAAAAATGTAAATCATCGATAAAAACAAACAGCAAGAATTTAAAGAAACCAATTTAAAGAATTTAATTCACCGATAAGAAATTAAAAATGGAAATCTAATTACAAAAAAATCGCACAAATATTTCGTATACCACATACAACAACGATACACAATTAATAATTATATATGTTTCATATGTCAAGTAAAATAGGTAATAATTTTGAGCAAAAGCTTTTGCTACTAACTTCATCATGTGATAAAATTTTTTAATCACGTACATGTACGCACCAGTAACAATAATCTCCTAGCCTCCTTATATCAAAATTTTGAATTTGAATTTCGAAAATTCCAATTTTAAGACAACGACGCACATTTTTTTCTTTCTCTGTCATACACTAGATAGATTTTTTTTCGTCATTATTTTTGTTGTATACTGTATCCATTTCATTAGAGATCTATGGATACATACAATTAAACATATAAAACTCACTACTTGGTTTTGTAATATTACCATTCGAGCATGGTAAAGTAATTTTCTGGTTAAAAAATGTTCACCACGAAGTTAGCCATATAAGTTGAAATATTCTCGAGGAAAAATATGACCAGATATCCAACTTAACAAAATTAAACTTTATTCATAATGTACAGGTTACTTAGTGGTGACAATTTCTACACCAGAAATTTTTATAATGAATGCAGCATCATATAAGAAAAATTTGAACTTTTTCGTTGCTATGACAATTTCAATAAACGATGCACATAATCACATCGTCATCGAGAGGGGGAAATTTCTATCAATTATTCTGCTTTTCGGACAGCGTAAAAAAATTGGGAATGTAGGGGAATATTTTTCAAATAAATGTCAAAAATTTGTATTCACAAATATTTATCATTGGTTTCGGATACAGTCTACTCAAATTATATTACTACACACATTTACTAAACCGAAGTAAAATTTCTTCTCATTAATACTAGATAAATAATATTATGTATATATGTTAAATTTATACCACATTTATAAAAAACAAAAAAGAAAAAAAATGATAAAATCGACGAAGGGCAGTTTCACTGGAGCGGTTTCATTAACAGAACTGAAGATTTTAGTGTGACATAATACCACCGTAAGTTTCAAAACGGTAATTTAAGGTGGTTATCAAGATCGCCTGATGTATCTGCCGCATGATTTTTCTTGTGGAACGATATCAAAGGAAAAGTGTGGAAAAAGCCCTAAATTTTCTTTTAAAATTTAATTTATTTCGTTTTTTACATTCGATTCAATATTTATTCAAAAATCAAATCATATATAGTTAGTTTTGCTGCAGCTTGCATTTTATTACTGGATCCACAAATCATAAACCCGATTTTAGTCATTTTTACATAATAATTGTATTAACATATATACAATCAAAATTAAAATATTAATTAAACGCATTTCAAACATATGCCACTTAATCGATTACATTTCATTTTAATTCCGCTTCCAAACATTCCATCTGTCACATTTCATCGTATTTCAACAATGTAACTTTGTATATATGTTTGTGATTACTGAATACATATGTATATAAACGAGTAAGTGAATATATAGAAATGTTCAATATATATATGCATGCATGTAAATTAAAATACATATAATTTTTAAAAATAAAAAAATTGTTAAAATCATAAATTTTCCAACATTCACTGGTACACGAAATATACAGCATTTTACTTTGCAATATAAAAATGTTTCAATGTTTGGTTGACGTGTCACTTGTGAAATAGAAAATAATTTGACACTTTCCTTCCGGTGCTGTACGTTGCACTTACAATAACAACAATATTAACAGCCAGCACAGTACCACCACTAGAGCAGTAAAAAAAATGCTACAATATATGAATGATTTGATTTCATTTTTCATTTTAATAAAAATTTTCCAGTTAAAATATATGGCCAGATGGTGTATTATAGTTATGTATAAGGAGGTGTTTGTGTCAGTTTATGATATATTCACCCATATTTCTTTGGGAAAATACTGCCTGCCTGTGGGTTTATTTATACAACTAATATTAAACATTTTGAAGCGAATATTAAAATGCATTTTACTAATTGATGACCATCATTAATTTTCATTAGGAACGAACATGTCAAATTTTGATCAGACTTTTGGTTAAGGTGAACACATTCTATTCGTATATATTGTGATGTGTATCACGTTTTTCTGACATATAATCGTTATATGGTTGTGCATAGTAAAATCTAATGTACATTTACGGAAATAATTATCGGGTTGAGGAAAAAGTTTTTATATTGGATATATGGCGCTGGTCATATTAATTATAGTGCCACGTTATTTAACAGTGAAACATTTAGCTGTTCGAATTTTTAATGATACGCAACAAAATTGACAACAATTAATCTAAAGGAAGACAAGTGTGTTGTATGTCACTTTTTCTATTAAAATAAAAAAAAAAACTTTTTTTACAACCCAATATCGAAAATTTTCGGTACAAAATGGACAGCTACTTCATTAATTCATCTTTTGATATTTTCTACATTATGTTGTATTCGCATAATATGTATGTACATATGTGATGACAATAAATAATTTATTATATGAAAATGATATTAATGTGCATGGTGTTGTGCTAGGCTCTCATTAATTTGATTAAATGTATTACGAAGAAATGAATAATGAAGATATGACAACTAACAAACCGTTAATCCACGGAAAGAAGAACAAAAAACCAGAAACAGATTGTCACGTTTGAGCATAATATATACAGTGACAACATATTTACATCGTCAACTCTTACTATTTTTCCATTTAAAAGTATGTAATAATTAATTATTGCATTACATTGGCCTGAGTAAAAAAATTTTAAGTTTTTGTGCCTTCCCACATCAGCTCATTACCTTAAAACACAACTAGGTTTACCGGGTACCAGTCGAAACTGGATATTTTACAACTGTATTTGACGAAACAGGTTAATTTAAAACTGGATATTTTAAAACGAGATAAGGTACAAAACGAGATATGGTACAAAACTGGATATTTCAAACCAGGATATTTCGACATGGTATTTAAACTTAAAATGATTTTTTAGGAAAGTTCTGGAATTTGGCCAATTAGGAAAGAACTCAGTGAGTTCTTAACCGATTATGATGAAATTCAATATGTAGGATGGGAAAGGAATTTAAAAATGATTTTTGGGAAAGTTCTGGAATATGGCCAAAAAGGAAGGATGTTCGCGATCAATACCAGAAAAGTCAACTTACATTAAATTGAAGTTTTTAGTGGACCGTTCTAAGCTGTGAGCCGTGTGTAATAAAAAAATGAGCACCCAAGTCCGAACATTTTGGTCCTTCGAGCCGGATAGGGGTCACGGACGAGTAAAATTTAATAGAAACACGCGGTCTACTAAACGGTGTTAACCATCTTGATTATAATTTGATTTTGGACTGAGAGCCTCAAGCGACAACGTTTAGCATGTAAAGGCAGCTTGACGAAAATAGTTAAATTTTCAAAAGATTTAACAGATGGCTCGCCTGTCTCGGCAGAGGAAATTAAAACCAGGTTAGTGTATGCCAAAGAGTTACTCGAACGGTTCCTGAAGTTAGAAGCAGTCATCCTTGAAACACCAGGGGAAGAGCCGCAAATTGGAGACTTTGAAGACGAATATTTAGGAGTAATCGCGAAGTTAAATGCCGGATTACGGATCCGTCATGTACTCCATTATCAAGAAACAGGGTCAGGTGATCACGACGAAACCATGAACTGCAGCCTAAACCAACCAATCAATATAGTAAAGTAAGCCAAAGTAGATATTCCCATCTTCTCAGGCGACCCAACTGAATTTCAAAGTTTTATAGACTTATTCAATGCTGCTGTGCATAATATTGAAACATACACGAAATCTCAAAAATTTCAATTGTTGAAGAGGTATTTGGCTGGCGAAGCCGCGGCACTGGTCCACCATATGCCGATTACCGACGCAAACTATACAGCGGCAATGACGCGTATCAAACAACGATATGATCGTAAAAACCGATAATTTACGCATTTATACGAAAATTTATTGGCATTTCAAAAATATCACGAGCAACAGCATCATCGTTAAGATCAGCACATGACACAGCAGACGAGGTGCTACGAGGTCTAAATGCATTAGGAAACACTGCCGAGGTCCGTGATTGGTGGTTAATCTACCTTCTACTGGAGAGGATGGACGACGATACGAAGTCGTTGTGGGCACAGAAGACGGTTAGCAAGGATCAACTTGAAATCTGTGATTTGCTGACATTCTTGGATGCTCGAGCCGAAGCTCTTGATGCAATTAGAGTACAAGACAAATCCACAGTTCTAATGGCCATTAAGAAACACGCACATTCACCATTTAAATCTACAGCATATACCGCATCTGCTGTTCCAGTGGAACCTAAATCCAGCTCGTGTCCATTATGCATGAAAGCGGCTCACCGTTTGATCGATTGCGCCAAATACAACACTCTGGCGGTTCGTGAACGTCAAGAACATCTTCTTTTATAAAACAGATGTTTCAACTGTCTAAACTCTGGACACCGTATGAAGTTTTGCAGTTCCAAGTCCAGATGTGCTATCTGTCACCGAAGACATCATAGGTCACTTCATACTGATGAACACAACATCAACACTGATTCGGAACCTGCCACTGTCACATCCACTCTGACTCAGCCGAAGGTATCAACGTTGCTAGCTGCACCAAATACAATTGCAGTTTTACCTACAGCTATGGTTTTGATAGTCGACAATCACGGAATCGAGCGAGAATACAGAGCGTTACTTGATTCCGGATCACAAGCCTCGTTTGTAACTGAGTCATGTGTGCAACTACTCGGCTTGAGACGATTTAACAGCCGAATCAACATCACTGGCATCGGACATACATCAGCTGGCACTTCTCGAGGCGCAGTAACCATTCGCATTAAACCTAAAGGTCAAAACCGCACAGATGAAATCACAATGAACGTACTGATCCTTCCAAAAATAGCAGCTACACTAGCTGAGCTGATGACTCGCGATGATGTGAAGTGGTTATCAACCGTGCAGCTGGCAGATCCGAAGTGCTATCAATCCAGAAGTATCAACATACTCTTAGGGGCTGACACATTCTTTAACGTCCTGGAAGAAGGTAGACTTAGGTCTCCCAATACCAACCTGATTGCGCAGAATACTAAATTTGGGTGGGTAGTAGGAGGAAACGCCGGCATTCAAGCTCAAAATGTCCAAACACATTGTACTCTCTTTGACATAGACAATGCATTGAGGCGCTTCTGGGAGGTAGAGGAGGTACAGAGCTCCAACCAGAGGACATTAAGCACCGAAGAAGAAGCTTGTGTCAAGCATTACAAAGAAAACTAAGTGCGCACACCAAATGGACGATTCATCACCCGGCTGCCGTTTAAGTCCGACCCAACAAAGATACAAAGCAACTACCACACAGCCGTTTCTCAACTCAACGCATTATACAGACGATTCAAACGCGATCCAGAACTTCATCGTCTATATACTGAATTTTTAACTGAATAGAACCAGCTTGGTCATATGATAAAGGTTGACGGCTCGATTAATTCAAACGCTTACTTCATGCCACATCATGGCGTTTTAAAAGAACAAAACTCTACCACCAAGCTAAGGGTAGTATTCAACGCCTCATCGAGAATTGGCGAGAATCCATCGCTCAATAATCTGCTGCTAACGTTCATTCTACACTGTGGGCCATTCTCCTGCGTTTTCGCCTTTCCAAATACGTCTTTGCAAACGACATTGAGAAGATGTACCGGCAAATCTCTGTACATGAATTGGACCAGCCGTACCAGTTAATCCTTTGGCGATACGATGAGAACAATATGTGTACGTTTCAACTTACGACGGTTACATATGGGACATCGTCGGCTCCTTTCGTTGCTACAAACACGTTGAATGAACTGGCCGCGGTTTCTTCGCACGTTTAACCCAAAGGCCGCAAAGGTTATCAAAGAAGATGTTTACGTGGATGATGTTCTCACCGGTGCTAACACTATCGAAGAGTTGAGTACACTCAAAAGAGAGATTTGCGAAATCCTTCAGGGTGGCAAATTTAATCTAAGAAAATTTGTGAGCAACCATCCAAAACTTCATGACCCGGCTCAACCCAACAACTTAAAACTATTAGACGACAACAAGGACACAGTCAAGGTACTTGGCATCCAGTGGGATCCAATTCAGAATGGTTTTCGATTCGCAACCTTGTTTCCACTCAGAACAATGCACACGAAACGATCGATACTTTCGGAGGCAAGTCGACTATTCGACCCGTTTGGCTGGTTATCTCCACTGTTAATCAGATCAAAAATCATCTTGTAACACCTGTGGCGTAGCCATGTGGATTGGGATGATAGCTTACCAGACGAAATTCTCAATGGATGGCTGAGGTTACGACATGAAATGAAAAATGCGAACTCAATTCAGCTTGACAGATGGGTGGTCAGTTCACTAAGCGGAGACGAGGAACTTGAATTACATGAATTTAGCGATGCGAGTGAGGTTGCATACTCGGCAGTAGTTTTTCTGCGTGTTACGAGTGGTAATCAAAGTACCTGTCGCATACTTAGCTCTAAAACCAAGGTCGCACCGCTGAAAGCCGTCAGTTTACCAAGGCTAGAGCTGCTAGGCGCAGAGCTTCTAGCAAATCATTGTAAATCTATAATCACTGACAGCAAGCTTTCCCTAGCACGAGTTACCCTCTGGACGGACTCCAAGATAGTTTTGGACTGGTTGTCTAGCTCACCAAGGAGATGGGCAACTTTTGTTGCAAATCGCGTGGGAAAAATCATAACCCTCTTCAACAGAAGTCACTGGCGTCACATTCCTTCTCAATTAAATCCAGCGGATTGTGCGAGCCGTGGGATATCACTAGAAGAATTGAAGAATCATCCGCTATAGTGGTCTGCACCAGCGTTCTTACAACAATCAGAGAACTACTGGCCATCTAGAGAACTACTGGGACAACCAATCTTGCCGTATCCGAACCAAGCGAGGAAAAGGCATCCAAAATAGTCAGCCATATCGCAACTCGCGAAATATCCGAGGCAAAAAAACCTACCAAAGACAATCAAACATTGAACTATATATTCTCGAAATTTTCAAGCTACAAGAAAATTCTGCGCATCACTTCATATGTTCGACGTGTTTGGAGTCCAGTCAAGGACAATACTATTGTGCTGAGTGTTGATGAACTTAATCAGACCGAAGCAGCATTGTGCAGAGAGATGCAGCGCAGAGAGTTTTCGCAAGAGTATATGGAGTTGAAACAGCAAAAACCCGTATTCAATAAAAGTCCTCTTCTTCAATACGCACCTTTTCTAGATGACGACAAGGTCAGGAGAGTGGGTGGTCGAATCAAGAATAACTTGGCACCATATAACTCAAAGCACCCAATAATCTTGTCAGCAAAATGGACAATTAGTCAACGAATCATATATCAAACCCACAATGATTATTGCCATCCTGGACCGGCACTGTTAATGGCTATGATTCAAGAACGATATTGCATT
Source organism: Tipula confusa (assembly GCA_963556175.1). Lineage (NCBI taxonomy): Eukaryota > Metazoa > Arthropoda > Insecta > Diptera > Tipulidae > Tipula > Tipula confusa. Next base: position 180,606,710 of record OY744475.1, read on the forward strand.
ATAGGAGCACGCAATTTGTTACTTTCAACATTTCGACGTTGCATTGGGTGTATCAAACAGCGCCCACTCATGGAAAGTCAAATAATAGGGAACCTACCAACGGAACGGGTGAATCTGTCTGCTCCATTCGCATGTGTAGGAATAGATTTTGCAGGTCCATTCAGGGTTCATACAATGCGCAAGCGGGGAGCCACTCCAGAGACAAAGGCATATCTGTGTGTTTTTGTCTGTATGTCTACTCGAGCCGTTCATTTTGAACTCTGCATGCAACTCACCACCAAATCATTCTTAGCAGCACTAAAATGTTTTGTTGGCCAACGGGGCTTGTGTCATACAATACTGTGTGACAACGGTACCAATTTCGTTGGTGCTGCCAATTTTCTAAAAGACATGCAACATTTCTTTGCAACTAATCAATTGTCAATTACCAACAAAATGATGAACGAAAGAATACGATTCAAATTCAATCCCCCTGCGGCGCCACATATGGGGGGTTTATGGGAGTCAGCGGTCCGACTAGCCAAAACACATATACATCGCACCATTGGCGAACAAATCCTCACCATTGAAGAATTCACTACACTACTGGTCGAGATCGAGTCGGCAGTCAATTCACGTCCACTGTGTGCCTCATCTTCACCAACAGAACTGGTCCTTACACCTTCGCATTTTATTTTGCATCGTTCAGCACAACAAATCACTGACATAATTGACAATTGATTGGAGTTGACCTCTACCTTATGTTAGAAGGACAAATACAATTCCACGATAATATGCCTGTATTTCAAAATATAGCCTTTAGTTGGATCATCACAGGTAGAACTATATAATTCCACAAACAGTCAGACATTGCAATCTGGTATCTACAGACTCTACCCCATCACTGGAGCAGTTATTTCAAAAATGTTGTGAAATAGAGAGACACGACTCCACAGCAAACCAGTCCACTTTCGAAGAAGAGAAATGTGAAAAAGTTTTCCAAAACACTATGTCGCGCAAAACACTATGTCAGGCCGATACGTCGTACGTTTACCGTTCCGTTCAGAGCCCTTAAACGTAGGAAACTCTCAAAATGCAGCTTTAAAACGTTTCTACCATCTAGAGCGAAAACTTGGTCTGGATCAAGTGTTAAATTAAGTGAACTTCAATACCCATACTAGTTTTTACCACACCAATGTGTAGATAAGTTTGATAGTTCAACGTTAAAACTACGGGTGGTATTCGATAGTTCAGCTAAGACCTCTTCAAAAATGTTGACATTTTGATGGTTGACCCTACAATACAGGCCTGATTTGTTTACGATCATCACAAAATGACGAATTCACAAATACGTGTTCACTGTAGACATTACCAAGATGTATCGGCAAATTCGCACTGCTAGCACTTATATAAGGATCATTCAATTCATACACTTTAGCGATGAGATAACTGGACTATTTTGTCATTGTTATCATTTGACGTGTTATTGCGTGAGAATGTCACCCAGGCTTAGCCTATATATATTCTCGCACCGTCGTGCTTGGACTTTTTCCTGTTCTTGGTATGCTTAGCCAGGTTTAAATGAACCTGTTTCCGTCCCTGCCACGTGGAGGCGCATACTTTTCTACTATCTAGCTCCTCTGTCTGTTAAATTTCGTAAACATATATACATATATACATATATAAATACACACATATTTACATATATATATATACATATATATATATATATATATATATATATATATATATATATATATATATATATATATATATATATATATATATATATATATATAATATATACACATACATACACATACATATACATACATATATAAAGTCTAGTGTCAGTGTTGTGTAGGAACTATCTGTTACTTAGAACAGTGTCACAGAACCTTTTAAAAGCCGTGATGTTTCGTGGAGTCATTAAAACTAGTTTGCTTGCTGGCCATTCTGTGCCCAGCTCCATCATCAATTGGTGTCTTTCATCTTCGACAAGATCGCAGCTGTAGAGTAAGTGATCCATGGTTTCGTTATCATGGCCACACTCACATCTGCTTGTTTCACTTATATGGAACCTTTCCATGTATGAAGCTATTTTGCCGTACCCCGTTAGCATTTGCGTAAACGGAGCACTAAGTGCAAGCCTTTTGTCTAGCCTTTCTTTGATGTTTGGAAGAAAACTATAAGTTGTTCTTCCATCCATCGAAGTGTTCCATCTCTTTTGCCAGATTGCAATTGATTCTTTCCTTAGCTGCCTTTTGAGCAAACTAATAAGGTTTTCTTGTATTTGTCCTTCTTGTAGTACCATGTTACCGTAGCTCACACTTTTGCGCTTTCTAAGTTTAAAGCTAGCTACTCTTTCTTGCAATAATATATCAATGGGTATTACGCCAGCCAGAACAGGAACTGCATCTGTTGATACAGTTCTGTAAGCTTTTGTAATACCAAGAAGTATTCCCCGTTGTGCACTTATTAAAGTTCTTCGGTGGTGACAGTTCATTATGTCAGGCCATCCGGTACAAGCATATGTAAGTAACGCAACCACTAGACCTTCGTATATAGTCTTGAGGGTCCTTTATTTAAGGCCCCAAGTTTCTTTGGCTACTCTTTTTAAAGTAAAGCATACTTTTTTACTACTTTCAGCTATTCTTTTGACATGTGACGTGACACCTAATCTTTCATCGAAATCAACTCCAAGCCATTTCACAGTTTTGACCATTTAATTCTCACCCCATTTACAGACACCAGTGGTGGTCTTCTAATGTCGAGCGTTCTTTTAAGCTGGATCATAACCGTTTTGGCTGATGAAAGCTCCATTTTATATCTGCAACACCAATCAGTTATTATGTTGATAGCACTCTGCGCTATTTATTGAACGTTTTGTCTTCAGTTTCCTGTAAATATCATTACCTTATCATCCGCAAATGCTACTTCTTGGATGTTTTCATTCATACTACTGTTGAATACTATGTTCCAGAGGTGTGGACCTAAGATGGACCCTTGCGGACATCCTTTTGTTACACTCTTTTGTAATGAACCAAAGTTAGTGACAACAGTTGCGAATCTTTCTGAGAAATAGTTATTAATGATTAAGTAAAGGTTTGCTGGACAGCTAAACTTCTTCAACTCATTCATTATACTAGGCCACCACAGATTATCAAAGGCACCAGATACGTCAAGGAATACTCCGAGAACATATTTGTGCTCCGATTCCTTTACTATGTTGATCATTTTCACCATAGCATCCTCTGTGGACCGATTTTCTCTAAATCCAAACTGTTTGTCACTAAATGTCCCAGATTCATGGAACAGACGCATCAACCTACCAGTTATCAGTTTCTCGAGTAATTTATCCAAGACTGGTATAAGCATGATTGGTCTATAGGATTTTGGGTCGTTGGGATCTCTTTCACCTCCCTTCCTAATAATAATGACTTTGCCGTTTTTCCATGCTTTTGGAAAATACCCTCTTTGAAGACAATGGTTCATGAACCGCGTGTTACCAGACCTTATTATAGGCCATGCTCTTTGTATCACTTCGACCTCGATATTATCGAGGCCAGGTGCTTTTCCTAGTTTCATTGACAATATTGCGTCCGTGGTTTCATCATTGCTGAATTCTTCCACGTCGCAAGTCCTTGGTGTTACAGATCTTTGCGCTCTGACCTCTTTATGCGCATCTGTGTCATTTGTCACTATGTCATCAGGAAGCAACGCTTCCAACAAACACTTTGTTGTATCTTTCCAACACGTAGTTGTCAGACCATCTCCACTAGTAAGTGTGCTTAAAACTTCAGTAGTTTTGAGCCTTCCTGTACTGAACTTATATACGAAGCCCCATGGTTCTGCATTACCATGCTCAGTAATGTACTTCTCCAGACTAGTCTGGCTTGTTTTATTAACATCACTAAAGTACTCATTACGGCATGCTACATAGCTGACTTTATTTTGTTGTCTTTCTATTGGGTTCTTCTCGTTTTGATACTTTTTGCGCATTCTTGATACATTAACTCTTTTGGTGGTTAACTCGTTAGTCCACCAAGGTAAATTTCCTTTGTGAGTACGTTTTCGTGGTATGCTTTTATCACAGACCCTGATAATCGTGCTTGTTATTTCACGCTCTATTGTATCTACATCTTTTCCAGATGTGTAACTCATATTTTCAAACCATCCTTGCCAAGTTGAGTTCAACAAGTTATCAAACTTTTCCCAATTTACACGTTTCAGTGCATATCGTGGAACTTTGTTTTGAGGATCATTGCTATTATGATTGTTTCCAGATTCTAAAGTGAGAACTATCGCCCTGTGATCGCTTGAAGACCAGTTTTCTTGTACTTTCCAATCGGTTACTTTTCTCAACAACCCACTACTCACAAGTGTTAGATCAATGTTTGATTCACCATTGTGGCAATAGGTACTTGGCTGGCCTAGTTTATTTAAAACAAAGGACCCCTTCTTGCAACAAATTCTTCCACGAGGATTCCTCGATCATTTGTTTCTCGGTTATGCCAAAGTTTTGACTTGGCATTGAAGTCGCCAGTTATGATAATTGGAAGGTTTTTGAGACCCTCCATGATTTTATCAAGCCTATTGATGAAATACACTGGTTCATCAGAGATTGAAAGTAGATACTGATTAGATAAAAACTACCCAAATCAGACCTGATTTCAACACATACACAATTTGAGTCGCAGTATTGTGAGATTTTAAGTACCTCTAAGTCCTGGTTAAAAACCCCTATTGTAGCCTTGGCATTGTCATCATCACCAGTGACAACTCTTGTTGAAGTAGCCAGACCGCCAACTCTACCTTTGACCATGTAAGGTTTCTGCATACAGAGTATATCAATCTTCTTTTCTTGTGCACTTTGTCTAATTTCATTTCCAACTATTTTTGCATTTTGCATATTAAGTTGGACAATCCTCAATTGACAGTTCATGCGATTTTTAATCGTCATAAACAGTTTTTCGGATTACTAAGTTCAATGCCGTTTTATATGCTGTGCATATTTTGCTTCTCAGAGAGTGGTCGAAGGCTTTGTTAGCTTTTTTACAGCTAGTGCACTTAGCCCCTTCCGCTTTCTTTGGACATGATTTGTGGTCATGTCCGTCCTCTGAGCAGTGTCCGCAGATCTGTTCTTTGACCTTGCAGGACTTGGCAATATACCCAAATGCATGGCATTTCAAGCATCTTGAAACTCTTATGTAATCCGATATACGGCACGAAGACCAGCCAATGTATACTCTGCGTTTTAGCGGTAAGGTATTTCGTGCTTTTGGTGTTACTTCGATGACCAATGTGCGTTATTTGAATTTCTGGGCCCAGTTTTGAAACCAAACTTAAAGTCTTCTTCTTTAATATCCTTGTTTTGAGACAAGATAGCGATCTTGATGTCTTCAATCCTTTCTGATCTGTCAACATCACACACAATGATTCTAGCAGGCACAATGATTCTTTCTTCTCTGGTAGAGAAGCCACTAGCCCAGCCTCTTCCAAGTTCTTGTTACTCATAAAGAACTCAATGTCCTCAGCCTTTGCTGTTTCTATTATAATGCCATTGCTGACATTACTGACTTTTTTGATTTCAAGTCCAAAGGCCGCGGGTTTGATAACCTCCCGCACTCTGTTTTTAATTTCATCGTTATTGGCGAATGATGCCTCTTTACCAACAATGGGTTGTACTCTGACAACCCGTGTTGGCTTCCATTGAGTTCTTTTTCCCTTATTCGAAGAATTAGGGAGTCTTGGCTCAGGTACCAAAACAGCGGCACTCTTCAGGGCCTGTGCATAGGACACCTTATTGTTTGATTGCTCAGTGGGTTTATTTGCCTTTATAATAGATACCCTTTCTTGAAGTCGACCTTTAAGGCCTGATACTTCTAGGCATATTGCTAATCCAACATCTCTGATGGACCCAAGACCTTCATATAGTCTATTTCGCTCAGCAATACTAATTTTGCTTAAAGACTTGATCTCAACCTCTAAGGCTTTGATCGCATCTGTTAAGCGACTCACGTCATCTCTTTGCTCTGTTTGCTCTTTTGGTTCCGTGACTGCAGCACTATCTGACTGCACAAGCATGACGACGCTTTCTAGGTCGGAGCGCTCCGTACTTTCTAAACGAATGCGCTTCCGCCCAGCTTCTTGAGGTGGAGATCTTCCGATCCCCATCCCACCGTCCCTTCTACTTAAATCTGCTCTGCACTTTAAACACCACTACCTTATTCGCAGAATTAAAAGGGCCAGAACATATCGCTGAAGATCTTGCCAGAAGTTTGTATTCAGCGAGATCATCACATCGAGTCATAGCTCATGACGAGGTTTTACCGACAGCTGTAGTTGAAATTCGTGACAAATTTGGAGAATGGCAACCTTGCCGCGTGCTTTTAGACACCGCATCGACGAGATCATATATAACTGAGAAGGGTGCAAATAATTTAAGCGCCATATGATCAAACGGAAGATTCCATATCAATACCTTGAATGGAGGCAAGGTAAGTAGTTCCCGTGGTGTATGTTCAATTGTAATGAGGTCCAGAGTGAACAACGATTTTTCAATAGACGTTACCGCGTATGTGATCCCAAAAATTACGTCAAGCTTGCCTCCTAAATTAATTAATCGTGACAAATTAAAATACCTGGATCAATTACCTGTAGCCGACACTAACTTCCATCTGCCTAGTACTATTGATCTTCTAATAGGATGTGACCGATTCCTCCTGCTTCTATCTGATGATCAGATAAAAGGAACGGCTGATCAGCCCATTGCCCAAAATACGAAATTAGGTTGGATTGTAGGAGGCAACTATGACTCTAATCATGATAAATGTTAACCAACAACTAACCTATCTATACAACACGAAGTCAATATTGACAGTGCGTTGAGGAAATTTTGGGAAATAGAGGAATTACCACCAGTCGAACAATACACAGAAGAAGAAAAGCAATGCATTGAGCACTTCGATAAATTCAGCAAAATTGAAAGCTCGGGGAAGCTCACAGTATCGCTTCCATTTAAGCCCAACAGACCTGTACTGAGCGACTCTTTTAATCAAGCTATTAGGAGATTTAGATCGCTGGAAAAAAGACTTAATATAAATCCAGAACTCCACCAATCATATAATCAGTTCTTAGTAGAATACGAATCGCTCGGGCACATGGAAGTAATATCACCAAATGAAGTCGACATCAAAATCAACCACAGGAGTATCGCCGAACGACACCTTGACGATCGGACCAATCGTACAGCAAACGCTACTTGAGATTCTATTTAGATTTCGGAAACATCGATCCATATTTACAGCAGATATAGAGAACATGTTCCGTCAGTTGTGGATTCAACGACCAGATACAGATTACCAGCGTATCATCTGGCGCAGCTCACCATCATCACAGCTCAAGCATTACCGTCTTCTAACAAACACTTACAGAACGACATCAGCTTCATTTTTGTCAACGCAAGCTCTCAATAAATTAGCAAACTTGCATCGTGAAAGCCACCCAACGCAGCTACGATATTGGTGAAGTACCATTTACGAAAATGGGCAGCAAACGATGCTAAGCTATTGGAAAATGTGCCAACAGCTGATCAAGAAATTTCAATCCGAGAAATAATAGAAGGAAATAAAATCATTTCAGTGCTGGGCATTAAATTTAACCCAAAAACAGATTGCTTTCCATTCAAGGTCTCTTTTCCAGTTACAGCAAAATGTACCAAAAGAAATATGCTATCTGAAGCTTCACGAGTATTTGAAACAATGGGGTGGTTGTCGGTAACAGTCGGAGTAAAAATTCTGTTTCAGAGTCTTTGGACGCTGAAACTTGAATGGAATGATGAGTTACCTCCAAATATTAACACCAAATGGACGAGTATACGAAATAATTTAACGCGATTAGAAGATATTAAAATATCAAGATGGCTCTACTCCAACTCTACACTAGACCTGTGTGGATTGGCAGATGCGTCAAACACCGCGTACACTGCAATTATTTATGCCCGTACAACCAACACAGAAGGAAATGTGATGACCAATATAATCGCAACGAAAACCAAGGTCGCACCGATCAAATATACTACAACAGCTAGGTTGGAACTTTGCGCAGCACTCCTGTTAACCCGATTATGCACATTGGTGATAAAGTCACTAGAGTTTGAAACACCCCCAAAGGTTTTACTGTGAACGGACTCCACCACTGTACTCGCTTGGCTGTCAAATCCACCTAGAAAAGGGAATGTATTCGTGCTCAACCGAGTAACGGAAATATTAAGTTGAACAGATGCACAGAAATGGTACTATGTCCCAACAAAGCAGAACCCAGCAGACTGTGCGTCCCGTGGTATTTCTCCCGAACAACTACTCAACGATCAAGTGTGGTGGCAAGGTCCAGAATGCCTACGTAAAGTAGTTCGCATTCTTGCTTGGGTAAATCGAGCAAAGCACAAAATTAAGGGGATCAAACCATCTAATGATTTTCATTTAACAGTAGAAGATAGCATGAATCACACGCAATGATAGTGCGAAAGGCGCAATTTTCAAGTTTTGCTGCAGAAATAAACAATTTGCGGGGTTCGTCTGGGAAGAAATCTAACATATCTTTTTATCTCTTTTCCTATATAATTTCGGCGTTTTAAGAGTTGGTGGGCGCTTCGAGCACGCCGAAGAGAACTATGACAAGAAACTTCCAATAATATTATCAGGCAGTCACCCTTTAGCAGTCAAATTAATCCAAGAAGCACACGAAAAGAACTTACATGCAGGTCCAACCCTTCTGATGTCGATTATAAAACAACAGTATACAATGCTACGTTGCCGAGAGCTGGTTCGTTGCGTGAAATACAACTGCATCAAATGTTTTCGAAAGAAAGGAGAAACTCAGCAGCAACTAATGGGACAATTGCCACCTTCTCGGGTAAAACTGATCCGGGCATTTTTACAATCGAGCGTCGACTATGCTGGTCCATACAACGTCAGAAGCAGCAAACTACGTAAAATCACCACCTACAAGGCATACCTTATGTGAATGGCAACCAAGGCAATACATCTGGAGTTGGCCTCCGATATGGCCATAGACGTTTCTTCCAGCGCTCAAAAGATTCCAGAACAAACGAGGAATTTGCACGGATGTGTTTCGTGACAATGGGACCAACTTTGTAGGCGCCGCAGAAAAAATAAAAAGATTCCAGCAATCATTAGCAAAGGAGAAAAACCAGTTATTAATTTGGCCCACAACCAACAACACAAAGTGGCATTTCATACCGCCGGCATCACCACATTTTAATGGACTTTGCGAAGCCGCAGTTAAGTCCGTTAAGTTCCATTTGCGACGTGTACTTGGGCAAACCATATTACGCTACGAAGAACTCAATTCACTCTTGATCCAAATAGATGCTTTATTGAATTCCTGGCCTCTAGATGAGCAAACCGAAGCGCTAACAACGTCTCATTTTATCATGGGACAGCCAATAACCGCAGTACCCGAGCCAAACATAACACATCTAAAGGTCAACCGACTATCTCGCTGGCAGATGATGAAGCAATTATTTCAACATGTAGCAAGACGATGGCAAGCAGAATACTTGACTACTTTAAACAGTTTGTGAAAGTGGCGATATAAAACAAATAACATCAAACAAGGCGACATCGTAGTCATTCGAGATAACAATATTCCACCAGGTCAATGGGCACTGGGTCGAACACATGCTGTCGAGCACACCCTGGTCGAGACGGAATAGTTCGAGTCGTATCTATTAAAACATCAAAGTCAATGCTGAAGCGACCCATTGCCAAAATTTGGCTGCTCCCATTAATTGACTCATCGTATTCGTCAACGGCGGCAACATGGCGGCAATCACAATCCACACCAGAGCAACTAAAACAAGAAAAGAATATAAATTAACATCTCAATACTCATAATTGTACTAAAATAAATGGGTGCGTTCTATACTTAAGGTATTGGCCACGTACCATGATCGGTAAAAGGTATGAACTATCGCAAAATTGTAGTAATGACAATTTGTCAAGAGAAAATTCTTCTATCAACTGACCACCAATGTGAAAACATCAAACCTAAATTATTAATAAAGAAAATTTGTAAAATCAAACCAAGGTGAAGTAACTTATACCAACTTCGTCAAACCCAACTACATAAAGAATTCCGTATCGAATAACCCGGCTCATCAGAATGTGAAGAATAGAACAGCGTAAATCTAAAAATACAACAGATCTTAGTGACGTTAATTTACGTTGAACGCCCCAAACCACAGGGGCCGATACATAGCATATTTGTTATATACACATATTGCATTTAAAAATCAATTTATTTTGCACTAAACACGTATTTCGAGTAACAACAAATTTTTTCAGCCAAATTAACCTATCGACATAATCAATCAAAATACTTTACCATTTAAAAACTCATACCATCATCAATACCTTATTAGAAGCGAAGATTGATTGATGAATTCTATTAATATTCCAATAGAATTATTCCGTTTTTTTTTTGTTTATTTTGTTTGTTTGTTTGTTATATTTGCTGTGAACGATCATTAAAATCCACTTAATAAAAAAAAAAAAAAAATCCAAACATTTCAAAAACATTCAACATTGTTAACCATAATAATTATTATTAACAATAATTAGCATAATTAAACTTCAAATAAATGAGTTGTTTAATTAATTAATTATTGTGAAGAGAATTAATTTGATGAAATTGCAATTTAATTTTGTGTCCGTTTATGTTAATGGTTACGAGACGAGCTAGTGTGATTTAATTTTAATCAGGTCAATCGGAACATTTTGCGGGATGTGAAATATTTGTTTCTGTGCTAAATATTTTTTTTTGTGATAAAAATTTGTACCTCACCAAAGAAAAGAATTGCTTCAATTATTATTAAATTCCAAACTTATCACACAAAATTACGAAAATCCATCAATCATCCAATAAAACACGTAACAGTGGTCCGATTTTTATAAGTGATACTTTAATTTACATCTCTCGGTATCATCGCCAATACTGTATTGAAATATGCATACATTTTCATAAATTATTTTTGAGCCCAAAAATCAGGCAAGGGGTTAGCCCACAAAATTACGAAAATCCATCAATCATCCAATAAAACACGTAATAGTGGTCCGATTTTGATAAGTGATACTTTAATTTAAAGCTCTCGGTATCATCGCAAATACTGTATTGAAATATGCATACATTTTCATAAATTATTTTGGAGCCCAAAAATCAGGCAAGAGGTTAGCCCACAAAATTACGAAAATCCATCAATCATCCAATAAAACACGTAACAGTGGTCCGATTTTTATAAGTGATACTTTAATTTAAAGCTCTCAGTATCATCGCAAATACTGTATTGAAATATGCATACATTTTCATAAATTATTTTGAAGCCCAAAAATCAAACAAGGGGTTAGCACACAAAATTACGAAAATCCATCAATCATCCAATAAAACACGTAACAGTGGTCCGATTTTTATAAGTGATACTTTAATTTAAAGCTCTCAGTATCATCGCAAATACTGTATTGAAATATGCATACATTTTCATAAATTATTTTGAAGCCCAAAAATCAAACAAGGGGTTAGCCCACAAAATTATGAAAATCCATCAATCATCCAATAAAACACGTAATAGTGGTCCGATTTTTATAAGTGATACTTTAATTTAAAGCTGTTGGTATCATCGCAAATACTGTATTGAAATATGCATACATTTTCATAAATTATTTTGAAGCCCAAAAATCAGGCAAGGGGTTAGCCCACAAAATTACGAAAATCCATCAATCATCCAATAAAACACGTAATAGTGGTCCGATTTTGATAAGTGATACTTTAATTTAAAGCTCTCGGTATCATCGCAAATACTGTATTGAAATATGCATACATTTTCATAAATTATTTTGAAGCCCAAAAATCAGGCAAGGGGTTAGCCCACAAAATTACGAAAATCCATCAATCATCCAATAAAACACGTAATAGTGGTCCGATTTTGATAAGTGATACTTTAATTTAAAGCTCTCGGTATCATCGCAAATACTGTATTGAAATATGCATACATTTTCATAAATTATTTTGAAGCCCAAAAATCAGGCAAGGGGTTAGCCCACAAAATTACGAAAATCCATCAATCATCCAATAAAACACGTAATAGTGGTCCGATTTTGATGAATGATACTTTAATTTAAAGCTCTCGGTATCATCGCAAATACTGTATTGAAATATGCATACATTTTCATAAATTATTTTGAAGCCCAAAAATCAGGCAAGGGGTTAGCCCACAAAATTACGAAAATCCATCAATCATCCAATAAAACACGTAATAGTGGTCTGATTTTGATAAGTGATACTTTAATTTAAAGCTCTCGGTATCATCGCAAATACTGTATTGAAATATGCATACATTTTCATAAATTATTTTGAAGCCCAAAAATCAGGCAAGGGGTTAGCCCACAAAATTACGAAAATCCATCAATCATCCAATAAAACACGTAATAGTGGTCCGATTTTGATGAGTGATACTTTAATTTAAAGCTCTCGGTATCATCGCAAATACTGTATTGAAATATGCATACATTTTCATAAATTATTTTGGAGCCCGCAAATCAGGCAAGAGGTTATCCCACAAAATTACGAAAATCCATCAATCATCCAATAAAACACGTAATAGTGGTCCGATTTTGATAAGTGATACTTTAATTTAAAGCTCTCGGTATCATCGCAAATACTGTATTGAAATATGCATACATTTTCATAAATTATTTTGAAGCCCAAAAATCAAGCAAGGGGTTAGCCCACAAAAGTACGAAAATCCATCAATCATCCAATAAAACACGTAATAGTGGTCCGATTTTGATAAGTGATACTTTAATTTGAAGCTCTCGGTATCATCGCAAATACTGTATTGAAATATGCATACATTTTCATAAATTATTTTGAAGCCCAAAAATCAGGCAAGGGGTTAGCCCACAAAATTACGAAAATCCATCAATCATCCAATAAAACACGTAATAGTGGTCCGATTTTGATAAGTGATACTTTAATTTAAAGCTCTCGGTATCATCGCAAATACTGTATTGAAATATGCATACATTTTCATAAATTATTTTGAAGCCCAAAAATCAGGCAAGGGGTTAGCCCACAAAATTACGAAAGTCCATCAATCATCCAATAAAACACGTAATAGTGGTCCGATTTTGATGAGTGATACTTTAATTTAAAGCTCTCGGTATCATCGCAAATACTGTATTGAAATATGCATACATTTTCATAAATTATTTTGAAGCCCAAAAATCAGGCAAGGGGTTAGCCCACAAAATTACGAAAATCCATCAATCATCCAATAAAACACGTAATAGTGGTCCGATTTTGATAAGTGATACTTTAATTTAAAGCTCTCGGTATCATCGCAAATACTGTATTGAAATATGCATACATTTTCATAAATTATTTTGAAGCCCAAAAATCAGGCAAGGGGTTAGCCCACAAAATTCCGAAAATCCATCAATCATCCAATAAAACACGTAATAGTGGTCCGATTTTGATAAGTGATACTTTAATTTAAAGCTCTCGGTATCATCGCAAATACTGTATTGAAATATGCATACATTTTCATAAATTATTTTGAAGCCCAAAAATCAGGCAAGGGGTTAGCCCACAAAATTACGAAAATCCATCAATCATCCAATAAAACACGTAATAGTGGTCCGATTTTGATGAGTGATACTTTAATTTAAAGCTCTCGGTATCATCGCAAATACTGTATTGAAATATGCATACATTTTCATAAATTATTTTGAAGCCCAAAAATCAGGCAAGGGGTTAGCCCACAAAATTACGAAAATCCATCAATCATCCAATAAAACACGTAATAGTGGTCCGATTTTGATGAGTGATACTTTAATTTAAAGCTCTCGGTATCATCGCAAATACTGTATTGAAATATGCATACATTTTCATAAATTATTTTGAAGCCCAAAAATCAGGCAAGGGGTTAGCCCACAAAATTACGAAAATGCATCAATCATCCAATAAAACACGTAATAGTGGTCCGATTTTGATAAGTGATACTTTAATTTAAAGCTCTCGGTATCATCGCAAATACTGTATTGAAATATGCATACATTTTCATAAATTATTTTGAAGCCCAAAAATCAGGCAAGGGGTTAGCCCACAAAATTACGAAAATCAATCAATCATCCAATAAAACACGTAATAGTGGTCCGATTTTGATGAGTGATACTTTAATTTAAAGCTCTCGGTATCATCGCAAATACTGTATTGAAATATGCATACATTTTCATAAATTATTTTGAAGCCCAAAAATCAGGCAAGGGGTTAGCCCACAAAATTACGAAAATCCATCAATCATCCAATAAAACACGTAATAGTGGTCCGATTTTGATGAGTGATACTTTAATTTAAAGCTCTCGGTATCATCGCAAATACTGTATTGAAATATGCATACATTTTCATAAATTATTTTGAAGCCCAAAAATCAGGCAAGGGGTTAGCCCACAAAATTACGAAAATCCATCAATCATCCAATAAAACACGTAATAGTGGTCCGATTTTGATAAGTGATACTTTAATTTAAAGCTCTCGGTATCATCGCAAATACTGTATTGAAATATGCATACATTTTCATAAATTATTTTGAAGCCCAAAAATCAGGCAAGGGGTTAGCCCACAAAATTACGAAAATCAATCAATCATCCAATAAAACACGTAATAGTGGTCCGATTTTGATGAGTGATACTTTAATTTAAAGCTCTCGGTATCATCGCAAATACTGTATTGAAATATGCATACATTTTCATAAATTATTTTGAAGCCCAAAAATCAGGCAAGGGGTTAGCCCACAAAATTACGAAAATCCATCAATCATCCAATAAAACACGTAATAGTGGTCCGATTTTGATGAGTGATACTTTAATTTAAAGCTCTCGGTATCATCGCAAATACTGTATTGAAATATGCATACATTTTCATAAATTATTTTGAAGCCCAAAAATCAGGCAAGGGGTTAGCCCACAAAATTACGAAAATCCATCAATCATCCAATAAAACACGTAATAGTGGTCCGATTTTGATAAGTGATACTTTAATTTAAAGCTCTCGGTATCATCGCAAATACTGTATTGAAATATGCATACATTTTCATAAATTATTTTGAAGCCCAAAAATCAGGCAAGGGGTTAGCCCACAAAATTACGAAAATCCATCAATCATCCAATAAAACACGTAATAGTGGTCCGATTTTGATGAGTGATACTTTAATTTAAAGCTCTCGGTATCATCGCAAATACTGTATTGAAATATGCATACATTTTCATAAATTATTTTGAAGCCCAAAAATCAGGCAAGGGGTTAGCCCACAAAATTACGAAAATCCATCAATCATCCAATAAAACACGTAATAGTGGTCCGATTTTGATGAGTGATACTTTAATTTAAAGCTCTCGGTATCATCGCAAATACTGTATTGAAATATGCATACATTTTCATAAATTATTTTGAAGCCCAAAAATCAGGCAAGGGGTTAGCCCACAAAATTACGAAAATCCATCAATCATCCAATAAAACACGTAATAGTGGTCCTATTTTGATAAGTGATACTTTAATTTAAAGCTCTCGGTATCATCGCAAATACTGTATTGAAATATGCATACATTTTCATAAATTATTTTGAAGCCCAAAAATCAGGCAAGGGGTTAGCCCACAAAATTACGAAAATGCATCAATCATCCAATAAAACACGTAATAGTGGTCCGATTTTGATAAGTGATACTTTAATTTAAAGCTCTCGGTATCATCGCAAATACTGTATTGAAATATGCATACATTTTCATAAATTATTTTGAAGCCCAAAAATCAGGCAAGGGGTTAGCCCACAAAATTACGAAAATCAATCAATCATCCAATAAAACACGTAATAGTGGTCCGATTTTGATGAGTGATACTTTAATTTAAAGCTCTCGGTATCATCGCAAATACTGTATTGAAATATGCATACATTTTCATAAATTATTTTGAAGCCCAAAAATCAGGCAAGGGGTTAGCCCACAAAATTACGAAAATCCATCAATCATCCAATAAAACACGTAATAGTGGTCCGATTTTGATGAGTGATACTTTAATTTAAAGCTCTCGGTATCATCGCAAATACTGTATTGAAATATGCATACATTTTCATAAATTATTTTGAAGCCCAAAAATCAGGCAAGGGGTTAGCCCACAAAATTACGAAAATCCATCAATCATCCAATAAAACACGTAATAGTGGTCCGATTTTGATGAGTGATACTTTAATTTAAAGCTCTCGGTATCATCGCAAATACTGTATTGAAATATGCATACATTTTCATAAATTATTTTGAAGCCCAAAAATCAGGCAAGGGGTTAGCCCACAAAATTACGAAAATCCATCAATCATCCAATAAAACACGTAATAGTGGTCCGATTTTGATGAGTGATACTTTAATTTAAAGCTCTCGGTATCATCGCAAATACTGTATTGAAATATGCATACATTTTCATAAATTATTTTGAAGCCCAAAAATCAGGCAAGGGGTTAGCCCACAAAATTACGAAAATCCATCAATCATCCAATAAAACACGTAATAGTGGTCCGATTTTGATAAGTGATACTTTAATTTAAAGCTCTCGGTATCATCGAAAATACTGTATTGAAATATGCATACATTTTCATAAATTATTTTGAAGCCCAAAAATCAGGCAAGGGGTTAGCCCACAAAATTACGAAAATCCATCAATCATCCAATAAAACACGTAATAGTGGTCCGATTTTGATGAGTGATACTTTAATTTAAAGCTCTCGGTATCATCGCAAATACTGTATTGAAATATGCATACATTTTCATAAATTATTTTGAAGCCCAAAAATAAGGCAAGGGGTTAGCCCACAAAATTACGAAAATCCATCAATCATCCAATAAAACACGTAATAGTGGTCCGATTTTGATGAGTGATACTTTAATTTAAAGCTCTCGGTATCATCGCAAATACTGTATTGAAATATGCATACATTTTCATAAATTATTTTGAAGCCCAAAAATCAGGCAAGGGGTTAGCCCACAAAATTACGAAAATCCATCAATCATCCAATAAAACACGTAACAGTGGTCCGATTTTGATAAGTGATACTTTAATTTACATCTCTCGGTATCATCGCAAATACTGTATTGAAATATGCATACATTTTCATAAATTATTTTGGAGCCCAAAAATCAGGCAAAGGGTTAGCCCACAAAAGTACGAAAATCCATCAATCATCCAATAAAACACGTAATAGTGGTCCGATTTTGATAAGTGATACTGTAATTTAAAGCAGTCGGTATCATCGCTAAATACTGTATTGAAATATGCATACATTTTCATAAATTATTATGGAGCCAAAAATCAGGCACGAGGTTATACATTTTCATAAATTATTTTGGAATACGTGTAGCGACCATCATTATATAAACACAATCAATTATTCAGTTATTTCGTGCACATTTACATAGTTCGCTAACTCTGCATGTACACAGATATAACTATATATAGAGCGTTAATTAGTGATTACATATAGCACTTGGGTCGCCATGGCCTGATGACATTTAATTTTTAACAAAATCATTACAACTTTTTCTATCAGATCGAAACTGAGCTTTGCTTCGCTCAACATTCAAATCTGAATACTTAAAATAACGACACATTCTCTGTCGTTATATACATATTATGATCTTTTACATCACCATCCATGTGTACATTCTACATATGTGAGGTTAACTTATGTTGGTACGTTTTTTGTATTCTTTTATTTTCAATTTTTTCAATTTTTGCGAGTACTAATACTACTTCATAGATGTCGCTAGGTTTAACTCTAGAGAAATGGAAATAATGACATCTTATAAATAGATACAAAAATTCAGAAAATACTTAACTTGAAATATTAAATTACGGGACTTACTGTTACTTATCGTGAAGTAGTTTTGTTCCGCTTGCAAACAAAGTTTGTACCATAGGTTGATTTTTGGGTAAAGGAAATTTGATCATATCAGTATTTTTAGGGTATAGTTGATCAATATTTTACAAAGTTCATGCTTGTCTTTATATTTTCAAATTGCTTAAAATTAATCAGCCATTCTATTTGTTCAAGTTTCATTAATCTTACTGCTGTATACTCTCCCTCATATATAACAATTGTTGCATGTCGCTTTATAATAAGGCATGGGCTACTTGGGTATCTAATATAATTGTTTGTTTTTCTACAGTGTATTCTTTTGTAAAAGAGCTGAAAATGAAGTGTTGTATAGGTTTAAGTTATTTTCGACAAATATAAGAGAGGTTAATGCCTGATGGGAGCACATTTTTTATTTTCCATACCTATACTTTTCAAATTTAAAAGTATTTGTGAATATGTACTACCATCAAAATCTTTTTGAATATCAATGTGTTTTTTCAAGGTTCAATTCTTTCCATTGAAGATATTCTGATAGTCATTTGGTTTGTTGATTTAAATTTATGTGTAACACACACTTTAACCGAAAGATAAGGTACTGAAGTATTAACCCCATTCAATCACCCTTATATCTTGATTTGATTAAATTAAATTTGAATGTATAGGTATTGTAGTACCGTTAGTCATTCTCGTATATCAGTAGAGAAAGAAATTTTTATTTTTCTTAAGTGGATTAGTAAGATGTATGGTGATGGTAGTGTTGTCGTTGTTGATGGAAAATTTAATAGAATTTTAAAATAAAGAAAATGGGGTATATACTATTCATGCAATTGTTTTCGTCTATAAATTATTCAAGTCAATTTTTTTAGGCGAAATAAATTACATATTCAAATGTACACATTTGAGCTGGTATTGTAAACTAACTAAATTATTTAAGAAGTTCTAAAATATTTTGAAACGAAAACTAATTATATGAAAGTATTTCAAGCTTAAAGGTATAATATTCATATTATTGTACTGTTAACTGATATCGCCACCAACGCCAACATTATAGAGTTTTATTAACCAAGTAATGATCCTATAGAACATCACCTTAAGCCACTTGCGCTATCTAAAAATTGCATAATTTCCCCTTAAATCGATATAGCAGTTACCAGCTTTCAGTATAAAGGTGTAGTCTTTATGCTTCATCAGATTATTAAATTTATTAAAAACTACGAAGAAACTCAACAGATTGATCTTTATTGAACTGTTTTTACTTATACGACTTTCTCGTGTGGAGAAGCTGAACTCTCATCGAGCACGTCCTTAAGTGGCGGACTGGGAATACCATAACCGGCTTGCTAGCTGGTATGTGGGAAATAAAGTACCACCCGTGGACCAAATCTGGCTCAAAGAAGGCACCCCGAACAATAAACCACCCATGTCAGAACAGGCGAGGAATATGATTACCGTGAAGGGATTATAACACCCGGTACCGGCTACTTTGGAAAATAAGCGGGCGGGCCGTTCTAGCCGTCGACATCCAGTGACCGCAATGCCTAAGCCCCCTACCTCTAACAGATCTCAGACACTTCCCTATGTTAGCGCAAAGACACCGCTTGTGTCGAGACGGCAATGAAATAACCTCAAATGTTATCTCGCTTGAGAGCCAGAGTAATGAATTAAAGGTTAATGCCAGCAATACGAGATACAATGTAATAAATAAAGAAATTATTCCTTCCGAAGGAGAAAACAATAAAGACATATACGGAGTTAAGAGCTTGCTATGTTGCAAGGTTTCTATTGAACCTCCAAAAAAGTTAACAGGTACACCTCAGTGTACAAATTGCCAACACTTAGAACTAATGAAGAACTTCTGTAGAAGACAAGCCAAATGTGTCAAATGTGCAGAGAACCTTCAAACAAATCAATGTCAAAAACCTCGAAATGCTATGCCAACTTGTGCATCGTGCGGAGAAAAAGGTGATCCGGCTAGTTACGAAGGTTGGTATATCAAAAAAAGCTAAATGCTCAGTTACCAAAAAAAGTTTCAGAAACAATACCATACTGTTAGAGAGGGAGTCTTCAACGCCCAGGTGACCAAAACTACAAATGACAATAAAAATCAAGAAATCAAAATAAGGCAGAAACCTGTGATTAATGAGCCAACCATTAGTAATATAATGAAGATGCTCACTGAATTTCAGGCTGAAAAGAGACAAAATTTCGACTGGAGAACCGGGCCCAAAAACGAAAATCATATTTACAATTATGAAAAAAGTTGAATGTATTGAAGACCTTACTTCTGATGACACACCGGTCTTAATGACTCTGAGTACAGTGGTCATAAAAAAGAAAACTTAATCTCACTAATAATTTTACGGATTACGAATTGTTTACAGAGAATTTGGACAACCTGATTGAGTTAAAAGTTTGTCTCAAAACTAAACAAGAACTCCAAATACAAGCAGGATATTTTATTAACTCTATGCGCGAAGGATTCAAAGGTACCGCACCCGTATTAAGGAAGAAAAATGTACAAGATATCAATTATACCCACTGGAGATTCGTGAACTGATCAAATAAAGGCGTTTTAACCAAATTTAACCAAGTAAGTAATAAAATTAACCGATTAATTAAAGAGCAGAAAGAGACTTGTACTGTAAATTACAAGAAAGGTCTGGGTCCTGGAGCAGACAAAAACTATTCTCTTTGGAAAGCTACTAAAACCTATAAGAGACCAATAATCCTAGTGCCACCTATAAGGAACACAAATGGAGAAAGGGTGCGTCGTAACGATAAAAAAGCTGAACTGTTTGCACAACATCTGGCATCAATATTTCAATCACATGATATTCAAACTAAGATTGATCCTAAACCAGTCTATAGATGTCCATGAAATATTAGTAGTGTGACCCCACTAGAAGTTGCACAAGAAATAATACAAATCTAAATCCCAAAAAATCACCTGGAATTGACGAAATTTGCCCAATGCTGTTTAAGGAGTTATCAAAGAGAGCAGCTATTATGTTAACTTATATATATATATATATATATATATATATATATATATATATATATATATATATATATATATATATATATATATATATAATGCTTGCTTTCGACTTACATATGTACCTGAGTGTTTCAAGGTTGCACAAATAGTAATGATACAAAAACCAGATAAACCCAGGGAGCAACTGACATTATACAGGCCGATCTCTTTGTTACCTACTATCTTAAATTTGTTTGAGAAGTTATTATTGAAACGACTAAAACCAGTATACATTATACCTTATTTCCAGTTTGGATTCAGGAACAAACACTCCAATATTGATCAAATTAATCGCGTGACTGCAAAGATAGAACAAGCTTTTGAAGAGAAGCAATATTGTCCTGCCATATTTCTAGACGTATCACAGGCTTTCGATAGACCGTGGCATGAGGGTCTCATCTATAAGGTAAGTAAAATAGTGCCATAAAATTACTATCAACTGCTCGAGTCGTATCTATCGAAGTTGAATACTTACAACAAGCAACAGTTCATGTAACATATGCGTTGCGGCACAAATATAGCAACCTCCATACATTTTTTAATGGGGTACAAATTCCCCAAGCTGAATCTGGCAAATATCTTGGATTGCATCTCGATTCAAGATTGAACTGGAAACATCACGTTAGATGAAAAGCTGAACAAATTAAAAAAGGCAACATAAAATGTACTGCCTGATAGGAAAACATTCTAATCTTAGCCTGTACTGTAAACCCCTTATCTACGAATCGGAAACTAAGACGCCTTAAGAGAATCAAACCATTGATCCTCTGTAAACCCGCACTCGTTCCACTTATTCGTTACAAATAAGTGAATATCATCATTAGATGATCGAAATTAATTAAATAACATCGGCATTTGTACGCAAATTAAATGCAGCAGCGATACTTGATTCGACACTTATTATTTTACGGCCCTTAAGATCTTCGTTAAAACATGTAATTTGTAGGAGAATCCGGCATCCATCATCTTCCGGATGATAGCTTTCAACAACGTCACGTATTTGAGCATACGGACATTCTTTTGGGTTTAACACAAAATCTTCAGAGCTTTTCTGGTAGAGATATAATTTATATAACTTCATTTTACTAAATAAAATTGATCTTTCAACATATAAATTTTAATTTAAACCCTAAAAGAGACCACTCAAATATTACGCACAGACAAAACCACTCTACACTCCAGCAAAACTAAAAAAACCTAAGAATTACATATTTTAGCTTAAAAACTAATAAATTTAGAGTAAATATTTTATCTATTTAATATATTGTATTTATTTGTATATAGATTAGAAAAATGTTTGCAAACTACATTTTCCTAATTTATTTGTTGCACTACCCAAAAATTCTACAAATCGAATTTTATTAAAATAAATGAACAACTGAATTCGATCGAATCCACCGTTTTATAGCAATTACACAATGTACTTGCATAAATATCCTATTTATATTTACTTTAAAACCAAAAACACTACAAATCGAATTTTATTAAAATAAATGAACAACTGAATTCGATCGAATCCACCGTTTTATAGCAATTACACAATGTACTTGCATTAAATCCTATTTATATTTACTTTAAAACCAAAAACACTACAAATCGAATTTTATTAAAATAATTGAACAACTGGATTCGATCGAATCCACCGTTTTTTAGCAATTACACAAATCCACCGTTTTTTAGCAATTACACAATGTACTTGCATTAAATCCTATTTATATTTACTTTAAAACCAAAAACACTACAAACCGAATTTTATTAAAATAATTAAACCACTGAATTCGATCGAAACCACCGTTTTTTAGCAATTACACAATGTACTTGCATTAAATCCTATTTATATTTACTTTAAAACCAAAAACACTACAAATCGAATTTTATTAAAATAATTGAACAACTGGATTCGATCGAATCCACCGTTTTTTAGCAATTACACAAATCCACCGTTTTTTAGCAATTACACAATGTACTTGCATTAAATCCTATTTATATTTACTTTAAAACCAAAACACTACAAACCGAATTTTATTAAAATAATTAAACCACTGAATTCGATCGAATCCACCGTTTTTTAGTAATTACACAAACTTGCATTAAAATCTTATTTATATTTACTTTAAAACCAAAAACACTATAAATCGAATTTTATTAAAATAATTAAACTATCAAATTCGATCGAATCCACCGTTTTTTAGCAATTACACAATGTACTTGCATTAAAATCCTATTTATATTTACTTTAAAACCAAAAACACTACAAATCGAATTTTATTAAAATAATTGAACCACTGAATTCGATCGAAACCACCGTTTTTTAGCAAATACACAATGTACTTGCATTAAATCCTATTTATATTTACTTTAAAACCAAAAACACTACAAATCGAATTTTATTAAAATAATTGAACAACTGGATTCGATCGAATCCACCGTTTTTTAGCAATTACACAAATCCACCGTTTTTTAGCAATTACACAATGTACTTGCATTAAATCCTATTTATATTTACTTTAAAACCAAAAACACAACAAATCGAATTTTATTAAAATAATTGAACAACTGGATTCGATCGAATCCACCGTTTTATAGCAATTACACAATGTACTTGCATTAAAATCCTATTTATATTTACTTTAAAACCAAAAACACTACAAATCGAATTTTATTAAAATAACTGAACAACTGGATTCGATCGAATCCACCGTTTTTTAGCAATTACACAATGTACTTGCATTAAATCCTATTTATATTTACTTTAAAACCAAAAACACTACAAATCGAATTTTATTAAAATAACTGAACAACTGAATTCGATCGAATCCACCGTTTTTTAGCAATTACACAAATCCACCGTTTTTTAGCAATTACACAATGTACTTGCATTAAATCCTATTTATATTTACTTTAAAACCAAAAACACAACAAATCGAATTTTATTAAAATAATTAAACAATTGAATTCGATCGAATCCACCGTTTTTAGCAATTACACAATGTACTTGCATTAAATCCTATTTATATTTACTTTAAAACCAAAAACACAACAAATCGAATTTTATTAAAATAATTGAACAACTGGATTCGATCGAATCCACCGTTTTATAGCAATTACACAATGTACTTGCATTAAATCCTATTTATATTTACTTTAAAACCAAAAACACAACAAATCGAATTTTATTAAAATAATTGAACAACTGGATTCGATCGAATCCACCGTTTTATAGCAATTACACAATGTACTTGCATTAAAATCCTATTTATATTTACTTTAAAACCAAAAACACTACAAATCGAATTTTATTAAAATAATTAAACAATTGAATTCGATCGAATCCACCGTTTTTTAGCAATTACACAAACTTGCATTAAAATCCTATTTATATTTACTTTAAAACCAAAAACACTACAAATCGAATTTTATTAAAATAATTAAACCACTGAATTCGATCGAAACCACCGTTTTTTAGCAATTACACAATGTACTTGCATTAAATCCTATTTATATTTACTTTAAAACCAAAAACACAACAAATCGAATTTTATTAAAATAATTGAACAACTGGATTCGATCGAATCCACCGTTTTTTAGCAATTACACAAATCCACCGTTTTTTAGCAATTACACAATGTATTTGCATTAAATCCTATTTATATTTACTTTAAAACCAAAAACACAACAAATCGAATTTTATTAAAATAATTGAACAACTGAATTCGATCGAATCCACCGTTTTTTAGCAATTACACAAATCCACCGTTTTTTAGCAATTACACAATGTACTTGCATTAAAATCCTATTTATATTTACTTTAAAACCAAAAACACTACAAATCGAATTTTATTAAAATAATTGAACAACTGAATTCGATCGAATCCACCGTTTTTTAGCAATTACACAAATCCACCGTTTTTTAGCAATTACACAATGTACTTGCATTAAATCCTATTTAAATTTACTTTAAAACCAAAAACACTACAAATCGAATTTTATTAAAATAATTAAACAATTGAATTCGATCGAATCCACCGTTTTTTTAGCAATTACACAATGTACTTGCATTAAATCCTATTTATATTTACTTTAAAACCAAAAACACTACAAATCGAATTTTATTAAAATAAATGAACAACTGAATTCGATCGAATCCGCCGTTTTATAGCAATTACACAATTTACTTGCATTAAAATCTTATTTATATTTACTTTAAAACCAAAAACACTACAAATCGAATTTTATTAAAATAATTAAACAATTGAATTCGATCGAATCCACCGTTTTTTAGCAATTACACAATGTACTTGCATTAAATCCTATTTATATTTACTTTAAAACCAAAAACACTACAAATCGAATTTTATTAAAATAACTGAACAACTGAATTCGATCGAATCCACCGTTTTTTAGCAATTACACAAATCCACCGTTTTTTAGCAATTACACAATGTACTTGCATTAAATCCTATTTATATTTACTTTAAAACCAAAAACACAACAAATCGAATTTTATTAAAATAATTAAACAATTGAATTCGATCGAATCCACCGTTTTTAGCAATTACACAATGTACTTGCATTAAATCCTATTTATAATTACTTTAAAACCAAAAACACTACTAATCGAATTTTATTAAAATAAGTGAACAACTGAATTCGATCGAATCCACCGTTTTTTAGCAATTACACAATGTACTTGCATTAAATCCTATTTAAATTTACTTTAAAACCAAAAACACAACAAATCGAATTTTATTAAAATAATTGAACAACTGAATTCGATCGAATCCACCGTTTTTTTAGCAATTACACAAATCCACCGTTTTTGCATTAAATCCTATTTATATTTACTTTAAAATCAAAAACACTACAAATCGAATTTTATTAAAATAATTAAACAATTGAATTCGATCGAATCCACCGTTTTTTAGCAATTACACAATGTACTTGCATTAAATCCTATTTATATTTACTTTAAAACCAAAAACACAACAAATCGAATTTTATTAAAATAATTGAACAACTGGATTCGATCGAATCCACCGTTTTTTAGCAATTACACCGTTATTCAAAAGATTATTAAATATGATACAAATATTGACAATTATTGAATTTGGCAGGTGTTTAAGGATGATATTTGGAATGAGATTGGGTCCAAATGATTTTTTATTGTTCGAACAATTTAGAATATAGTTTAAATGGTCGCGCATGTAATGAAATAATTTTGATTGGTAATCGGTTTGATTGGTTCGCTCGATTTTGGTTTGAAAATATTGTTTTTGTACGATGCGCCAATTTACCGTTATCGTGTTTTTTTTTTTTTTTTTTGAATGGATCAATCATCTTTTTAATTTCGTGTTCTTGTTTTGCATTTCCCAAATTTGTGTGTAATTTTGTGTGTGCCTCGATGTGATGGCCGATTATATTTAAATTAATTTTTTCATCATACACTTGAAATTTATTTTCTTGATTTTTGTCAATTTTACTCCATTCAATGTCTAAATTGTTGTAAATAATTTTGCCGCTCTCCTCAATTTCTAAAAGTTTAATATCTAAATTGTTTTTTGTCGAATTTGTTAACTTTTTGATTTCACTCCACATTTTTCGGCCCAATTTTATGCCTTTTATTACATTAGTCCAATAATTTTGTATCTGAATTTTGATGTTGTCCTCGATTAGTTCTACTGTCCTTTTAATTTCGACTTTCCAATCATTGATTTTTCGAACTAATGATAAATTTAGATTGATGTTTGTTGTTGCCTGAAAGTTGTTTCTGCCAAAATTCGTCTTCATTATATTTCTTCGTAATGTTTAGATTTTGGTTACAAGAAACGTTTTGTGCTTGTATAAATTTTCAATAGTTTGATTTGTATAGCATGTCATATTGTTGCGTCTTCTTAATTTAGATGAATTTTGTTGTATGTTATCTAAAATTAATTTGATAATCACATTTATATAATTGGTAGTTTCGTGTTCGTTTAAATTTCTATTGTTTGGTACTAAAGTTGTGGTGTCGATGTCGCTAATTGAATTTAGATTTTGTTCCAAGATTGCCGAATGATGCGCCTTTTCTAAACGCTCTTGCCAATTTTGCCAATTTATTTTATTAAAACTAAATCGAACGTGTTGTTGTTGTTGTCCATCTTCATAATTTTCATCATTATGGATGTTGTCTCTTTCTAAATCTCCAATTTCGTGGACTATAATTTCAATGGCCTTATGATCACTGTCATAATGATGGATCGAAATTTCTTCATTTTGATTTTTTTGTATTTTGATGCGGATGTCCATGATTGCGAGGTCTAAAAAGTTTCCGGATCATTGAATTCTTCGAACCAACGATTTAGGCGATTTCCCCTCGAGTTGTTCACCTCGTTACCCCAATTTGTATGGCGTGCATTTAAATCAACCGCTATAATATAAAAATTATTTGAATTTTGTAAATTTAAAGTTGTGAAAATTTTGCTCCATTCTTCAATAAAATGTTCGTCCGAAATGCATTTGAGATTGCCCGTACAATATATTGAAATTAGATAAATTTTTTAGATGAATTTTGAATTTTCAATTGTATTGCCGCAATTTCTATCCCTTCGCGCGATTACTGATCGAATGGGATTCAATATTTTTAAGTTTTACACCTTTCTTAATTAGAAAGGTGTAAAATTTAAAAATAGTGGCCGTGCCACCACCTTGTTGGTCCTTAATTCTGTCGCATCGAATAATATTATAATTTTTGAATTCGATATTATGGTCTGAATTTAATTTTGTCTCATTAATCAGCATACAGTTCGGACTATGCTGATTAAGAAAATGTAATAGATTTAGTCGTCGTTGAACGCTCACAATAGAGTTGACGTTCAACGCGATAATTTGGAGTTTTTATTGTGTGAATGGACAGGAGGTGATTAGTTTTTTGAAAAAATTCAAAATTTTTGAAAATTACCAAGAATTTTGAAAATTTATAAAGAGCCAATGATTTGCAGTAATTGAGGTATTTGCTCGCTTTGCTGCTCCATTATTTTTGCCATATTATCGATTCGTGACGACAACTTTTGTATTGTGGTATCATTTTGTTGCGATTGTGGATGTGGTTATTTTGGAAGGCCGCCCTTCACCATTTCAGCAAATGTGCCATTCTCCTTCATCACTTTCACCGAATCAAACATTCTTACTGTCGATTTCTCTGGTTGTCGTTTCGCTTTATTATCCTCAATACGTTTTTTTAATTTTGCGAGCATTGTTTTGTAGATTAGGCACCCTTTGTACGATGCTGGATGTCCGAATTGCTTACAATTTGTACAATAAATTTCGTCTTTTTTTATTTTCCTCAGTGATCAAACATTTACTTGGAGCGTGCATGTTTGAGCATTTTACGCATCTAAAATTTAGGTTGCAATTTGCAGCTGTGTGTCCGAAACGTTGACAATCTTTGCATTGCATAATTTCATCAATTTTGTTTAGGTGTTCCCATGAAACTTTCTGATAGTTTATAATTTTGATGTTCAAAACTTGATTTAGTGTAGTGTCCGGGCTAAATTGAATTATATATAATGGCAATAATTTTTTCTGTTGGTTCGGTCTTCTCGAACGTATTTGTATAATTTTAATGACTTTTATCTCCTCGTTGTAATTTTCAATGTCCGTCTTTAAGTCCGTTAAGTCCTCGTTGTCGGTAAGTTCACGAAGTACTAGTGGTTTTAATTTTAAGTCTTTAGGTGTGTACGTGTAAAAACTCGTTTTTACTTCGTTAAAAGTCGATTTTAACGAATTGTAATGTTCGATCGTATCCGTATTCACGATATGCTTGTTTACATTGACACGTTTGATTTCAAAATTGTTAATTTTGATGCCTTTGGCTAATTCTACAGTGCTCTTGATTTCTTGACCGTATGCAATGTGGTCGTCGACTTTTTTTTGCAATAGTTTTCATCTCTTCTGATATCTCTGCCTCATTATTAATTGATTTATTATTATTATTATTGTTATTATCGTTAGATTTTTGTTTATTATTATTTTTATTATTTTTAGCGTTATTATTATTAATTTTGGGATCTGAATTTTTTGCTTTAATTTGTTTTTTTCTTAATTTCAAAAAAATCATCTGTATTGGTGTTTGAATTTGAATTTAGATTATCATCGAGGCTCCTCTTATTTTCGATTTCGATAATTTCCTCAATTAGGGGAGCGCAAGAATTTGTTGATAAAAATGAATTTTGATTTTTCTTTTCGAATGGATTTTTATTTTGGATTGGGGTAGATTTGATTAATTTTAGCGCTTCTGTTAATTGATCTCGTGACGTTTTATTTTCGTTATGGTCAGGTTTTTTATTTGATTTTTTAAAGAGAGTGAAAACTCACCCGGTGATGTTAGTCTTTAGTTGTCTGGCTAATTTCTTCAATTAATACCGTCGATGACACTGAGTGTCATTTCACTTATGTTTTTCATTTTATTAATCTTTTTTAAGTTTAAGTTTAGTTTTTGCGATGCCATCCGATTGCACGCAATAGTTGTTGCTTTAATTTTAATGTTTTTTTTATTATTTATAAAATGTCAATTGGCCACGACCGATATAATTGGGTCGCCCCAACTTGGGCCCCTATTATATTTTTTGAAATGTTTTAGAATTGAACTTTTTTTAAATTTAAATTTTATTTTAATGTGGTTATATATAAATTATAATTAAATAATGATTTAGCTTGATATAAATTATTTATATTTAAAATGAATCAATATATAAAAATTATTTTTCATATTTCATGAAAATTTTATTTTATTTTTGAGTGGCAACAAGTTAGTGCTACACATAATGTGTAGCAGTAAAAACTAGCAGTAAAATAATCACCATTTTGACGTTGTTTAAATATTCTGATCTGACATAACTTACGCATAAGAGAATCGAAAAATTTAAAACTTAAACCTCCACGTGTCAATCCTATTTCTAATTTTTTGGTTAATTTTTGTTCTAAGTATATAGTTTTTTAATTAGTTTTTAAAAGTTTTCATGCTGTGGGTTATTTAAAGTGTATATGCTGTTAAAAATTATTGATCATTATCATAATTTAAGTATGCGTGGCTAAAATGAACAAAAAACAAAAAACGTAAAATTGAAAAACCATAATCAAATTTAGTTTTAGCGCTACGTTAATTTTTATATTAAAATAGATTAAAATAAATTTAAAATAGATTCGTGTATTTGTCCATGACGATTAATAATTAGTGCAAATAGCAAATTTGTAACAATCTAAAATTAAATTTTATCAATATAATCAATAAATAAAGAAACGTGTGTACTAGTGTGGCTAATAAACATCATGAACGCGAACGGCAAATTTCAAGCACCAAAGAAACATTGCCATACAAAACAGGTAGACGATAATTTAGACGCATCGCATATTATTAGAAATGACGATAATCAAAGTACGTCAAGCCGTGTTAGTGATCCGAAAGTTCTTGGTGAGGAAACATATAACTTAACGTCCCATAAACAACGATAAAGCAATGATACTGCGCTTTCAAAAAGGTGATGGCGATTATAACCGGAAAGTAGTATTAAAACAGCGTCCAATAAAAGTACAGCATAATACTACTCAAGGTAACGCCACAAGTATAGATTTAAATGTAAACATCATAACCCCAAACACATGCAGTAAAATGTCATCAGAGCACAAAAACTTATCGCATACAACTGGATCGAACTCATCGTACGTCACTCGCAAGCAAATTGATTTGGTAGAAATGGAAGAAATTAATAAACTGGAAAAAGAGCGTATCAAAAATGAGAACGAGCGTATCAAAAAAGGGATCGAATTCATAAAGCGAAAAAGTGAACTTCAGAAAAAAAATGCAACCTCAGAAGGATTAAAACCGCAAATTTGTAACAAATTTGTATTTATGCTAAGAATCCCCGTGACACAGCCTTTTTACGAAATTATAGTGAGTATTTATTTTAACAAATTTTTATTCAAGTAGTATTGACAATATGATAGCTTAATCTTCACCAATTAGGTGTCTGTTTTGTTGTTACTTCATGATCAATTATAAGTGGTTGATAATTGATTGTTCCAGGGGGACCTGGTGGGCCCTGAGGGCCAGGAGGTCCTTGTTTTCCTTGTTTTGCAGGGCATGTTATGCATTTATCACCTTCATACACTACAGTTCCTTCCTCGCCTTTTAAACCTTTAGGTCCTTTAACACCTTTTAATCCTATTGATCCTTTATCACCTGATTCACCTTTTATACCCTTGGCGCCAATCGCAGATCGTCCAGGTTCTCCTTTCTGGGGTCGAATATATATTTCGCCTCTTTCTCCCTGTTTACCCTTATCTCCTCTTATTCCTGTTAAGCCCCATAGTCCAAAAACCCCCGGTGGTCCATTTACTCCCTTGAAGCCTTTTAGGCACTTACCCGTTTCGCCTAAATCACCTTTACCCCCCGAACTAGTCATATTTCCAGTTTCTCCACTTTCGCCTTTATCGCCCATCATCCCTTGTTTTCCAGGTAAACCAATGGGACCACGAAGCCCTGGAGGGCCAACGTCACCTTTTTCTCCTTTAGGTCCATCTGTTCCAGGTGGTCCTACATCCCCGTGATCACCTCTAAGCAATTTCAATTTTTCTTTCACTAAAAATAAAAGGGTTCACCTTTTTTATAACATATTTTAATTTCTTTTTAATTTATATCTGTACCACAAAGACCGGGAAATGAGTTAGAAGCACGTCTTCCAAAAGGACATATCGAAGAATCAAACTCCATTTTATTATTTTGTTTTTGATGTTTAGATCCATAAAATGAACATCTGATCAATAATTTATCATTCACATTAATCGATCTATATTCACCAATTGCGCATCCAAGCGCCCACGTTTTAGGATCATAAGTTGGTGAATAACTAACGATGTCACCAACGTTTGCATCACGAAAACTTTCAAGCGCCTTTGCTTTTATTTCGTTAATGGCCATTTTTAATACTGTATGTAAATTAAATGGATGTGGACGATCTAACAATGCATATAATTGTGACGGCTTATTACTTGTCTCCGTTGCCATACAGTAAAAATTTGTATTGGCCACCTTCGATATCATTAAACCTACCAAATATTCCAATTCATGGGACCATTCAAGCTTGTTCATTTGTTTTAGTTTATAGTTAAAAATATTTGAATATGATCCGACAGCAATATCGGAGCGAAATTGATTAAATTCGTTTGTGATTAGTTCACGATCACTCAATTTTAGTTTAATTAGTGTAAACAAAGACGGATTGTTAGCGAACTGCAACGAAAATATTTTGATAATGTCAGTTTTATGAATGTATTGCTATACACCAATTTATACTTACACTTTTAGGACAACCAATATGCAATGGACTTGTAATTAAGTCGTCGACGACACATCTTGACTGTAAATCACAGTACCGATCATCGACATTTGCACTTGAAACCGATTGGTCATAAAAAACTATAATAACCATTATTTTAAAGATTTTATAAAGTAACATTTTGTAGCTTTATACACTTGTACGATTAATTATCTACTATGTCAAATTCTGTATGATGAGCTGAGCAAATATAACTTATTCATTAAATATTCATTTTTGATCAAAGAGATAATTACTGACTCTTAGAAATGAATTCTTAAAAAGAATACCAACATTAAATTTATTTGTTTGACACCAAGAGATAACTGATGACCTTTTTCTTGGAAGCGCTTTTATTTGTATAATCATTCGAAAAATAAAAATTCCAAATGTTTAGTTATAATCGTAATTTTGACTAAAGATGTCTGCACTTAAGTTTGTTATACAATTATTAGGATGCTTTAGTTTATTTCACGCGATATCATCGAATAAATATTGCCTGCTAAAGTCTGAGTGTGAGCATAACTCTCATATTGGATGTGATCATAACGTATGTACCAGATCATTACATTTGAACACGTAACTGTATATAAGAATTACATTAATTAAATTTTACTTTGCAGAATTTGCGATCATCCGACTATGAAATTGATCATATGAAATATTCCGATCGATTATCAATTATAAATCGTTTGAATCAATTTCGTTCAGATGTTGCGGTCGGAATGGATACGTTTCGAACTGAACCATTTCCGTACATGCAAAAAATTGCATGGAACTATGAATTTGAAAAGTTACTAAAATTGTCGATTCTTAAAACGAGTAAGGTTCCTTTTCCCTGCGTACTAACATCGAAGTCCGATCAAATTTCACAATTTTATTTTATGCTCGATAAATCCAAATCATTGTTTACGATTGAATCAACTTTTAATGAATTATTATCGAAAGTTATAAAAGCGGCTGTTAATAATTATAAGTCAGCTGCAATCGATGATGACATACAATATTCATATGTTTTTAATCCGAATACATCAACTATGGGCTGTGCTATTGGATCGAAAATCCATTCGGGATCAGTGAAACATTTGCTTGTACGTTGCGTATTTAATGGTACTAAAATTGCGAAGGCTATTTTAAACAGTCAAAATGGTAGACCGTGCAGTGAATGCGGTCATAAACAAATGGATTGTGATGAGTTTTTACCTGGCCTATGTGGTACGGTTTATTCTAAATTTATATTTTTGAAAGTTATAGAGCTGTATATTTTTAGTTCCTGGAGGTATAAATAGTCAGAAAGGTGCTAAAGGGTATCCGGGGAACTATGGAAGTAATGGAGCAGTTGGTATTAAAGGTAACCAAGGCAGTTCAGGTGATATTGGAGAACGTGGTTATCCTGGGTTAGATGGTGAGAAAGGAATAGTCGGGGAAAGAGGTGATAGTGGTATGAACGGAGTATCTGGTTCAAAAGGAGATAAAGGTGAACCGGGGGGAGAAATTCGTGGGACTCATGGTTTTCCAGGTTATCAAGGTAAGCCAGGCTTAGATGGGTGGCCAGGCTACAAAGGTGAATCAGGTTATCCGGGAGCTAAAGGAGACGTTAATTATTCTAAAGGTGATCCAGGACTCGAAGGTATGGCTATTTCAGGTGATAAAGGGATGAAAGGAATTAATGGCTTAATTGGTGCTCCTGGAAATCCGGGTAATCCAGGGGATAAAGGCGTAAAGGGAGATAGCCCACTTAAAACGCAATTACGTTTGTTAGAAAGTTGTTATCAATGTTCACCAGGAGAAACTGGATCAGAAGGTCCGACTGGAGAACCGGGCCCAAAAGGAAAATCATATTTAAATAAACAAAATTAACATAATTCTCACTTAAATATGTTTTTGTATTTTATTCCATTGGTTACATTTAAAAAGTTACCAATCTGGCCGATTTGGCTCTGTAACTATGTCTATCTCTAAAATTGTATCTTGTAACTGTGCATCTGGTCCTTGAGGGCCTTGTGGACCGGGTAGTCCTTGCAAACCTTTTGGGCCTGCTGTACAGATCACACAATCATCCATTGTACCAAATCGAACATCACTGATGTGACCTGCATCTCCCTCATCTCCACTGAGTCCAGTCTCACCAGGCAACCCCTTAGCACCTATATCACCCACATTACCATTATCTCCCTTTTTACCGTATATGCTTAAGCCCCATTCACCTCTGTCGCCTTTTGTTTGAATTGCACGTTCGCCTTTAGAACCCTTTTCTCCAATTTCTCCTTTTATTCCAATTAATCCTAATAATCCTATTGGTCCTTCATCACCATGCAATCCAATACAATCTTCGGGATTTGCAGTTTTACCAGGTAAACCTTTTTCACCTTTCACTTGAGGTAATCCAGGTAGGCCAAGATCCCCTTTGGTTCCACGCATTCCAGAAGCACCCATTTCCCCAAGTATTCCCCTAATACCCTTATACCCTTTTTCGCCCATGTCACCATTAGCACCTCTTCTACCGGCCTTACCCTTTGGCCCTGGATAACCAATAATCCCTGGATGGCCTAATCTACCGCGGATACTATCGAAATCACTTCCTAAAGAGAAATACATATTTTAAAGTAAATTCTTTTTATCGAATGGATCATTTAACATATTACCACAAAGTCCAGGAAACAAATCGGAGCACCCATCGGCACCACAGCCCGAGCACAATTCACCATACTTAAAACTGTCTTTCGATTTTCTAAATTTTTTGCCATAAAAAGCACAGCGTATTAACATATTTTCCTCTCTTGTAGCCAAGGTGCGAAAATGTTCTCCTACTGCACACGCAAATGACCATGTTTCTGGATGATAATATTGTGATAGATTTATTATTTCATTTGGACCAGCTAAACTATAACTTTGTAACGCTTTTATTTTAATATCGTCCAATGCCAGTAAAAATAATTTTTCTAAATTAATCGGCTGTGGCCGATTAACCGTTACAACCATTTGTATTGGCGTTTTATCAGTTAATGTTGACATGCAATAAAACTTTGAATCCGAATGTTTTGTAATCATTAATTGTAATAAATGTTCTAATTCATAATCCCATTTTAATTTTTTCATGTACGAAAATGTCGATGACGTCAAATTGCTGGTATAAATTTCTCCCAGAGCCACGTCAGACCGAAATTGATTTATTTCATTTATGATTAAATTTCGTTCATTGTATTTTAATTTAAGAAATTTGTAATTAGATTTCGATGCAATAAACTAAAATAAAAATTAGTTGTAATTTGAACGGATGGTACCACACAATAACTCATTTTGATATGTGTACTTACATTACGCGGACATCCAATATGTAATTGACTGGTTTCTGGTCCGTTTGCAGTACAATAGATTTCTAAATCACAATATTGAAGCGTATCGTTGGTACCTTCAATCAAATGACTAAATGTCAAAAAACAAAATATTGATAGTATTTTATGAAATTTAATCATTTTATATTCACAAACTCATTAGCATTTCGTTTCAGTTGGAACACTAAATTCTTTGTACAATTAAATTTGTATAATTCATGAATATTTTTAATTCAACATGAGTGATGATGCTCTTTTTGAAAACAAAATCTATTAGAGTAGACGCATTGTCATATCTCTGTAATTCTCTTTTGAAGAGAGAGAGAGAGAGAGAGAGACAGAGCTAAGCAACAATTTGATTAAAAATATTTCGAAGTTGATAACCTTTGGGGATTTTGCGTATTAATTGGGGGTTTGTTTTGTATTTAATTTCTAATTACATTATTATTAAAGTTCGTACATGAGGTGAGGTGATTCACCGAAATCAAATAATTTATTTTAACTGTCACATTATTTGATAAATGTTCATCCAAATACAAATACAAATTTATTCTAGAATTGTACCTGTTCATTTGTTTCTATTTTATTGTATCTTTTTTGGAACTAAAATTATTTGCAGTTTGTAGTTTCGTGTCAAATGTATGCTACATAAAATTGTTATCCAAATTGTTTAGTTGAATCGGTTTCCCATGGCACGGCGTCTACTATAAAATATCAAAATACAAACCACCACCGCAAGACAAAATTTACGAATGACAGGGGTGCGATTATGTAAGCATTTCGAGTTGCGACTTTCGACATGTCAAAACATGTCGAAATATGTCGCTAATGTGGCCATTTTTAAAAAAAATATTTTACACATTTCGACATGTCTGTTGCAACCTAAAAAGTATTCGAGTAAAACAACAACAACTTGTCGCAATTTCGACACGTCAAATAATAAATTTTTTGAAAAAGATCGGCCATGTTGTCGAAACTCGAAATGCTTACATAATCGCACCCCAGATCTAAAACTCAAGAATTGTCATAATTGACATTTCTTTTTATGTTGGTGTTAAACACGATCTCGAGAAAAATCTAGATTTCATAAAATTGATGGAGATCAAAAAACAATTTATTGTTTTTCTTCAATAAAACTAGAAATCTTTCGTAGATCAAATCTAGATAAAAAAACAAGATTTTTTCGCCAATGAAAATAACTTTAATTCTGGTAAATTTTCTATACAGCACTACTGACTATTTTCAGTTATCAAATGGAGGTATGGAATATGGTTTGACTCATTAAACCAGAAATTTTTCGCTGTTTTCATGCACCGTAGATTCTGCCACTAAACTACTGGTTAATATAGAGTTAAATTTTAAATTCATAAATTTATAAATTCATAAATTCATAAATTCATAAATTCATAAATTCATAAATTCATAAATTCATAAATTCATAAATTCATAAATTCATAAATTCATAAATTCATAAATTCATAAATTCATAAATTCATAAATTCATAAATTCATAAATTCATAAATTCATAAATTCATAAATTCATAAATTCATAAATTCATAAATTCATAAATTCATAAATTCATAAATTCATAAATTCATAAATTCATAAATTCATAAATTCATAAATTCATAAATTCATAAATTCATAAATTCATAAATTTGTATTGACCTCTAAAAAATCTGTGATCATATATTTTGGACCAACGGAAGTCGGAAATAGCGACAGTGAATCCAACCGTGCTTGTTCACCTTGGCCATTCAGTTCTTTTACACAGATATCATCTGTTTATAGCAGAACCTGATTCCTTTTACGGTATAGTGTCATTTCTACGCAAGAAATCTAACATGAAAATAAAGAGTATCGGTGAAAAAGCGTCTTCTTGCCGTAAACCAGAGCTAATTGCAAAAAAATACTGATAGCTTCTTCTCGCTTTGTATCAATGGATTGAATCAAAGTAATGATAGAAATCCAAGAACACCTACTCAACGTCACGAGACTGCACGTTCCACGTGACAATCCTAAACCGCGTATCTGTAAACGTAAGTGAAAGTCTTTTTAAATGTTGGCTGTATCCAATTCTTTTTGATTGTTGATATTTTTTAACAATTTTGTTTTTTGGATGCGCATAGTCAGCCCAACGATCCAGTCTTCATATAGACGACTCCTACGACAAACACAGGGCATTGGGGTGGTACCTTTTCTAACGATATAATGGTAGAGAATGACGTGCCTTCTTCTATTTGTCTATAACAAGAAGAAAAGTAACTTTTAGACCGAAACCGTGGTAGCTGAATTTTTTATTCGTTGCAAAGGTAACAATCAAATTGTTACCTTTGCGGCCCTGATAAAATGACATGACAACTTGAGTTATTTTGTTTAGTTTTTCTGGCATGATTTTATTATAACTCTTCCAAACCAAAATTTATCTTTTGGCATACCATAAATATACATAAACATAAGATGCATGATGAGCACTACTTGATATAATTTAAGTGAAACGTGATTAAGTTATAGAATCTATTTTTTGTTTATGGTTGTTGTAATATTTTGGTTATGGTACATAACATTTGTCTTTTAACGAAACTAAAAAACATTGGTCATTGTATATTTACAGGTATATGTATCGTATAACATGGCAAAAGTTGGTAAACTATTCTAAAATATTATCAACAAAATTATAAAAAAAAAAGTGACAAAATTAATGTGACAAACATGCTTGAAACATATTAGTATATGTATTTTCCTCTTATCTCTAATGATTGTGTTCTTTTTTGTTAATGTGTTGTTATCTATTGACATTATTTGGGTGAAATATTTTCTTGAAATTGTATATACTTGTGGGGAACTAAGCAGCGAATTCTAGACTTGACTTTAATTATAACATATCAATATAAAGATATAGCATACGAATAATATTAGTATGAGTATTTTGACAAACACTTTCTTCAAACTATGACAACGTGGTTGGTTTCTTGTTTAATATTCTTGATTAAAAATTTGATCACATTCACCAATAAATCAGCCACTATAAAAACTATTAAGAAGCAGAAAATAGAGACATGCGCATTCAACTCACGTAATCACGTACACACTTTTTTGTTGTATCCATTTTGCTGTCTGAAGTCACATTCAATAATTTGCTTCCCAATCAAATTACATTAATTAATTTGGAATTTATTAAAAATATTTTGGAATTTCAAAAATCTTTTATCAAACAATTTATTCATAACGAAAAAGTTGGAAAAGTTGTATAATGGATAAGAAGGTCTTTAGTTTAGGTTCGAATAGGTTATTTATATAAAATGGCCATTCACAAGCTCTGGTTGGGGTCTTTACCGACAGTCACCGACAGTTTTAATGACTGCCATATATATATGCATATATAGGCACTATATTGTAAAAGCGATCTATAACAAACGATTTTCATTTCCGAAAATTATATTTCTCACGGATCATTAAAATTTGAAGCAAAATGTCTGATGTATCGACAGATTCTAATGGCGATGATACCGATAAAAATGTCACACTAGTGCCCGATGCACAATCATCGGTTGGATTACCCTCGGACCCAGTAGACTTTAACTAATCGTTACACATTCCTTTTTCATCGGACGATGGTGAGACGGTATTGATGAGAAACCAGTTATCAAATCTTCTGGGTCAATATAACAAGTTAAAAGCCGAAATAGACAAAAATAGCATTCATGGCTCAATAAAGAATAAGAACGTTGTACATAGAAATCAGGAGCCTGAAATGGGAGAAACATTTAAAATTGCAACAAAAGTTCCTCCTTTTTACACCAGCAAATCGGATATTTGCTTTTTGCAAATCGAGGCACAATTAAATACAATAATTACGAAGCTGTTAAAATTGCAATCACTAATGAATTCGCGCAGTCACAGGAGAAACGTCTCACTAGACTATTGCAGGGTATTGACTTCGGTGATAAAAACCTTCCACACTTTTACGCGAAATGATGGAAACCTCTAATAGTATGTTGAGTGATATAATTTTGGAGTCACTTTGACTTTCCCAGATACTTGAGCCTGAACGTTCTTTCGTAGCATCTTTGGGTATAAATCTTCAAGAGAGCCGAATTCGCAGCCGTTTATCATTTTATCAAAACAAAGGGTCCTCCTTTCTTCGCGAATGCTCGTCAGTTGATCCCGGAAAAATATGATTTAGCGAAAAAGGTGAAGGAAGGTATATGTCAACCATCAAGGTCTCCGTGGGCAAGTCATTACATATGGAGCCTAAAAAGGGTGGAGATTGGTGTCCGTGTGGCGATTATCGTCGTTTAAACGCCGTCACCATTCCCGATCGATATCCCGTTCCTAACATACAGGATTTTACTATGCATCTTGAAAATTGCAAGATGTGGTCAAAAATTGATCTCACACGCGCATTTCATCAAATATACCCAGAACCGTCTTTATTACACCTTTCGGTCTTTACAAGTTCACAGTAATGACATTTGGACTTAGAATATAGCGAAGTGTGAATTTGGAAAGTCAGAGATAAATTTCCTAAGTTTTATAATAGACAAGTTTGGAATAAGGCTAAATTAGGAAAAGGTAGATATCGTTGGTAGATCATATTGCATTACACCTGGTTGCAAGGGATTTGAGACTTATTTCTTCAAATAATTTTTAACGTCGTTGCATCCCTAATACTGTTGAGTCATAGGGCTTATTACAAAGATTGATTAAGGGAAATGTTAAGAATGATCACAGAATTCAAAGTTGTGTTTGACGCATCCAATGATCACGTTGGTGCAGCGTTACACCAAGTTAAGAACGGTATTCTGGAACCATTAGGTTTTTATTCAAAATGGCTAACCAACACGCAGCAAAAATATAGTACGTACGATTGCGAACTTTTGGCCATATATCAGTCCGTAAAGCATTTTCGAACGTCAATCGAAGGTCGAAATTTTACGACCTTAATAGATCATAAACTATTGGTTTTTATGTTTAACAAAAGACATTGATATTATTGGTCAATTTAGTACTAACATAGAACATATATCTGGGAAAGATAATATCAAGATAATGACACTCAGTTTCAAAGTTTGTTGCGGAATAATGAAACAAGTTTAAAAATCCAGTTGATTAATGTTCCAGGTACCAAACCCGTATATTGCGACACTTCGACAGGTAAAATTTGTCCATATATTCTATCTACACTGAGGAAAACAAGATAATTCACGGTTTGTCGCATCCAGGTATAAGATTTACAGTAAAATTAATGACGGATATATTCGAATGGCCTAAGATGAAAAGCGATTGTGAAATCATGTCAAAGCTTTCGCAATCAGAATATATAAGAAATTAAAAATTGTTTTCAATAATTTAAAGCCCGTTGAAGCTACGAATTACAACACTCGTCGGAGTACATTCATTCAAAGTGACCTGAAATCTTGTAGTCACGTTTTCCTGCGCGACGACGTGGTATCAGCCAAGTTAACCCCGCAATATAAAGGACTGAATAAGATAATTAAAAGAATGTGCAACACTTTCATCATAGTAGTTGACGGAAAGGATCAGGAAGTTGCTATAGATCGGCTTAAAGTAGCTTTTATGGAGTATAAAAATTAGTAATAAGGATGGAAGTTTGATCCAAAGTAAGCAAGGCAATGCAAGAGATAGAGTGACTAAAAAAGTTGCGTTCCAACAGACACTAATACAGCATGTAACCAAAAAAGGGCGTGTAATTAAAACTCCTGGTAGATTTTTATCGTGATAAAATCACTGGAGGGAGAGCAATGTAGTAATCGTGTTATATTTGCATTGTCCTTCCGAGTTATCGGTCTGTTAGGTGTGATATTGTCACTGAACTGTTTTCGAGATAGAAAAAATATGTGTACACGCACATCAAAGAACAAAGAAGACGCCATTTTTTGTGAAGTTAGATTTTAATCATAACGAGTTTTTTATGTAAAATAAATAAAATAAATAAATTAATAAAATTAATTACAAAGATTATAATCAAGTTTGAATATTTTATAGTCAAGATGAAGATCGGTTCTTCATTAACACATGCAAGAACTCGACGAATAAACCCCCACATTTATATAAAAATATAGTTTAAATCACT
Source organism: Tipula confusa (assembly GCA_963556175.1). NCBI lineage: Eukaryota > Metazoa > Arthropoda > Insecta > Diptera > Tipulidae > Tipula > Tipula confusa. The sequence goes on from OY744475.1 coordinate 180,648,491, forward strand.
TTTTTCTGGGTCAATAATACAGGTAACTCGACATTTTCCTGTATTGTCGAATAAATACTCAATTCATTTTAAAATTATATTAATGCTAAACAACAATTTTGCATTTATAAAGTTTCATTTAAATTATTATATAAACTCATAAATATTTTATGTTTTATGTTAATATTTTATATTTTAAGTTATCCACCATAGTTTGTGATTCTTCTTATACATCTAACATATAAATTCAATTGAACTATTATTATTTTTCATTTAACAAAATTATAAATAAATAAAAATATTGGAAAATTTTATGTAGGTATAAAAAAAATTGCATTTCTTTATTTTTATAAAAATATTAATCAATAGCAGGAAGCAAAAAATATAAAAACAATTTTGCAATATACAGCTACCGTACTACACATATATAATAATGTACCTATATGTATATACTCGTACTCGAAGCAACCGGCAGGATAAAGAATATTTATTCCTTACACAAATCAATATCAAAAGAATGAACAAATCTGGGAAAAATAAATTTTTCCACTTTAAAAAATTTATATTAATGAAACAAATAAATAAAATTAATATTATTATAAAAAGAGAACATATACACCATCCATATACCAATATATCCATTGAACTGGAATTCGCAGTTAAACTGTCGATAATTTTTTATTTATTTGCAATTATAAAATTTTTAAATGGCCTATTGAACCAAATAAAATTCCAGGTCTCATAGATTTTTCTGTAACAAAAGGGGTATCAGAAAACTATGTATTCATAGAAGACAGCGAAGAACTATTGTTAGATTACTCTCCTGTAATTATGACACTCAGTGTAACGATTATTAAGAAAGAGTCGTGGTCCAAATTAACAAATAATAATTGGAAACTAATCAGTGACAATTATTTCGGCACAATTGGAGGACCAATTAGAACTACTTAACAATACTATACCACAAGCTCGGACACATATTGACTGCTCTTTGGAAGTTAGAGAATTTGTTAGAGAAAAATATAAAGCACGAATAACATAACAGATGGATCGGCTCCACAAAGTAAAATGATACTCAACTATCTTAGTAATAAACTAAAACTTTTACACCCCAATTATGATTGTTGATTAGCATGACAATCGACTCGACTCGGTGTAGCCTTCTCAGTTTTTACTTTCATTTCGCATAATGAAAACAGAAGAGGCTACACCGAGTCGTGTCGATTTACTATCGAATCGACAATCATAATTAGGAACATCATCAAAGAAAATAATAATGAATCAATTCATAATTACATTACCTTTTGACCTTACTGCTTCGGTATCTGAGCAATCAGCTAGATTGACCACCCAAATGGCTGGTCCTTGGAAGACAGTCCTAGTCAACGGCCCCCGCCTCAGGAGTTAAGCCTAGGAGTGCTCGAAGTGATACGGGGAAACGTGGCAGCAACACGCCAAATCCCGCGCAGCAACGGCTGTCAAGCAGCCAGGAGCAGAGATCGCCTTACTCTAAAATCAAGTATAGTTGGTACTATTAGGGTACTATAAGTAAACTTGCATCACGCAAAATGAGCCTCGGTTACCTTTTGCAATAGGTTTGCTCAACAACATTTAGTCCTTGGCCTCATCCCGGAACCTTGGGTTGGTGGAGGAAAAAACACGGGCCTCCACTTTAAGTCATGTAAGTTGGTTTACGATCGCAGGGAAAAAGATCTCCGAACAGCAATATTTATTTCATTTAATATTAAGGTTCTTCAAATTCCAGAGTTTATCACTAAGGATTTGTTTGCAGTAATTATGGAAATACTGACTAGCAGGGGAATGCAGGAGACAGTGTGTGCCTCGGCATACTTCCCTGGTGACTCGGTAAGTGTTCCACCTGTAGTTTTACAAGATCTGTGGATTACTGCAACTTAAAAAACAAACAATTCATCATAGGCTACAATGCAAACGCGCTTCACATCATTTGAGGTAGCACTGACTGGCAGAGGGAAGTCTCTTTTAAATTATTTCATGAGTAGTCACATAAACATTTCAAATAAAGGGTCAATAACCCCACTTTCATTAACAAAATTCGGCAAGAGGTTTTGGACCTCACTCTGTCGATTCAGTTTATTTCCAACTTTGTCGCAAGCTGGCATCAAATGAAGCTTTTTTATCGGATCACATGCGCATCAGGTTCGATACACCGGAAGTGATCATACAGGCGACAGAGCGTTGCATTCCTTGTTTTACAAACTGGAAGAGCTACAAGAATAATTTATTCATCAAAGCGGACATGCCGTCAACTTTTCTTAATTCAATAAGTGACATAGAAACTGCAGCTTGCTTGTTTAATGGTGTGCTTCTATCTTTATATGGAAGCAGTTGTGTGGCGCGTAACGTTGTAGTTAATCGAAAAATTCCGTGGTAACGAATAACTGACTAAACTCCGAGTGAGGGTTAGGAAATTATTTAATAGGGCAAAACATTCTAATGAGTGGAATGAATGTAGGCAAGATCTAATTAATTGCAACACTGACGTGAGGCGTTCCAAACGCCTTACGTGGAGGAAAAACTGAGGTAATATCGAGGATATACCTACATCTGCTCGACTCCATAAAGTTCTAGCTAAGGATTAGTTCAACGAGAAAACTGCACTATTTCCGGCACAAATACAATTACTAACCCCATATTTGGTACACATATGGGTGCAAATGTGGGCTGGGTTAATAGTGGGGCTTTGACTTGATTACCCCTGCCCTGTAAGCCTTATTCAAAAAAAGCTAAAATTCACTTACCACAGGCACAGGTGACAGGGTCACTTACCACAGGCTTGGAGACAAGTCAATGTGGTTTTTATCTCAAAGCTTGGCAATCGGCCAAGTGAACCCCCAGTTCATTCGACCTATCAGTCTTACATGGTTTATTCTCAAAACTATGGAACAAATGGTAAATCTTCATATCAGATATTGGGAAATTGTAACCAGACCTCTGAATCCTAACCAATTCGCCTATAGAAAAGACAAATCTACAGAGGAGCTATACATCTACTCGGTTATGACGCAATTGGTTATGCAGACAATCCGGTTATCATACTCTCTGGCCGCCGGCGGGAAATGTATAAAATACATTATAAAATACAACAATCTAACAACTCCATTTAATGAACTTATTATTATATTTTTTAAATTTTATTTTTTGATATTCTTATATTAATATATTGTTATGGCACAAATTAATAAATTTGTAGTTTCAGGAGAAAACTAATCCAGTTTATTTCAGCCTACGGCTTGCAGAAATTATATTATTATATTAATTATATTATTATATTTTGAATTAATTAATTTATAAAGGCAAATGATAATCAATTTAATTTATTAGAGCCTTCGGCTAAGAGCAATTAGTTAATTAATAGATTTTGTTTTCAGGGAACCTTTGCAGATAACAGATTAATGGTGGCACACTGGAGTTGCTAACAAGAGAAGCCCAAATGCAGAGCAGTTCAGTAAAATTGTGATTGTCTTATGCTAACAGTAGTTTGAATATTGGCTACCGGAAAACCGATCTAATTCTGTCATTACTGACATACCTTGCCTTTCCCTACCCCAACAAAAATTTACTAACTATTGGCCGCCCTGGTGTCTGTAACCGGGTCGATCTCAATAATTTAACTAATATCCTGCCTTATCCTTCCAAGTGTATGTAAAACGAGTGTACGGGGAGCCTGGCCAAATATCCGGGAGATCCTGGTTAGTCCTCGGTCGTACATTCTAAACCAATCAATCAATCAAATCAATTTGCAATTATAAAATTTTTAAATGGAAAAACATTTTTATCAATAATCATATTTTCAGAACTATTCCAACCTTTTTTTAGTTACTTTTGGCCATTTTCCATAATTTAAATTAGCAAAAAAAAAAATAGTATATAAAAAAATTTGATCATTGTTTGATAGTTTAAGACTGTGTCCGAAACCTACACTAAATATTAATGAATAAAATTTTTGACATTTATTTGAAAAATATTTCTCTACATTCTTAATTTTTTATTATGCTTCCGAAAAGTATAATAATTAATTGAAATATTTTTTTTGCGTTATACGTTTTTAAATTTGCTTTTTGCGAGGCGCAATAACTATTAAGAACAATTACAAAACCGTTTCGCGGTCACGTTTGCATATTCTGACATATAGATAAAATGTACTATAAAAGCAATTCGGATATAGGCGTCGGTATTTTCATGGCATATATAGGATTTCAATTTAAACCATTTAAAGTTCATTGCCAACTTTTTCCAAAACAAAATAAATTTTCACAAAACCCAATAAAACATTTCCAAATTAAAAAAAAAAAAACGTTTTCTCTTTTAAATTAAACTTTTCTTTAAAAAATTCTGCATTTTCCAATTCAAATTAAACTTTTTAAAAATTAAATTAAACAATTTAAAAAAAAAATCTCAGTTTGCCGTATATTTCTTTAAATAAAGAGACTGCATATCAACTGTTTGCGGAAGCTACCGCATATTGGACCGAATTTGCTTATATCAGCATATTGTTGATGTAGTTATTTCGCCAGAGAATTTGTTGATATTTGACATCATCATCATGAACCTATTCTGTACATTTTTTCAATGTCTCCGTTTAAAACATACTTGTGGTGTCTAAATCTTAATATATTTTCAACAAATGTTGATTGAATTGAAGGTCCAGTTTCCAGTGCGTCGTTTAATGATAAGTTTGTTGATTTTGTTAAACCATCAAATACAACCCTTAAACGAGTAGTGGTACTTTGTTTTAACACTCCATGATAAGGTAAATAATACTCGTTTGTGTTAGGATGACCAACTAACTTCAAGAGTCTTGGTTTGGTTGTAGAATTGGTAAGAATCGGTTTGGTTATATTTTAAATGGCAAGCGCACCATGAATTTATTATCAGGTCCTAGTTGCTTAGTTTTTAGACAAAGTTGTTCACAAACATCATCTTCCGGACTTTCAATAGTTTTAGGAACCTTTTCAACTTCCTAAAACTTTCTTAATGTATAATCAGCCTCCATCATCACATTTAAACTAACCGCAGTTACAAAGGTTGCATCAACATTTAACTTGCCCACTAGGATCCACCCTAATTTTGTATTGTATACAATAATTTGCTTATCTTGAATTTTACCATCACTCAATATATCAAAGAATATGTCAGACACAAGTAACATATCTATATCACCACCATTTATCCAATTAGGATCTGCCTAATTTTGTAAGATTTTTTAATTATCAAGGGCCTTGGTTGTATAGTTGCTATATGTGGTACTATATCATTGGAGATGCTTCATTGGAGATGCTTACTTTGACCATACGCTTAGTTTTACCAACATAATTAGAACCTAAACCCTATTGTAAAAGCACTTGCATATTTTGCTAAGTTTTGATACTCTCGGAAATGAAACTGATTTCTGAAGCTGAGTCTAATAATGCTCTGAAAGGCATGTCTATTCCCTTTGAGTTTTGAATACCGATAATTACGGGAGGTAAAATGCAGATATTGTCGGATCTAGTGTTAATACGGGTCTTCATGTTAATACTTTTGATCTTGGTTATTTCTTCTTCATGAAGAAGGGTGTGGTGCTTGCGATAACATTTTTGACACCTTCCTCTAAAACGACACTTATAAACATTGTGCCTAGCATTTAAGAAATTATAACAACGTTGATTATCAGCAATAAACTTTCGTCGTTCAGTTGGAGACGACATTTTAAATTGGTGAAAGCCATCACGATCTTGAAGCTACCCAGTGCTAGGGGAGAACTCTAAATTGACTTATTGTGGTATGTGGCGAACCCTTTGCGATTTTTATAGTGGAAGAATGAATCAGAAGAAATGTTTTGTACATATTGTAGGAGTCACCATAATATCTTTTTTTAATTCTGCAACTATTTTTAAACGGAATTTATTTTGATTATGTTGGGGTCATTATAGCTTCAAGTTTTTAGTTTGGCAAAGAAACCTTTTTTGTTTTATAACCGATTTGAATGAAAATAGCTTACAGTTTTAAAGAGTAGCTTCATCAGAGCATAGCACAATACTATTAAAATCAATATGATTCTCCACATCGCTATCGTTTCTCTGGGAACCGCTCAGAACTGGACATTTTAAAACTGGATATTTCAAAAAAGGATTTGACAAAAAGAGATAAAGTACATAACTAGATATTTCAAAACTGGATATTTTAAAACGAGATAAGGTACAAAACGAAATATGGTACAAAACTGGATATTTCAAAACAGGATATTTCGACATGTGATTTAAACTTAAAATGATTTTTTAGGAATGTTCTGGAATATGGCCAGTTAGGAAGGAACTCGGCGAGTTATTAACCGATTTTGATGAAATTCGATTTTGATTAATACGTAGGATGAAAATGAAATTTTGAAATGATTTTTTGGGAAAGTTCTGGAATAAGGCCAGTATGGTTCCATACTTGAATATTTCTAAGGAGAGAAATAGAATTTTCCTTCCCTTAATGTTTTTTTTTAATTGTATAATTAAATCTGATTTTAAATTTTTTTTGGGAAAACCTCTGGAATATGGCCAACAAGGTTTCATATTTAAATAATTTTAAGCCGAGAGATAGAATTTTCCTTCACTTATTGATTTTTTTTAATTGCTGCTTTCCTCATCCTTTTAAAATAATCATTGACTTGATCGAGTTTACTGTCAGTAAAATTTATCTTCATCTATTTTTTATTTTTCTACTTAATATAACTTTTCTTCTCTTTAGAGAATCTATGTGAGAAAAATTAATTAAAAAATTAAAGAAAAAAAATAAATTATAAAATCATTTTCAGTTAAAAGCGGGATTATTTGATTATTTAATATAAACAAGATCGAGCTCTATAATGAACATTACATTAAAAATCATGTACATAATATAATACATTCATATTGTTATTTAGTAGCGATAGAAAAATTCCAATCTTGAACAGTAAAAAAAGTAATTATTTACGATTTGGAAATTCCTTATTTTTTCACTGTTGGATAGCACAGTTCGATAGCACATATCGAATTTCATCAAAATCGGTTAAGAACTCGCCGAGTTCCTTCCTAACTAGCCATATTCCAGAACTTTCCTAAAAAATCATATTAAAGTCCCATTTTATTCCTACATATAGAATTTCATCATAATCGGTTAAGAACTCACCAAGTTCCTCCCTAATTGGCGATATCCCAAAACTTTCCCAAAAACCATTTCAAAATTTCATTTTCATCCTACGTATCGAATTTTATCATAATCGGTTAAGAACTCGCCGACTTCCTTCCTAATTGGCCATATTCCAGAACTTTTCCAAAAAATCATTTTAAAATCCCATTTTCTTCCTACGTATCGAATTTCATCATAATCAAGAACTTTCCTAAAAAATCATTTTAAGTTTAAATCACATGTCGAAATATCCTGTTTTGAAATATCCAGTTTTGTACCATATCTCGTTTTGTACCTTATCTCATTTTGAAATATCCAGTTTTGAAATATCCAGTTTTGAAATATCCAGTTTTGTACCATATCTCGTTTTGTACCTTATCTCGTTTTTAAATATCCAGTTTTGAATTATCCTGTTTCGTCAAAACCAGTTGTAAAATATCCAGTTTCGACCGGTACCCCGTTTCTCTAGTTGGTTTCAAATGAAATGACGGTGGTCTTAATATTTGAGCACAAAATTTTAGGACAAAGTACATTTTTTGACATGTAAACATAGATTTTATTTTCTTTGGCTTACAAAAAATAATGCAAGTAAATACGATTGTAAATTTCAAATAAAAAGTATTATTTTGACAAAACTATAGAACTATTGAATTAATGCATAAGTATTTAGTTTTGATATGGTAGACATAATACATTAAAACGTACGTGACCAACTGAAGAGTAAAAAAAATCGAATAGTAACTTCACTATTACTTTGCCAACTTTTTAATGAACACTTGAACACTTTCACGACAAAAATATTAATTAGTTCAACGAGGTGATTATAAAAAAAAAATCGATAAGGCTAGATTTTAATCAGCTTATTATAGAAAAAAAAACTTCATAAATTGGATAGATCTTTACAAAAAATCTCGATGCCCGCATTAAACTCAAAATTCTGGCAATCAAATTGTGTAATTTGGCGGAAGATACTATTTAATACGCATGTCATTAAAATAAAATTAAAACCCAAATAAAATGTGTAATCATCACTATGAAATATGTGCGATCGTTAAGGAAGGTAATCACGATCTTCTTTTATTTATGTTTACTTTGCATTTTATTTATTTTTTGTTGATTGTTTTTAAATTTTTTTTTTTTTTTTTTTTTTGCACTAACAAATTGCCGATCGAATACAAATCTTCGCCAGTCTAAGACGATTTCGATATTTTTCTTATTTGAAATCGAAATTTATAGAATTCTATATACAATATAATGCTTAGATATAAATTCCAATTCAATTGTTTGTCTTAATACGTCTTATTGTACGGTTTAGTATAGATATAATTTAACCTTTTGTATATACATCATAAAGTGAAAAAGTGAAAAATTAAAAGTGAAAAATATTTTGTGTTATAAAATGAACTGTGTTATAATTAAAATTGTGATACTCTTAAATTTAATTTTCGTATCATTTGCGTGCAGTGGCGGCAGATTATTAAGTAAGTTTATGTATAAAACGGAGCCCTAACATAAAAATAATTACATAAGAATTGTTATTGAAGGTGATGTTTTGTTTGAAATTTTAGTTGCATGGCTAATCCATGTATAGCTAATGTGTATGCGGTTCCGTCAACATTGAACTTTCAAGAATTTGTTTGATATATGAGTAATAGCGATCAATAGAGTATTATTTGTATATTTTTTTATTGTCAATTACTATAAATGTTTGATGATTAACTTTTTTACATTGTGCTTGAAAATAATAAAATGAACAACATTTAGTCATGAATCCCTTTGTGAATTTGCTTTGTTTATTTAATTTGTTCAAAATATAATTAGTGGATTGACTTGATTGAGGATTGATGTCTCAGTGTAAATTCCTACAGTTTTTCAAATTAACTTGTATACAATTTTTTTATATGGGTAGAACCAAAGAAATATACTATATCAGAAGTGAAGACACAAACAAAATAGTACGGGCAACAATATTTTTTCTACAAAATCCATATTTTTTAAATCCATCTAGTGGGTAACTTTAACCCTTGTGTGAAGTCCACATTTATTTTTCACATTGAAACTATTTCTTTTAAAAATCCTCTTCATTTGTACATTTGAAGCATTTATAAACGTATTTGGAGTGTTGCAGGCATACTGGAGTCGAACATTTCACACAGCAGAAGCGAGTTTTGCGACGGACTACATCATATTCATGGCAAAATCGGCAATCTCGTTTCTTTTGGAGAACGTCGGCACCTTTTGCCGTTGCCAAAACTGGTGTTGTTGACTGTAAAGAATAGTGTAACGTTATTAATTTGATATGATATATTTTGAAGTGTAAATTCTTACCGGTAATGGGCCACCGAGGAATGCTTCTATTGCTGATCGGGGCGAAAATTGCTTTATTACTTGAGGATTGTTAGAACGAGCTTCAATTTGAGGACGAACTAGAGATTCTGAAAGCGAGAACAAAAATTTTCTGCGTGCATCTGTGTTTTTGTAATGGTTAACTTCTTTGCAGATGATATAACTCGCCAAACCCATAATGTCAATTATGTTATAAAAGAAGGCTAAAGTCCATCTTTTTGTTCGTCTTTTTGTGGTAAAGTGGCTTAGCATTTGATCCATTGCATCGACGCCACTTTTGGTTTGATTATAGTAAATAATTGCTTCTGGTTTTTGTAGTTCACCAATTACATTCTTGTCGTAATGCAATGTTGATAAAAGAATCACTGCTTTGCTTTTCTTTGGAACGTAGGAGCATATTGTTACATCATTTTCGTGATATCCAAATATTGATAAATGTATTGGCCGTGAGGAATTTTTTTTCATTTCAGGTGGAATACACGTTTTGTTGCTTCGCAACGTATCTACAAATCCGAGCCCAATGTCTATGAGGCGCTTACACCCTTGTAAGGTGGTAAAAAAATTATCAGCCACGATTGTTCTTCCCGAATTCGAATACCTTGATGCCAAACGCAACATTTCATTTTGTCTTTGATCAACAGCCCGTTCACCACCTGCATCTTTACCCGTATAAATAGTACCTTGTAATGGATATTGTGTTTTTGCATCGCATGCCACCCATACTTTAATTCCATACCTCGCAGGTTTGGACGGTATGTATTGTGAGAACCTCGTCCTCTCCCGATATGGAAACAATTGTTCGTCTATGGTAATATCACTATGTGGCCGATAATTCCTTTCCAAATTTTCGTTTAAAAAATTCCATATATCCCTAATAGGTGCAGCTTTATCGGATTGTGTACGAAAATTACGGGTACGGCTATCATCAAATCATTTATATCGTAATAGAGCAATGAAACGGCGGTATGACATTGTTGCTCTAAAAATGGGAAGGTTCATCGTTTTCCACAGAAAAGACGAGTGTTGCATATTATTGTGGCTTACGCCAGCAGCTAATAGTATTCCAATAAATGCATTTAATTCTATTTCTTTGATCTCCTTCCATACCTTTTTATTTTTGCTTGGATATCTAGTGTTCCATTGATTAATTGTTTCATTTGCATACCGATTTGTTTCCTTTAGTATGATAAATACGATGTTTGGTGCTAGAAACTATTTAAACACTTGAATTGGTACCGAGTTTGTAGAAGTAGGCCCTCCACTAAACCGCATAATGTTATAGATACGTGTACGACCAATTGGTGGCACTGCTCTTCTCCACTTTGTACCATCTTTCCCGAACATGTTCAATATGTGCACTAAATCCATTGCTTCCCGCATAGCGGGCTGCATTTCATGTGTTGACTGGGTTTCCGCTGCTTGTTGTATTTCGGCTAGTTGATGTACTTCAACTGCCGTTTGCATTTCAGTTGTTGACGGTATTTCATCATCTTCGCTGTCATATGCCTCCTATAGCTCCAATTCCTGCTCTGCTTCTATGTCATCTTCATTGGTACATAATCGGCATCTTCGTCGGAATCATCTTCGACAGCAAAAGGGTCAACATCTTCTTCTTCCTCCGTTGACCGTTCTCGTTCAAGATCGTTAGCTAAGGCGGCCACAACACGCGCATAGAACGTTGTATCAAAACGAGAACGTGTTTGGTAAACTTTGTCCACCTCATCCATTCCTTCTCCAAATTCTTTCATTTATATTCACTAAAACAAATATCTCACCCGCTTCTTGATGAATAATAAAACGGAAAATAAAACGCTGAAATGCTTACGAGACTAACAATATTCGTATTAGATCAAACAGACAAAAAAAAATTCACATAAAATCCTTCACACACTATTTTCAGCTCAAAATTCGAAGAGACTATGACACTGCATGTGCAGCAGAAACATCGAAAACGAATAAATAACGGGAACATCGGAGAGATAAATGTACAGTGAAAGTAGACATACAAATTTAGTATATTTTCATATAAAATATGTATGGGGTCTGGGTAGACCCTGGTGTTTCGAATATGACTAGAATTTGAACATGTCCTAAAACTCTTGCCCACCCTCCTATTTTTGGTGCTTTTCCCCATATTTCTGTTCAAAACTAGTAATTTGAGGATATCATGGAATATTTTGATGATAGCGAGATTAGAAATATAAAAATATTGCAAACAAATACAAAAAGGGTCTGGCCAGACCCTGGTGTCTCCATAAGGGTTAATTTAAATTTTATAAAATTACAATAAAGCTTGAATGTGATAGATTTTTTTTTATGTAATTTGTTTTATCGTCATTCGTTTTTCTACACAGTCACATGCATATAAAATATACTTTTTTATATAAAAACTCTAACACAATTGTTTTTGCGGGTGGTTTTCGTTATTTCTTGTGCGATCGCCGATCGCATGCTATATTTTTTTTTTAATTTTGTTTTTTCTTTCTGTTGTTCTACGAATACATGTACATATGTAGTTACATAATTTAACAAGAACAAAATATATATTCAATACAGATTTTGTGACCTACAGAAGCTGAGAACCGTACAAGTGAATCCAGTAGTTCTTTGACAAAATTGCCATTTAGCTCAATTACACTGACAGTGATTGGACCGACAGTACAAGGTGTTGTCTTGAGGTATTCGACTTTTACCAAAGATAAATTCTAACATGAGATTAAAATGTATCGGGGACAACATTTTCTTGTCGTACCCCAGATCTATTTGTTAAAATACCTGATAGTTTGTTTTTAACTTTGACACAACATTGTGACTGCATTGCTATCACTTACATAAACGCACATATTTGTCTGGTATTCTCAGATATTACAAAGCAAACCATAAGCTATTCCGATGGGTTGAGTTATAGACCTGGTGGAAATCTACGAACATCAAATGTACGTCACGAGATGTTTCGTAATATTAAGAAAGAATCATTGTTCGTGAAAAAAAAGGATTAGTGACTGATCGATTCTGACGAAACCCTCCTCGGTAGTTACTTATAATTGCTTGCGCCAGAAGAGTGATTCTTTCCAATATTATATGTAAGGCAGTAACTTTTATGCTGTGGAGAGTTACATCTCGATAGTTTTGGCATTTTGAGTGGTCTCCTTTTTTAGGTAACTGCACAACGCGACCACTTTTCATTCATCAAACATATATCTTCGTTTTGCCTTTTTAACCAAAAAAGGTCGAAAGATAGTTCCACAAAGTATTCCCCCCAAATATGAAGAGCTCAGAATTAATGCAATCAACCCCAGCAGAACTGTTTCTTTTTTAAATGGCCAGTGTAAACTCCTCGCAGGATGGGTCCTCTATGCACATCTCCGCAGTCTTTATTTGACAACTTTAAAATACAGCATTTGACACTTGTTGAACATTAAGTAAATCAGAGAAATTCCCTTTTCAGTGTCTAGCATTGCATTGATGATAACACGGAGATTTTTCTCCTAGTCACAAACAGCGATAGACCTAGGTATGATGGTAAAGTGTAGTCCAGTGACTTATATAAAGAAGTTATGTGAACTACACTCATAGCTGAGTTGTTGTACTCTTTAAACTTTCAACTTCCACCATTCACGCTTTTTCCGAAAAATTCATTATTTTCTGTAAAATAAAATTATGTGTATGTGTATCAGAAAATTTTTCCTCTACATTAAAATATATTTATCATCAAATAGGTATGGGCCAAAATTTCCAAATTGGTGAGATATAAAAAAATTGCTTTATGAATTTAAAAAACAAAAGGAAACGATTTTAAGCGCATCATCTGTATTGAATATATATTTTGTTCTTGTTAAATTATGTAACTACATATGTACATGTATTCGTAGAACAACAGAAAAAAAACAAAATTAAAAAAAAAAAATATAGCATGCGATCGGCGATCGCACAAGAAATAACGAAAACCACCCGAAAAACAATTGTGTTAGTGAAAAAAGTATATTTTATATGCATCTGACTGTGTAGAAAAACGAATGACGATAAAACAAATTACATAAAAAAAAATCTATCACATTCATGCTTTATTGTAACTTTATATAAATTAAAATAAAGTTACCCACTAGATGGATTTAAAAAATATGGATTTTGTAGAAAAAATATTGTTGCCCGTACTATTTTGTTTGTGTCTTCACTTCTGATATAGTATATTTTCTTTGGTAGAACTTATTTTTTTACTCTTTTCTGAATGCTTCTTCTCCAAAAACAAAATTGTTGCTCTAATATCAGTAGGAGGAGTATAACACTAAAATCAAGCAATGATTATATAACTACTCAACATACACGCCCACCTGAACGGATAAGTTCAATAAATAATTTGTTGATTATTCTTCGGCTTGTGAAGTTGTGATATGGGCAATAAGCAAAGCTTGTGTACTGGATGCTTAAGTTAGTTGTTCTGCGTTTTGAGCGCGGCTTCTCTGACTATTTTGTCCGACCCAGGTATTGCGATGACCTTCCCTAGTGGCCATTGGGTTGCCGGAACGTTGTTTTCTTTAATTAAAACTATGTCGTTTATTTCTATTGAAGGTTTTCTGGTTCGCCATTTAGTTCGATGATGCAATGACGTAAGGTACTCGATGTACCAACGTTTCCAAAAATCTTTGGTAATACTAGTACCGTTGTCACTGTGTATTTCGCGACAACCGCCTCTTCAACTGTGAATCTCTGTAGAGCAGCTAAGAATGCATCACTGGATAGGTCTCCGATCTGCTCCAGATGAACGGCTTTGATACTCATGCATATGAAGAGACAAATATAAGACATAAGTTTTTTGTCCTCTCTCTTTCGTTAGATGAATAGATATGGAACCCACAAAATCCACGCCAGTGATCAAAAAGAGCCGTATAAATTGTACACGTGATGGTTACAAACTGCTCATTAATTGCTTCTGACAATTGGCCTTTAATTTTACGCAGGTAATATATTACTCAGTGGCTACTTAGTGCTAGAAGAAGCGAAGCAGAATCAAGTAGGCAGATCGTGATTTTGGATGCAATATCACAGGATGCTTGGTAGAATAAGATGCCATGCTGTTGCGGAGTCGTCCGTCAACTCGAAGGAGCCCGAAGTCATCAAGAAATGGATCCAGTGATCGAAGAGTGCTTGATTTGTTGGCATATTTTTTATGCAAACACAGCAGTTATTTCGTCGTTGTAGTCTAGGTTTTGCTCGTAGCAACAAATGTTGTTTCTGGCTTTCAGAAGTTCTTCATGCAAGGAAAGGTACTTGGTATTTTGAACTCGGTGTGTGCAGCTGTAGCTTCCGAAACGATGAATATTTCGCTAACATTTGGTTGAACGCTTCATTTGAATGTGAGCGGACTGAAGTGAAGGTAAATAATTTCTTTGATGCTCCTTCGACATGTCCGTAATTAGGTTTTTGAGATGGCTATGTCTCGATGGGTTGCAGCAACCAACTAGGACCATGCCACCAAAGAGAATGCGATTGCAGTTCCTTGCAGTTCCCATATCCTATGGGACTTAGATTACGAGAAGAACAATCCAGATTGGGATATGCGCACCTGACGATACATTTGCTTAATATCGGCAGAAAAGTCTATCCTGTGTTCGCCAAAACGTAAAATGATTGAGTACAAATTAGATTGAACCGTAGGGCCTACGGCGAAACAATTATTCAGGGAGATGCCTGTTGTTGATTTGGCGGATCCCTTCAAAAACAACCCCAAGTTTGCTGATGTTGTTTGATTTATTTAATACGCCGTGGTGTGGTAAATAGTAATCCTTTTGTGATGCTTCTGCTGCAGGTATTTCTACTATGTGATTACGGCGCTCATAGTCGAGCATAAATTCATGATATGATTTTCTGAATTCTGGATCACGAATGAATCTACGTTCCATTCCTCTTAGCCTTTTAACAGCTGCAGCTAGAGTATCACCCAAGGCGTCTGATGATTTCTTAAACGGAAGTCGTACTATAAATCGTCCTTCTTTGTCTCGTTCAAGATGCTTTATGAAATGTTTCTCACAAGTATTTCCTCTGGAGAGGGAATTTTCGGAGATTCGACGATGGACTCTAGTCTTCTTTAAATTCATGTCAATGATTTTCATCGTATTTCTTGAACTCGATGAACTTAGCATTGATATTAATTCTGACGTTGCACTATTAGCTTGTCCCGTGACGATTCACCCAAATACAGTATCTTGATATCGGACCTAATCTGTCCACTTTGAAGTGAGAATGAGAATATCAATATCAATTTTTCCTGGTTGGAAAATTTTTAAATCTGCTAAATCAATTCCAGCATACGAATTAAAATCAACATCTACGATTTGAGGAGGAAGCTGGCTTGTAATTTGTTGACATTTCCAAAGCATCAAAAGAAAATTTGGGTGAGATTTTAGGTTGTAACCTAATTGTAACAATACCTTTTGAAGTTCCGGTGCTAGCTTGTCCCAATCCACTAATAGACACCCGTACATTACCCGCGGTAATGAAATTTGTTAGTGATCCGGAATCTAATAGCGCTCGGTACGGGGTTACTCTTTCAGAACGGTCGAGTTCATATACTATGGCGGTGGGAAGTATTGCGAATGTGAGGCTATTTTGGGAATAATTGCGGATCATATTAGGCAATGTCGATTTCATACTTTGAGCGGATTCAATTGTAGTTTCATCTTGATGTGCGCTCATTTCCTGAAACTTACCACAATGTAATAACCAATGACCTTTTTCTAGGCACATTGCGCATTGTGATGCGGTATTTTTGCCTGTAATTCGGAAAGAGCAGATGTCTTTCGATGTATTCTCAGCAGCGACATATCCTTTAATCTTTGTTTTTGGAACGGATCTTTTAGAAGAAAAAATCATTGATTCCAGGGTATCTATTTGTCTGCTTAGAAACTTGAGAAATTCAAAGAATTCAGGATTGACTTTTTCTGCTGAATGTTCTGCCCAGGCTCTGCCTTAGTTTTATCATCTAGTTTCTGGAGTAGGATGTAGATCAGTCAATTTTGAACACGTTTACCCACCTTGTTACAGTGGAATATAATGGTGCTGGTTTGCCGTAAACTTTTTATATAAATTTAAAAATAAAAATTGCATTTCGTCCATCTTTTTGAACTGCGCGAAATTCAATTTCATTAATTATAGAACTTTTTAAAATATGTGTTACTAATTTGAAGAAAACAAACGAACTGTAAAATTTACATCGACATTTGTTTCTATAAGTTTTATCGCGACAAACATTTTTTTTTTGGAAAATTATACAGATGTCTCACTCACTTTTTTTTCATACGATATTGCAAGACATTTTAATTTACCCTCGTATGTTTTTCCATGAACATGAGACCAATTGGATTTTTATTAACGATTCTTTAGTTTTTAAGTGGAATTAAGAAATTAAAATGGATGTTTTACAGTTTATTATAGAGTTCATTATGAGCTATAGAGAAAGCAGAATGGACCTAATGGTGAAATTTTACTCATAATGCGAAAACTATCGCGGCATAGCTCTTCATTCCACAACAAATAAATTATAGCCTTACATAATATCGTAGAGAATTATTACTCTAGCGGAGGAAATGGTCGGTTTGATGTAAGTACTGGTTTAGGTTCACTGTTATTTAATAAACACATGTACGTATCGCTGTCCAAATCCGTTGCTAATGTCCAATTATATTGAGTGTATGCGTGTCCAAATAATGTATGCAGGTCTAATTGTATATAGCGGTGCGGTATTATCGTTCCCAAAAGATAGCAGGGTCAAACTATATGTAGCAGTATCTCTCTAGTCAAATTATTTCCGGGTAATTAAATAAAATAAAATCATTGTTTTTGTAAATTACTTTTTTGTATTTATTTTTTATTTTATATATATCACTTTCGTTTATCAAGGTTGATTTTTGACTTTCTATCTATATTCTTTCTAGAATATATATTACATCCGACTGTCCCCTCCACTTCCGGAGAGACACCTATCATTGTATCGATGTATTAATTAATTTCCCATTATTATTTGTTATTATTACGTATCATAAATGATAGATGTCTCTCACACAATTAATCAAACAAAAAAAAATATGAATTTTAAATGATCAGCATTAAAGATTAAAATGTTAAATGACATTTAACTCCCCCGCCTTTAACGATCGTTTTGTTTACCGATAGGCAGTTTTGACGATTAGACGCTGAAATTTTGAAGATTTGGTTTTGAAGGTCACGGCTCTTACTAACTCGTCATTACCCGGATGTATTTCAATTATTTGACCCTTGGTCACTTGCTTGTTGGTGTGTTGTCTTCTTGAATCAAAACCACGTCGCCTTTGAAATTAGAATTGACTTTTTGCCATTTGAGGCGTTGCTGATTATTATTTAGATATTCGAGATGGTATCTTCTCCAAAAGTTTTGTAAACTTGGTACTGTTTAAGTGGAAGTGCCAATCAAACGAGCTGGCGTCAATAATTGATAATTGTCTTCTGTAGAAGAGGTACATAACGGCCTTGAATATAAAATGCTCTCAATCTGACAGAGCAAAGTGTGGATTTCTTCGAAAGTCAGCTTAATGTTGTGCGTTTTTTTCAATAAATGACCATTTAAGGATTTAACCGCAGCCTCCCAGGGACCACCGAAATGCGGTGATGCAGGCGGGATAAAATGCGATTCTAAATTTCCCATCATTTGCGTTGTGGCTTTCGCCGCATATCTCTTGCATAAAACACATCCTTTCAACAAATTTCTCACGTTACTCCACTCGTTCATCACCCAATATTTCTGATGTATAAGATGTAATGAAAGAGTTGGACTAGCATGAAGGTTAAATAAATGTATGTCCCATATCAATCTGGTAGTAAATATGTGCTTCTGTGGTAGTATGAGAGAGTATTTACTGTCATAATAACAATCTGCATTTTGTAGGCGACCACCCACTCTCAATATACCAGCTCCATCGACAAACGGAGCCAAAGATAAAAGTCTTTATCGATTGCGTATCCTCTTATCTTTAAGTATGTGTCCGATTTCTTCTTCGAATGCTTGGCGTTGAACCCACATGATACACAATCTTTGCGCCGCTTTCATTTCTGATGATGTTAATTGCGTTCCTCGACTTCCTGTATATCTCTCCTTATGGTTTCTTAGTTGTTCAATAAACCTCCGGTTTACATATCGTAATACATAAGCTACTACTCGGAATATTTTTGATAAATTAAACTCCTTCTCGAACAATTTTTCTATCCACGAAATTGGGTGATATTCACTGTGTAACATAACAGTTGGTTTATTCGTTTTGCTGTACTTCATCACACTATAATTTCACTGAGATTTTTCTAACTCGTCACTGAGGGGACATATCTTTCAATAATGGATTTTCAATAAAGAACTCACCAAGCAGCGTGATAGTTTGACCGTAAACCATCTCGGCTGGTGAGCACTCAAAATCTTCTTTAATCGTGGCTCGAATACCAAGTAGAACGATAGGTATTTCTGAGCTCCTATTTACTGTAATGCCTCGAGCCCGAAGTGCAGCTTTAAGCTGTCGAAAGAATCGTTTGACCATGCCATTCGCTTGAGGGTTATAAGCGGTTATTCGTATCCGATGAGATCCCAGAAGTTTCGTTAATTCGAAGAAGAGTTTGGATTTGAATTGTGTTCCTTGGTCAGTTGTGATTTTAAGCGGAACGCCGAATCGGGAAATGTAGTTGTTTACGAATGTTTTGGCTATGGTCTGTGCTGATATATCGCTCATTCAATATGCTTCAGGCCATTGAGTAAATCGGTCGACACGGGTTAAAAGATATGTATATTCATTGGACGATGGAAGAGGTCCACTATGCCCATGTGATTATGTTCAAATCGATCTGATGGAAGTTCAATTCGTTCTAAAGACACCTTTGTATGTCTTTGAACTTTTGAACTTTGGCAGGATAAACAAGATTGTGTCCAGTGATTTATGTCTTTATTTATACTAGGCCAGAAATATCGAGCAGTAATCAGTTTACGAGTTGCGCGGATACCTTGATGTGAAATGTTGTGTAAAGCTTCAAAGATTGTATGACGAAGCGACTCTGCGATATATGGACGATTGTTTCCTGTTGATGTTTCGCAGTATATTTGAAAGCCAGCCATTTTAAAAAGCTCTAGTTTATAATTGCTTGAACTAGCGCGACGTTTGGAACCAGAAAGTAAATTCTGAAGTTCTAAGTCGGCTTTTTGTGCCTGAGTGATAGTGTGATAGTCGAAATTTGCTTCAACTGTTTCGATTGTGTTTGCTTGATTGTTGTCTGGTGCCGCTTCGTTGTCGATCGTGCGGGATAATGTATCCGCCACGACATTGTCTTTAATTTTCAAATGTCGGATATCCGTGAGAAACTGACTGATTTAATCTAAATGTCGTGCTTCTCTAGGATTACGTTCAATTTTAGACTGAAGTGCTCTAGTCAGAGGTTTGTGGTCAGTGTAGATGGTAAAATCTTGACCTTCTCCAAAATTTCTAAAGTGTTTTTTAGATAAATATATTGCAAGTAATTCCCTGTCAAATGTGTGACTGAGGAAATCGAGTGAATTCGAACCAAAAGTGCATTTCGAACTCTTGATGTTGACGCCAAAATCTTCGAGTCGTTGGAAAGGTTGTTTCAAATTGCGTTTGCGTTGTTCCTCATTTTGTGATGCGACCAGAATGTAGTCGATATATGTGAAAACAAAGTGTAAATCGCGAACAACTTCATTCATAAATTGTGATTGCCGTTTTGTGAACGTCTTCAGTTGCGACGGGAATTAAATGATATGCTCTGACTACAGATCTATTTTGAAGAAAAGTATGCATCCATGTACATACATGGATAGAGAAGTTTTGAATGTGGGGAATCAATCGGGTAACGATCTGGTACTGTGGCCGTATTAAGCCTTCGATAAACACCACAAGGTCTCCAATCTAGATCTTTTTTCTTAACCATATGTAGTGGACAAGAGACAGGAGATGCCGATGGCCGGCAAATTCCTAAGTTCACCATATGTTGGAATTCGGTATAAGCTGCTTTGTGACGTATACGTCTAGTCGACGTGTAATTGACCTGGCGTATCAATATGATAACCCACGGAGTGTTTTACGCGTAAATTGTTGTTTGGCTCCGCTGGTAGGGAAGAATACTTCTTTAGTAGCGTGCCATAACTGTTGTCTATAGTGAAGAGAATGGGGGTGGGTGTATCGACCCACACCGTTGTGGTATTGATTGACAGCTGAGTCGCTGAATCAACCAGCCGTTTTCGTTTGAGATCGACAAGGAGATCGAATTTGCTTAGGAACTCGGCACCTGTGATCGGACGATTCACATCTGCTAGAATGAAAGCGTGTGTGAAAAAACGTTTAAATCCGAGATTTACCCTGAGCAACTTTGTGATCACGTCGGAGTTATAACGACGGCGGACGTTGTGTCAGTATTTTAATTATTCAGATTTGGATGTTGTGCAAAGCAAGGCTCAGTTTCGATCTGATGAGGAATTTAGTTAAAAATTAATTGTCATCTCATCAGGCCATGGCGACCGAGTACCTGAATAATTTTAATTGTGTGTGAAGCGATGGTCGCTACAATTGTTGGCCCTTTATGCAGATTCTACACTCATAATAATTAGATAATAAAATATTTATTTAGCAACCCATTCATACGGGGATTCTAACTAGATAACTTTTCACCACTGTGCCAATTTTTCAGTTTTGTTCTATCGGTTATTAAATATTGTTGTAATCGGAATAATCAAACATGTATTTAAAAAAAAAATCAATTGAAATATTAACAAAATCCCGACCCAGGTGTGCTATATAAAGCAACCATATAATCACCCAATATATTTTTATTATTCAATATTAGCGCGTTATGTATACTTTAATATTATAACGGTGAACCCATATAATGAAAATCAATAATGGAGCTTTCTATTTTATTTGCAAAGATCAAAAATGAAAGCTCTAATAAAATTTATAGGAATTTTTTTTTTCGTTTTTATCGACAATGTAGATACGAGTATTTTAGATGTTGTGTAATAGATAATTTATGTATTATTTGTTCGGTTAATTTGATAAAATTTACTAACAAAATTTAATTTTATTTCATCCACTTACACTATATTATATATAAGTAACATATAGTCTCTCTAATCTCCTAGCTAGTCATGAGCTATTAGGCCAATAAACATAATTTATTAACTCTCATAGTTGTTTTATTCGTTGTGATTGACTTATTTACAAATTGATTTTATCGTCGTAGTATTTTTTGGCTGTGTATATTTTTTTTTGGCTAATTGTCACTTGGGTGTATAAATGACCCAAAAGTTCATCAAAATGTTATCTTGGTCGAAATTAATTACTGCACATGTAGCATACTAAGTGTTGTATAAATAACGAAATTATGGCCCTTAATATCTCCATAATATAGCATCGTTAAACATAATTAGCATTATGTTTCAATACATAAGGAAATCACAGCGTGGCGCCAAATTACAATGATTTATATTCCATGTCGACATATATAATGTATATGTATATGTAATAGGTCGAATGGTGGGTTGTTTTTAGTGTCAATTATTGTGGATTATTGTCGTATATATACATATATATTATTTTGTGACATCGGGCTTTCAATTTAATTACTTTTACAAATAGCTTTGTTCTTGTTGTAATTATTTTCATGTTGTAATTAATTTGGTTCGCCTGTGGTTCTGTAATAATATTACAATTCCAATACAAGAAATATTGTATGTTGTATGAAAGGCGACTAAATGGTTTGTTTAAAAAACAAAATTTGGTCCTTCTTTAACTTATAGTCAGTTTATAGGACGTGGAAAGTAAATTTACATTTTTTCCAGGGAATTTTTGTTCAATCACCTATTAAATGTAAGATAAACGTTATCTCACTCTTTTTATTTTTTCCTTTTAATTTTTTTAAAGTATTTTTACCTTTTGTTTTTGTTCACCATTTTTTTGTTAGAAAATACTTGTCGCACATCATCATTTCCACCAAATGTCGACAATAAGTAGTTAAAAAAAAACATGCAAATAAAATTCTTGTTTTCTTATTTCATTTAATTATTGTGAAAATTGTATTGCACATTAAGCCGACAAAAATCAGTAACATTTATGACATATGTTAGATGTCGCTACTGGTATTGTTTTAAAATAATCAAAATATTTATATATATATATATATTTATATATTTATATATATATATATATATATATATATATATATATATATATATATATATATGTATATATATATATATATATATATATATATATATACTTATAAATATATATATATATATATATATATATATATATATATATATATATATATATATATATATATATATATATATATACAATGCCTATATATATACAGGCCATTTAAACACTTTTATAGCTTATGTAGTAAGTGTGGAATAGAAAAACGAAATGTTAATATAAATTTTTTTTGTTACTATGGAACGCTGTTTTAAGTTCAATATAACTTAAAAACAAAGAAAAAAACGACTATACGTTCTTCTAAGGAAATTAAATTTGGTTTTTCCTGGTGAACATTGATAAATTTGTTTGCACATGTTTCATATGATTTTAATTAGAATTCGGCATTTGAAAGCATTAAGATTAATTTAAAAATTACCTTAGTATATGTAAAACAAAAAACAATTTCTTTGTCTTTTTCATTGTAATTTTGTAATCACTTTCTCACTCGTTTATTTTACTTTTTACTTCGTTTAAAAAATTTTGATAGATGCAATGGTTTTCTGATTTTTTCATACTCGTTTTTGTTTCGTCGAGCTAACAGAAATGTACTATTTGGATTTTTTATCTTTTGTTTTGTTGATTTGGAAAATTTATTTATTTAAATGAATAGTCGAGTCGAAGCGCTCATCTAAGAAGGATGGGGGATGTGTTTACAGCGCGCTTTCTAATTTTCTAAACATTGTTACGTAAATACTGTTTACGTAAAATTCATGATTAATATAAATATTTAGTTATTATTTTAATTTTCATAATTTTTTTATTAAATAATTTAAATCATATTTAGGGATACAAAATTATATGCGAGCTTATATGAATTTTGTTACGTAAAATGTGTGTTAATTTATTAAATATCGCGTTTTGACAATACAAAATAAGACGATTTTTACAGGCCACTGCTGGCCCGAATAAATATTCTGGCTTCGAAATAATTATAATAAGACGGGTGTAAAAGGCCATTGCTGGCCCGTGTTGGCATAGAAGTGTTGGCAATTTCCAGCAGAACACTTACACTTTGATGGATTGCTTTAAAAGTAGTCATGGTTAAACCACTTTGAAAGATGTCGGTAGTCATTCACTTTTCTATCCAGGATAACAATTTTTTAAGGAACAAAATGCCTGCATCATCTAACGTATAGATATAGGCAAGCGGTACGGCTCGCGTTTCTTTATACCTTCAACCACTGATTTGAAATTAACAATATTCCACTAACGTTTTATAATTTTAAGAAACTCTACAGTGACTTCGACTTCTTTAAGATCGCTAGTTGTTTCAAGTGCGACAATTGTAGACTCATGAAACACATTTGCAACACACTGCACATTCTGCAGTTCAATTATACTGGAAAATACCGATTTCTTATTTAATATATACGCTTTTCTTACAAGTTGCGCTATTCTTCATTTTTATATAGATCGCGAATATCTTTAAAACATGCAATTTTAATAGATTTATCTTCAAAATCCAGATAGTAAAACGACTTTTCGCCGTCTTTTTTATTGATCCAGAATTTAATAACCGCGGTGATTTTACTAAAACTGTGAATTTATAATGAAGTAATTTTATTTTATTTAATATATATTTATGTATTTTACTTATATTTACCCAACTATATTTTAATTTAAATTCATGCAACTTACCACATGTATTTACCCGCCTAATTTTTTATAATATGTGCTGTCACAACAAAACATTCGAATTACACGTAAAAACCATACTGAACGTAAATGTACCAACATTGTATTATTAAATCAAAAAACGGACGAATCAAACACCTCATAGCATTGTATAATTGTATATGTAAAACCAAAAGTTAAAAATTATCTTTATGGAAATTTCAATGCGCAAGAAGAGTTAAGTTATACAAAACGATAATGTACATTTGGTATAGTTTTTTAAAAATTATGAATGAAAAATCAAATTCCTCAATTTTTTTTTTTGAATTGCCAAATACTAATTAATTTAATATGAAACATGTACAAACAAATTTATCAATATTCAAAAACAGTTTTGGCATGTGATTTTCATAGAAGGTCGTAGGGCTGTTACGTTCCTTGTTTTAAAGTTATGTTGAAGTATAATCCAATCCATCCTAAAAATTCATATATAAACAAAATACTACTATGAACGTTTTTGTTTACTATACATTTACTAATACATAGGATCCGCCATTTTTTTCAATTTTATACGGCCTGTACTATAGTGGTATTGTATATATATATATATATATATATATATATATATATATATATATATATATATATATATATATATTTATATATTTATAAATATATATATATATATATATATATATATATATATATATATATATATATATATATATATATATATATAAGCGCCTAAATGTCATATTATTTATCGTAAATTTTGCCGGTATTCTATCGACCCTACATTTGGAACTACAATGGAAAAACTTTTTTTCCGTATGATGGAATTACTGGGTACCGGTCGAAACTGGATATTTTCCAACTGGATTTGATGAAACAGGATAATTCAAAACTGGATATTTTAAAACGAGATAAGGTACAAAACGAGATATGGTACAAAACTGGATATTTCAAAACAGGATATTTCGACATGTGATTTAAACTTAAAATGATTTTTTGGGAAAGTTTTGAAATATGGCCAGTTAGAAAGAAACTCGCCGAGTTCTTAACCGATTATGATGAAATTCGATATGTAGGATGAAAAGGTGAAAATTAATTTTAATAAGATGAGAAAGGCAGCAATTAACTGGCCATATTCCAGAGGTTTTCCCAAAAAAATCTAATTTAAGAAGGTTTTAAAATCTAATTTAATGATACATTTAAAGAAAAAATTTTAAGTGAAGGAAAATTCTATTTCTCTCCTTAGAAATATTCAAGTATGGAACCTTACTGGCCTTATCCAGAACTTTCCCAACAAATCATTTTAAAATCCAATTTTAATCCTACGTATCGAATTTGATCAAAATCGGTTAAGAAATCACCGAGTTCCTTCCTAATTGGCCATATTCCAGAACTTTCCTAAAAAACTATTTTAAGTTTAAATTGCATGTCGAAATATCCTGTTTTGAAATATCCAGTGTTGTACCATATCTTGTTTTGTACCTTATCTCGTTTTGAATTATCCAATTTTGAAATATCCAGTTTTGTACCATATCTCGTTTTGTATCTTATCTCGTATTGAAATATCCAATTTTGAAATATCCAGTTTTGTACCTTATCTCGTTTTGTCAAATCCTATTTTGAAATATCCAGTTTTAAAATGTCCAGGTCTGAGCGGTTCCCGGAATTACGTTATGTATTTATACTTTATGTAATCAGATGCAATATCATTTAATGGGACCTTGATCGATTGTTCTTTAGATAATTCACAAGTCTCTAATAAACCATCCGTGTTTAGTGACCAAATTTTAGTGATTAAACGTTGAAATCATACTCTATCAAATAAAGCTCGATTCATAATGTTTAGTATTTTAACTAAGGCTTGTTATTAGTAACTAGGACCAAGCGACCCAACTTCGATGCTGCATCGCAGTTCTTCATGGTTTGTTCGCACTTTTTAGTCGTAAGACAAATACCGAACTAATAAATCCTTTTAATCTATGACGGACTTTAAAAGATTTTTCGGTATACGTTTTTCTTCGTGTATGGTTTTTTGCATGTACGTTGAAGAAAAGTCTGTGTCCGAAACCCATGATAAATATTAGTGAATAAAACTGTTGACATTTATTTGTAAAATATTCCCCTGCATTCCCAATTTTTTATTAAGTCCTATAATCCTAAAAATAAAATAATTTATTGAAATATTTTCCCGCCTTATTTGTTTTTAAATTAATTTTTTATGAGGTATAAAAACTATGAAGAAGAATTACATTTAATTGTGTGCATTTATTGAAATTGTCATAGCAACGTAAAATTTCAAATTTTTCTTATGTGGTTTTTGAATGGTACTATTACAAAACCAAGTATACCATTTTATATATTTTTTTGCATATCTCAGTGTGCTATGCGATTATTTAGGCTTTTATTAAAGTTTTCGTATTTAAGAAAGATTATCATAGCAACTGTAACGTAGCAACGTATAAGATTAGTTTAATAAACTATGTTTTGGTCACCCACACAAATAAAATCAAATGTTATTGCAATTTATGTTTTTATTTCAATTTTACAAAATTGATTTCAAGTTTAACTTCTTTTTCAAAATTTGTTTAATGTAATAGCCGATTTACAATCAACAAATTTTGAAAAAGAAGTTAATCTTGAAATCAATTTAGTACAATTGAAATAAAAACAAAAATTGCAATAACATTTGGTTTTTATTTGTGTGAGTAACTAAGATATACTATGTAAAAATTAGTTTAATATACTATATTATTGTCATTTTTTTTGTATTGTCATTTTTTTATATGTTTTGCTACAAAAAGATAAAACTTTTCATTTTGTAAAAATCAAGATCATCTTTTTTATAACTGTTTTTGGGTTTGGATCTCGGGTTTCATCTTTTTGTTTTTACAAGAAGACATTTTTTCTCGGTTTGGCTTGAATAATTTTTAATCTAGTGTCTCGGTTTTTTTTTAAGATGTAAAATTTGTTTGATGTAAATCGGCTATTAACCAGCTATAATTTAGCAAAATGAAATGCATTTCAACTTGTGTTATTTTATTTTCAAAGCAAAATTTATTTTAGAATTATTTAACATTTGGTTGTGTTAGGATAGTGGAGCAAAAAATCTTCAAAAAGACTTAACTAGATAGTCTTCCAGTAACTGTTGTTGGCTGGGCTCGCAATGAATTAACACCATTACGAATAGTTGTCTCGTTTGAGTGTGCATTTTGAAAGTAAATGTTTCTTCTAAACATTTTGTCCATAGCGTAGTAATCCACGCGTATTGCATGCTCCTTTGTAAGATGCTCATACAATATTACAATATTTTCAAAGTTCACTAAAACTGGTGGCACCTTTTATTGGTAAAGAAAAATTTAAAAGTAGAAAACATTGCCCTAGCTTATTGAAATAGGCCAGCTGAAGTAAGGCCACTGCTAAAATTTATTGTATCCAACTACCCCAACGACATGTCACGTTCCTGAAATTCTACGAATCATACAAAAGCAATAACTTTTCCTAATACATAACGGTTATGTAAATCATAAAGAAATTCCTTCGACTTTTTGCGGAATACTCTAAAAATAATCGATCTGATTTAGACATTGCTCAACAGTTCATTTTCAATTTCTTTCCAGTTTAGATTTCCTAAAGGAAGTTTGCTAAATTTCCTAACGAAATACGTAGAACTTTGAAACATACGGTTGCATATGGTAGGATCTCCTTGATCAACTTCTGTACCCCGATTTTTTTCGTTTTTTTGTAATTCTCATGCGCACGAATTGTTAAACCGGAGCGTATTAATATTAATGTTGCGAACTGTATTTGCGCATGTTTATATTTTTTTTTGTTAGTTTTTTGCGGTATATCATTTTTGAAAAATTCGAGCGCATCTAAAGTTTTAGTTGTGTTTTTAAATACACAATTATTATAACTATTAATTTATATTATAAATTTAAATCGGTTTAAATTTTGTAAAATTTTAATTAATTTGCCATTTACTATTTTAAAAAATTAATTTGAGAATACAAAACGATTTCTTGTTAGAGTTGCTAAACGTAATACTAATAATAATGTTGCTTGAGTTTGTGTGAGTGTACATGCGCAGTGTATTGCTCAGCATTGTTTACTTTTCTTTTTGAAACTTGATTTTGTGACTTGGTTTTTGATTTTCAAACTTAAAATTGTGAACACTTACCATTGTGAAACAAAAATTTTAATTTCTGTTCGATTTTCGATAAAAATAATATAGTTCTGTTAACAATATTTTTTTTAAATGAAAATACAAAAAGACATTTGATTTTTGATTTTAAATGTTTAAGCCATCTATCGTGACATCGAAAGGTTGGGAAAATAATACTCATGCGATAACCGATTTCAACCGCTTCGACATTTAGGTTTGATTGAAACAACATTTAGGCGTAATTTACATGAGAATTAAACTGACACATTAAAATAAAATTGAATCACACAATAATAAATGTGTATATTATACCACAAACAAAACAGTAATCAGATGTGCAAACCAAAAGTAAAAACCAATTCGTTGTTTTTAATTTTCTTGAATGCGATTTCTATCGGAAATAATTGTAAACCCTTATTTAAAACGCAAACCAATATAGATCATCGAGCGACTCTACTAAAAGTAATTTGAACTATAATAAAAAAAAAAGTAAAACAAAACGAAAATTGAATTTAATTTTTATTTGAATCGTTCACGCCAGGATTAGACATTATTTTGGTAAAAATTTTCTTTGTCGTTCAGACATATTTTTAAAGAGTAGTATTGGTAGTATTCAAACGATGAAGAATTGTTTAACTACATATTCCGTATTAGAGTTGATAATTAAATTTTCATTGTAATACTGATTATTAGGCTTATGATTTTTATGCCCTAAAAAATCATAAGTATGTGCTTAAAATATGTGCTTAAAAAGTAAAAATATGCAAATAAAATAACAAAATATGTGGTAAAAAAAACCAAAATATTTAGAAAAAAAAATTTTCCGGTTAGGACTAACACAATTTTGTACATGGAAAATGACGTTTCTACGTCAACAGATATTGATGCATATTGTAATCCTGATATTTCAGATGTTGTTAATTGTTCGATCTCATCCGAATTTCTGGAATCATCAAAAGTAGTTTTAATGGCTTTTAACCAATCAAGCCAGTATTTTTGGACTCCACACGTTTTAATTTATGTTTTATTAGTTCTCTGACAACTGTACTTATTGCATCAATTTTCTTAGTTCCAGAAATAAGTCAAGTTTGTTCCACTAAACCTTCATTTGAGGACTCTAGGCTTTCTATTGCCTTAGCTTGGCTATAATGACTAGTAATGTAAGCCAGAATATTTTTCATTGTACTTTTAGTAAATATTGTCTTGGCAGTTTTAATATAAGAGGAATCTGTCAGAATCATCAGTTTTAATATAAGAGGTATCGAGAAATTTTCTTTATATGCGTAGTTTTAATAAATTATCGGTCATATAGAGAAAGTTAATAAACATAATATTTACTTAACCTTAATACTGTTGCTTAATAACTGTTATTTAATACTGTCACAAACAAGTTTTTGTTTGCAGTTGTCCTTTTTATACCGAAACAATATTTTTTATTCTAATTTCTTTCAACTCTTTCACAAAGTAATTACATAGTGAAATTGACCGGCCATTTTTACAGTATGTAGAGATCAGTTGAGTTGTACGATTAAATATCGTCATACCAGTGCTAACTTAGTGTATCTTCAAAATCGTATTTTTTGAGTTAGATTACTAAACCAAATATGCTCTTTACAAATTTTCAATCCATTTTGATGTATCTCGTTTAGTTCCAGAGATATTCAGTAGTTAATTTAGTTTAACCGCCAGTATCACCACTTCTTACAAATCAGTTTTAGTGTAACTAACACTAATACACATTTTTGTATGTAATTGAACTAAATGTTGTTCAATAATTATGGTGTTTATTTGTTCAATCTCAACCGTTTGTTTAGTGTAACTCCTAAAATATTAAGTTTTTAATAAGATGTTTTTGGTAAATCTCCAGATTTTGACCAATCTAATTAAAGGATTTTGGTCTCGTGGTAAAAAACTATACTTGAAGGAAGTAAAACACTAAATTATTTTATTTAATTAATAAAAATAATGTGATGTATTGAAGTGTTAAGCGGACTAAGAGGTAAATCATGGAATTACATTACTTCAGCTTTAGTCAAAATATTAAAAAATGTCGTGATAAACAATCCTACAGTTACAAGGTTGGTTCTTTGGTCTGATTCTTGCGTACCGCAAAATAAAAATCAATTGACAACCCTAGATATTCTTAATTTTTTCACAAGTTGCGGTTTTTTAGCACAAAGTATTGAATTTAAATCGCATTCATCTTACATTTGTTTAAGGGAAACTCTAAATTTCTCATTACCATCAGTTCGGACACTTAATAATTGGTGTGTTTTAAAACAATTGCAGCCTGGTTTTAATATCGAATTACTTAAACAAATTGCATCTAAAATAAAAGATGTGCCAGATATTTCAAAATAGCATGTTTTAATATTTGTGTTGATGACTGAGTTAATTAAGATGATTGAGTTAATTAAGCAAAACATCCATAGAAACTACAACAAATGGGAGTAACAGTCTGGGTTGTAGTAGGTGATCAAGCTACAAATAATCGAAAGGCCTTTAAAGAATTGGAAATTGGTTCACAACCACAATTTTTTAATATAAATAATGAACCTGTATATGCGTTTTATGATATTCCACAGATATTGAAATCGATACGGAATACCATCCTAGCTTACGATATTTCAACACCAGATGGGTTAGTTTGTTGGGATGTGTTTGAAGAATTATAAAGTTTGGATTGCTAATCAGTCACACGAGTCTGCCCTAAACTAACTGAAATCCACATACATGCAAACACGTTCCAACGCATGCGGTTCAGTTTAG
Organism: Tipula confusa; assembly: GCA_963556175.1. NCBI lineage: Eukaryota > Metazoa > Arthropoda > Insecta > Diptera > Tipulidae > Tipula > Tipula confusa. Next base: position 180,679,829 of record OY744475.1, read on the forward strand.
CCACCCAAATTTTAAGTAAAAGCTGCGCCGAGGGAACGTTTCACAGGCTAAATAAATTTAAAAATCCAAAGGCTAAACAATGTGCAATATCAACAGCAGTGTTTTTTATAAAAAAATAAATGATGGGTTCGACTTTACTAATAGCAAAAGCCAATTTTGCAAAAACCCTGCCAATTTATTTAACCCTGCCATTGCATGAAGATAATATTCCAAAAAATATTTTAGTATATTTATTAACATATTTGGAGAAAATAGAAATAATAACAAAAAATAAAATACACTGTGTTAAAGGTTTCATTCATACGATAAAAACTGTTTTGTGCATGTTAAATAAAATTGTTGAAACAAAGAAAGAAATCACATATATTGACATCAAAATTACAAACTGATGCCATAGAGAATTTATTTTCCCAAATTAGGTCCAGAGGGGGAAATAATTGTAATCCCTTAATTTATGAATTTAATTTTATTATAGCTAAAGTTCTGACTAATAAAGTGATGTGCAATTCATCATCATTGAATTATGAGCCTGACAACTGTCCTACCTTTTTGAATTCGAAACTACACCTAATTTAACTGATATATCAGAATTTGAAATAGAGACTAATAACAAAATAAATTTTGAATATTCAGGTGTTGATTTTAATGAAATAGCTTGCGTTGATGAATTTAGTAATAATGAAACTCATGAAGTTGACCTGTCTTCTATCAGGTATTTGTTGGGTATGTAGTTTATAAATTTATGAAAAAGTTTTCATGTATGCAAGAGGTTTATGTTTAAACCCGATGAAAATATGAAATTACCTTCAGAATATTTAATTAAAGCTAGAAATTATTTAACTCAATCTGAGGAACTTTATTTGAAAAATCCAACAGATTATTTTTTTGAAATATCATATTAAATATCATATAAATTTAATATCATATGAAAATTTTTGAAAAACTGTTTATTGATGGTATACATAAAAAAAATATTTTACAGTCGATATTTAAGAAATGCGTAGATGCATCTAATAGAAGCCTTAAACATAATGAATGGTTTATGAGGGAGTGCTAGGAACATAAATTAAAGGTGCTGAAATTTCTTATACTTGTATAATTAGAAAAAATTGTTCTTGGCAATTACAAAAAATTAAAGATAGAAATAATATTGCTGATACAAAGAAGAGAAATACATGTACTTGAAAAAAATAGGAGGAACTCTAAGACGACTGCAAATTTTGTAGCAATAAATTTATGTTGTACAAAGGTTCTATATGTCATATAAATAAATAAATTATGTTGTTAAATAGTGTACTTAACTGTTTTTATTTGTGTAACCAATAATCTACACTATAAATTATTTTAGTCAGCACCGATCGCAACCAAGTGATGAACATTCCCATTTTACAAAATCCGAAAATTAATTTTTATTTTCATCAATATTTTAAATAATTAATTTCCCAGAAAAATTTAAAAATAGTTTCGTTACGTAATCAATTTAAAAATCTTCCTGAAGTGGAACAACAAAGACAAATATTCTACCAAAACAATATATATATTTTCCTAAGTGACACTGCGCCTATATTATAATAATCACTCTAAAATACCGAGATAGCCAAGTTAACAAAACTTGACAATTTACTTTGTAATAAAGTCTACTTTTTATTCTTGAGTGCAACCTCAACTTCTCATATTATAATATCAATATGGTTTATGTTTTTTCGAAAAAATTTTAACTGTACAATAGACAAGTACAGGAGTCTAAATATAATAATAGATAATATTTAATAGTATGTATTGTAAAATAAAACCATAAAATACAATAGTTTATTGCACGGCTTACTTCCCACAAAACTACAGAACAATTTCAGATGTTGCACACAAAATCGCAAAAAAAACAGAAGCGGAAATGTTTGATTTAATAAAATTATTTACAAGGTTGGATTAAAGGGGCTACTATTCTAGTATGTATAAACAATGTAATATTTCTAAAATACTATATCATAAAATACCATAAAACCATCTTACAACTATACAAAATAGAATCACCGATAAAGCTGTGTTTTGTTTGTGATAAAATATATATATTTTTGCGAATCAGAAAATATCTACTTTCGAATTTTTCTTTAAAATTTTACGGTTTTTACAATTTGACATAAAAAAGAAAACTAAGATGTGATTTTAAATAGTCACATCACAAACTATTCAATAAATTAAAATTTAATCATTAGAGTTTTTTTGATTTTTTAGAATTTACACAATCCCTATACATATATGATAGCACAAACAAAACAGTATTGTTTTGTTTGTATATTGAATGTTTTGTGTGTGGTAATACGCATACCCACCGTTGTTTATTTACTCTAACTTTATAAATTTTGTTTTATATTTGTATGAATGGACGTGTCCATTAATTACGTTTTTTTACGTGTTTAATAGTTCAAACTATAATTTCTAGAGGCGCTCTATCTATATTGGTTTGTGTTTTGAATTAAGGTTTATTATTAATGATAATAGATGCGCTAAAGTCAAATTCACTATAATCGAAAATTGGGACGTACATATAAATTTGTTTTGGTTTGCCTATCTGATTGCTGTTTTGTTTGTGATTATACACTGTATACGTATTCGAAATTTTCAATTCTATTGCGTTAGAATGAATGAAAAACCGAACAAAATCGGGGTACTGCTCGTAAATTGATTTGGTTGTTTCTAATAAAAAGTATCGTGGCTTCTTGTTTCGCATAACGATCTACAATATAAAAACTACGGAAGCGATGTAACATTTAATTGGCATTCCATTCCATTAGTCGGTACGAATGGTAACTTAAAGCACCAGTGGGAAATAGTAAAACATAAAGAAGCGGATTTTATTATTCATAATATAAATACATATTGTAAATACATTTTGTATGATCGTAGATAAGAAAAAAACAGTTTAACCATTGATGTTCCAGATAACGGGTCGATAGCATATCTTGAAAATTTTTAATAAATATATGACATTTAGGCGATTATACATATAAAAATATTTTGAATATTTTAAAACGATCCCAGTAGCGACATCTAGCACGTCAATGGGTTAATATACCATGGTATTACTATGTTTATTTATTATATGCAGTGTATAGAACTATAAAGGATAGTTCTGTCTTCCACTTTAAAACTTGGAATGCACTTTGCACTCTCCAACTGATTGATGTTATTCACGACATTTGATTAGTTTGACAACCATTTGCTGAGTTGGAAACCATCAGAGTCTAGAATCATTACTACCTTTTTGTGTAATTGGGTACTTAATTTGATTATATTATCGGATAGTTGCTTCATTGTCCCAATGGCTAAAAAAGGAGCTGACGCTCTACCACAGGTTAAAGTTTTTTATCTATATTGTTGAATTTGTGATTTGGTGTGTAAGTTTCATAGTGTTGAACTTCCATGTGGAGGCTGTAGTTTCCACACGAGTAATTTTGAAATCAGATTGCCAATAGAACCTGAATTTCTTGCACATTTGTAAATATTCTGACACTGAATTTTGAATGTTCGATGAAATTTTGAACGTTGCGACAAGTAAAAAACTACTGGAAGACAAACAAATTTATATTCTAACAATCAACATTGTTTCAATTCTCGAAGATTTATTATGTTTCGTTTAATGATAACGAATCAACGTGATAACGAACCAATCCCAAACATCATCCTCGCCGGTGTCACGCTGTTTTTAATGCCAACGTACATTTTGTGATCACATGCATGCAAATAACAATTTATGCATATTATGTATTTCTGTAGATTAGATTTTATTTACATGATTCTGATTAAATCAATCTGATTGTAGATAATGATCAATTTCCATTATTCCAATCACGTTTACCATCAAAATTATTCATAAAAATATAATTTTTTGTAGCATTCACAACAACTACAAAAAATCCGTAATGTTTCGTTAAACTGACAATTTGAATGAACCTTTCACAAAAACCCAAATCTAACGTAAAAAATTCAATTCGATTCGATTGATTGTTTAGCAAGGGAAATTTATGATTTTTTTTTGTAATTCTACGTTTTACCATAAAGAAAATACATATAGAGAAACAAATCTAATAAACAAATCTATAAACGTAATCTTTATTACCATAAAGAAAATACATATAGAAACATATAGCGATTTATACTACAGCAAACAAAACAAATATATGTTGTTTTAAATTTTAACAAAACATATGTTTTATAGAAACAATAACAAATAACCGTTTTCGATAATTTGATATTAAGCCTCTTCTTCTTCTTCTTCTTGATTGTGATTTTGTTGACAATATAGTTCGATACGAGGATTTATTTAAATGATTTTACATTATGTGTTCATTTATTACTTTCATCATTCAATTGCATAGGAAGAGTATAAAACATCGTATCGTAATGTAACCAAGCACGATTATAAGGTAGCCTATTATTGTGTATGTCCCCTGCTGATATTTCAAATGATAAATTTACATGAGCGGTAGCCAAGGCGAAACCGTATAGTAATTACATCCAGGTCAGGCAGATTTATCGGATATTTATGAAATATCCGTTTAGAAAAGCAAATAATTGAAACCTGTCGGTTTATTTTTTTTAAAGCAAATTTTTAATTTATCACTGATAAGATTTTTTTCTAGATCAATTTTGGTTTTCATTAGGATAAGGTAATAATTTCTAGTATACTTAAATTGAAGTTATAATATTTACGAGTATCTTACAACGGCCGATATAAGGATTTTAGTTTTCTGCGAATCGTGATTATTAATTACCAAATTAATTTAATAAATGTTAAATTATAGGTTTTGTTAAAATTTTAACACAATTTTTTATATTTAAGAAATTATCAATTTTAAAAGTGTAATTTTAGCATGTTGTGCTTCTGGAAGGACCCAGCATCGTTAACGTACGTTTATATAAATTTCCCAAAAAAAAAACAATGACTTATTTACGATTTGGATATAGAAATGTTTAATATCGGTAAGTGCATAATATAAATACATATAGTACTACCTACATAAAAAAAATACAATTTACCCATTAATGTTCCAGATGTCGGGTCGATAGAATATCGTCAAAATTTTGTATAAATATATGACATTTAGGCGATTATACATATAAAAATATTTTGATTATTTTAAAACGATACCAGTAGCGACATCTAGCACGTTAATGGGCTAACATACCATGGTAGTATTATCTGTTTTTATATTATGGTTAGTGATTTGTACAAATTATTACCTCAGTTAAACTTGCCCTATAGTAAGGATATTGAGTTAGTAGATTCCATAGAAATCTATCAGTTAGAAAGCACTATGCCATTATCAGTATCTCGAGTCTCTGAAAACAATGATATTGAAGATTGTTGCAAGAATTTTTTTAAATATATTGGAACTTGCCATTATTATAAGGGAAAAAAATTATTGTTACAAAAGCTTCGCGATAGATTAATAAGAAAGTATGTACATACGTAATAGAAAAGTAATGCTTAAGTTTTCCAAAATGCATAGTAGCCTCATCATCGCCACGCAAAAATTTAAATTATATTGTTAACGCCCAAAAAGTTTGTTTTGAATCAAAAGAATTTTCAAAAATGCCATCTAAAATTGTCAAACATCCGATAAAGATCGTCAGGTTTCTATGAATTTTTTAACCTACCATCAAAAAATTCTATTTTAAACTGGATGCCAATCAAAAGTATTTCACCAGGGAAAAATTTTAATTTTTTCAAAAATTTAAGGATAAAAGTTAGTACAATGGCGGTAGATCACAAAAAGCTATATTAGTGTTTGATGAAATAAGAATACATAATCCATGGTGATGTTGAAAAATATGCACTTTCAACAGCAAAGTTCTGCAAACAATTGATGTTGTGTTCGATAACTTGAGTTGCAGATATTTGTAAAATAAAATAAAATCTCTCCGCCTTGCAATATGGTAATCACATTGGCAACATATTAACGGAAATTAAAACTTAAATAAGCAAAATTAAATGGTCCAAAAAATAAAATATACTACCTCGATGAAATTCAACTGACAAAAACTGCCCTTTTGTAACATAACTTACTTAATTACTAATAGATTTCCATTCTGAAATCGTGCTCTAGTATGAATCCTTTCAGATTATCCAAACGATTATAAAGTGAATCTGCATCTTGAGGCGGCCTAACTTTATTATACTCACGTACCAATATTAAATCCAATCCAGATATTACCTATGTCGTCCTCACTTAACAGCAGCGTATATACTTTTGGAAGACAAGTTCTCCGTTTTCAGGCCATAATGTTTTTTCGATAGAAACGAGTTATATCCAAAGCTTTTCCCTAAATCTAAAGAAGCCGTTTAACGCGCCTGGTTTTCTTATTGATTGGAAGTTTCACGTTGTCGACGCTATCGAACATGACCAATACGACGTTTCGCGGGTCAAGCCTAATTCTCATATCCAGGCACTTGAACAAGGGTTTGTTGTTATTTTAGCGGTAACTCAATTTTACTTTGCTGACTTTATACTGACCTAATCATCTTACCGCATAATCGCAGCCTACGACAAACAAAAGTTACTGTGGTGTTATTTTTAGGATTTCATGTTTGAGCAGTAATTCCATTTCACGCCTAAATCCAAGCAGAGCGTGTTGAAAAGCTTGATAATTTCTAATTAAGAGAATTAAGCAGTGCCACGGATAGAAATTTCAATCTGACGGTAATAATAATCAATGTTCGGTAATAATAATATAAAAAAAACTTGTTTGAAAAAGTCTGGGATAGCTAATGTTTTGCAATTTTAATTGGGGGCTCCCAGTTTTAAAATCCGCTTCAAGATAGTGTTAGAATCTATGTAGGTATGTAGATGAATAGCCCAAAATTGGATTAAGGATTCCAAAGGATTTGGAGCTTCAACCTAGGTTGAACCCAGGTTATCTTTTTACTATATACAGAGTTGAGTTTTCTTGCAGTTATTTCGCCTTGATCTAACAATTGTGAGTCGAGTTATCCCAAATGTAAAAATATGCACTATATACAGAGTCGAATCGAGATACAACAACAAAAATATGTATTATATGTAAAAATATAATATGACTAAGAAAATCTAAAGAATTAGAGCCTAGCAAATTTTTAGGATTGAAGATACATTTTTAATAACCTGATTATAATTCGACCCTAACATGACTCTACAGTATATACACGTTAAAAGCTAACTTGAAGATGATCCAAAGTTAACTACAAGATTAAACTCGACTGGTAACATATGCGTAGTAACTGCTCAATTTTTTAAATCGATTGAAAGTGCAGCTTGTGCTTATGCATAAAAACAAAAAAATTTTAAAAATAAAAAATTATAAAATAATTCAATTTGTTTACTACGACACGATCCACAAAACGAAATAAAAAACCAAAATTTTAAAATGTAAATCGTCATCGCACGAAAACAAAAAAACAAAAAAAAATCGACCTTCATGATTTTTATAACGTTTATTTACTTTCTTTATATACCAAAATAAAATAAATACGCTGGGTTCCATTGTTTTACTATGATACCAAATCGATCGAAGACAAGTCACTATATGGGTTTTGGACATCTAAATGTATTTTAATTTATGGTTTTACTGTGCTTTGTAATTTTGTATTATTCGTTTTTTTTTTGCAGGGAATGGTTTAGTAGCTACGATTGATAAATATGAAATATTAAAGGCACATAACGATTATAGGGATGAAGTTGCACAAGGGAAAATACCACGTCAACCGGGTGCCGAAAAAATGCTAGAAATGCGATGGGACGATGAGTTGGCACAGATTGCACAGAAATGGGCGGATCACTGTGTATATACACATAACCAGAATCGTTCACTAAGTAAGTATATACGTTTATTGTCCATTTAATACAGTAAATAACGGTTAAACATTGGTCTTAGATCGATTCAAGGTTGGTGAAAATCTAGCTATTGAATTTAATACGGAACCAACATTTTCGCATCAGAATGGTAATAATTTTCCATTACGTGTACGATTATGGTTTGAAGAGTACAAACTTTATACATTTGGTGCTGAATTTTCTACAATTACAGGGCATTATACTCAGGTAAGCTAGTTAAAATATTCAGTTAAAACATTAGTAAATTTTACGGGTAATTGCTTTTAATTACTGCACCTTGCGTCTTTTTACACTAAAGAATGGCGACTTGTATGTATAGAATCAACGTCATTACCGGCCAAAATTGACCCTTTATAACGGTAAAGTAGAATCAAAAAATTATGTAAGTTCTTATATATTGTAAATTATTTCACCACCTTGCGCGTTACTTTTGCTCGGGTATTTATCACTAGTTTTTTTGTTACCTTATTATATAGTCGATAGTTTTTTCTCGCTACTCTATAAATAATATTTCACTTAACAGTATCACGTTATCACGTTATATTTTATGTCAGACAACGACAGTAAAATGGAACCCGGCGAAAAAATAGGGTGAACTAGGAGTCTTTTGGGAATAATTTGCAGCCATTTTGGCCACAGAATAAGTGGGGCTGATTCAATGCCGCCGAGATTGTTGTCGACATAAAAACTATTAAGTCCGATAAAATTGAATTCGGTCTCCTTATTACGTGCCTCCCAGCAGCAGAAATGTCACAGATAAGTAACATTTTACAAAATACAAACGCACGAGCCGATATGAGTTCATTAAAAAGGATGAGTTCATTACTGCTGGCTGCGCAGGATTTAGACGATAGGTGGCCATCAAAATGTATACGTGGGTTGGCTGAATCAGCAATATCAGACCCGGTAATTCAGTCCATTTGGACTCGGCAATTACCGGAGGTCATGTGTTAGAATCGATGGCAAAATTAGCCTATAAATTGCATGATGTAATTAGGCCATAAGGGCAATTGGCAACTTTTTCACAATCGCGTGACACCACGCCTAAGTCGTATCTGGTTTTCAAACATCCTGAATAAACAATAAAATTCGATTAACCGAGCTAAAAATTTAGAATCGTAAATGTCCTCGATTCTAAACCAACTTAACCAGCGTAGACGCTGGCCCTGAAATAGGACTCAGAACCGTAGAAATTAAAGAACTCCTGGTGTAATAATAAGTACAATAATAACATTAACAATGAATGGCCTATGTTATTATCATGATACATATGGCACCCGCGCAACAAAATGTGTTGCACCGTGCAACTGGGTTAAGTCGAAATCGACACCCAACACGAGTATAGATTCTGAGATCTCAAAAGATTTGTAAACTCACAGGTGGATCCGGCAACCGACAATAAGCCGTGTTCGTCTTGTTTCGATAAAGTTGACTATAATCACCTGAACACCCACAACAAAAAACCGACCAACATGAAGTATGGATCGCATAGACTATTTGTTCTGGATACAAATAACCACCTTAATCTTTTAATATATATGGGCGGTGACTTATCAGTCATCCAGTTTATGAAATATAAACATATATCATTAGATCTCACGCGGACAACACACGATCTAGTATTATCGGCGGCCAATGGAACTGCCATTCGCACGTATGGCACAAATTTACTCAAACTCGTTTATATTAGCTGCGGTGAAACGTCCAATTATCGGTGCCGATTTTCTTAGCAAATTTGGCCTTTTAGTCGATCTAAAGCAAAAACGGTTAGTTGACTCAGTTACAACACTGTCAGTCAACAAAATTACCATTTCGGTCTACACACCACTTCAATTACGGCATAAAGCCGCCCACACAGAATATCAATATATGGTGGAATTAGGAATTGGTCAACCTTCGGCATCCCCTGTCTCTAGTCCTTTTCACTTAGTGAAAAAAAAAGATAATGATTAGAGACCGTGTGGAGATTATCGTAGGTTAAACGCCATCACGATTTCGGACCGTTATCCGATCTCTCATATTCATAATTTCAATTGCATTATTGCCAAAATTTTTCTAAGATAGATCTTCTAAGTAAGAGCTTATCATATTATTCCTGTCGCACCGCAAGATGCACATAAAACTGTCATTACAACTCCATTTGGTCTACGCGAATTTACCTGAATGGCATTCGGACTTCGTAATGCTGCTCAAACCTTTCAGCGATTTATGAAGAGGTTGTACGAGATTTAGACTTGGTTTTTGTCTATATCGACGAAATTCTTGTTGTTTCTAAAACTGAGGATGAACAAAAATTACACCTTGAACAATTATTTGAACGATTAGTTCAGTTTGATGTTTATATTAAAACTTCTAAATTTATATTGGGAGTCTATTGATTTCCTCAGTCATAAAATTACACCCGATGAAATACTGCCGTCACAAGAATAAATCAGTGCCATCGTGGTTTTCCCACCTCCGAATAATATTAAAGCTATTCAGCGCTTCTTTGGTATGGCAAATATCTACCATAGATTTCTACCGAAGATCGCACATATACTCGCACCTATAAATGGTCATTTGGCAGTTTTATTGCGTAAACCCAAACTCCTAAGCGAGTTTCTCTTGGAATGACGAATGCAAGCATTCTTGTCACTAAATACCGAATTAGCGAGATTAACATTATTACGCCATTCACTGAGTGATGCGCAACTATCCATCACTACCATGTGGCTTGTTGGTTTTGCAACAAGCACGTAATAGTCACAGGATAAAATGGTAGCAGATACTATATCCCGCACAACTAATCCGGAACAATCCGAGATTATCCTTCTTGATTACAATACGATAATCAAGAGCAATAGAAAGACAGTGAACTACAGATTTTATTATCTGGTTCTAGACGTCATCAGTCCATTATGAGACTGGAACTTTTGAATGTGCCTGGACCTCGTGATGGTGGTGATGGCTGCATCAATTTAAAATAATTTTGGATTTGTGTAATGACCTGATTTTGTGTTGAAAATGATGATGGATGAATCATAATATCCCCTGGAAGATGTAATTTCTCCCCATACACGAGTTTAGCTGAAGATGCTTCGAACTCATTTCGGAATGCGGTTCTTAAACATAACAAAACTATTGGTAATGACTTAGACCATTGCGGGTCGTTGGCACACATTATTGATGCTTTTAAATTACGGTGTCAACGTTCAACCATGCCGTTGTATACCGGATTATACGCTGTAGTTCGTTTACGTTGGAATCCCATTATGTTGGCTAGGCTTGTGAATAATTCGGACTCGAATTGTGCTCCTCTGTCGAACACGATGGTGGTTGGTACACCGAATCTACTGATCCATGTTTTTAGTTTTTAGTAGAGGGTTCTAATGTCGATGTGTATTTCCGTAAATCTACTGCTAACAATGGGATAATTACCGTACAAACTTTTGACATGCTTAGTGATTCTGCTCGTTTGGTAGTTAATGCAACATTTTGCCCATAAGCGTCTTTGTTCAGGTTTTGCCACACGAAGTTATTTCGAATTAGCTTGACTGAGCTTCGTATGTTTCTGGATGAGAGACGTTATGATATGTATTGAATATTTGCCGACGATTTTTTTTTGGGTATACGTATGGTCTTGGTGTACGGGTTGAGACATCGCAAAATAGTAGTCTATCAGTTCCAAACACTGGCATTTTTTCGAATTTTAGGCTCAAGTTGTCCTCCATTAACTTTTTTAGCTCATCATCTTTGGTTTGTTCATCCGCCATGAGTGAGTAATCTATACTTCCTGGAATGATCAGTGCATCAGTGCGAGAGAGGGTGTCTGCCATAATATTGTCTTTTCCGGAGATATGCTGAATGTCAGCCGTGTACTACGTAATCGCAATCGGTAGTGGTCGGTAGACCACACAACAAATTCCCGACCATCGATGAAGTCTTTAAAATATTTTATTGCTGCATACGCAGCCAAAAGTTTCCTATCATACGTACTGTATTTTTTCTCCGTGTCCGTGAGCTTTCTTGAGAAGAAACTCAATGGAAGCCATGTTTTTGATACGTATTGTTGCACCACAGCTCCTATTGACTGGCTTGATGCGTCGACCATTATTGCCATTTTATGACAAGGCGAGGGATGAGCTAACTGCGTCAGTTTGGCTAAGCGCTGCTTACAACGTTCGGATGTGTGATCTGTCTGCTCACACCAAATGATTTTGCTGTCATCGTTTTTTTTTTGTCCTTTAAGGAATTCATACAACTTTGCTTGTTCTTGGGCCGCGTTTGGTAGGAAACTCCTATAGAAGTTTACCATTCCCAGAAACCGTTGAATGCCCTTAGTCATGGTGGGTCTTGCGAAGTTCTTTATTATTCCAACTCGAGATTGGGCTGGTGTGATGCCTGTATTTGATATATCAAAACCGAAGAAGTTGAATTACTTTTGATCACTAAACCGTCTTTAGGTGCTCGATATGCTGCTCTAAATTAGATGATGTGACTAATATGTCATCGATGTAAGGAAACGTGAATTTGGTGTCTCGAAAAACTGAATGAATGAGTCTTTGGAATGTTTGCACCACATTTCGCAATCCGAACGTCACACGGGGAAATTCAAACAAACCGAAAGGTGTACGATATTCGCCTCGTGAATTGGTATCTGCGATATTCGCCTCGTGAATGGGTATCTGATGGCCCGTAACGGTCCGGTGTAGTTACCATGTTTAACCCGCGATAATCGCCACATGGTCTCCGGTCGAGATCTTTTTTTCTCACCATATGTAATGGGCTTGATACGGGAGATGCAGATGGTCTGCAAATTCTCAATTCCACCATGTGCTGGAATTCGTTGAACGCAGCTTTGTGTCGCACTGGATCTAGTTTTCGTGGTCTCGTCACTGGTAAGTGGCCAGATGTGACGATGTGATGGACCACGTTGTGCTTAACTGGTAAATTATAGTTCGGCTCTGCAGTTAGTGATGAGAACTTTTTGAGTATTGTCCCATAACCATTATCGATGGTATAGTAGATTGGTGTAGGCGTATCGGCCTTTACCAACATGGCATTGATGGACAGCTTAGTAGCTGGATCGACTAGCCTTCTGCCTCTTAGATCGACTAAGAGTCCGAATTTGCTCAAGAAATCGGCGCCAATAATCGGACGATTCACGTCAGCTATGATGAAAGCGTGTGTGAATTTTCGTTTCAGTCCGAGATCTACCTGTAGAAGCTTTGTTCCGTAGGTGCTTATTGTTGATCCATTGGCTGCCGATAAGACTAGATAGGGTTTTACTAATTCGTTTTTATAATTCATTTTATCATAATAAGACGTTATCGAACGTCGGACAGGGAGCACCGAAAGGTCAGCTCCCGTGTCGATAAGGAAAGTCAGTCCATCGCAATGCTCGGCGATGGCCTTTTGAAAGTGCATGGTCGAATGCGCTACCATTGTACTAGCTATGGTAGGACGATATGATGATGATGATGACTGGCTTGCCTCATGCATCGAGCTGTTGCTCGTCCGAAGGACCCAGTTTTTCAATTAGCAAATTTTTTATTGTATTGTAATAGTTTGCCGTCGGTGGGTTGGCATGGTGTTCGCTTATAAGTCCGAACGTCTCGGGTGTGAGAGAAAACAGGACTTGCAAATATTTTTGCTTGTCCGCCTTTATTTGCTGTATTTCAAAAGTGATTTCCGCGAGTTTAAACCAGTTAGCAGGTTTTTGCGTCCAAAACTGCTAGAGTTTGATTGAACTCGTGGCTGCGACTTTATGTGCGGAACCCTACGGTATATTTTGTACCGGTGGATTTTGGACCATTGACGGGTCTGTTTTTTGTTCATCTTGGTCTTTTGTCATGTTTGGCAGCGAATTTAGTTGAACGACCTTATTGGTGAAGTATTTAGATACACTACGTTGATACGTAGTGCCTTTATTCTAAAAAAATTTTTATTTTATTTTTATGCGGACGTTTACTCCGTGGAGAGTCTTGTCACGAGAAGGGGTTTGTTATATTTTTTAGAAAGGTAACGGAAATTACGAATTTTTGTTATTTTGGGGACGCCCGTTAAACGTGATTTTTGTTAAAAATTTGGTAAAATTTACATATAGCTATAAATTATAATTGTTTCTTTCGTATTTAGATTTTAATAAAATAAATGCATAGCAAAAGTTACGTTATGGTTTATCATAAAAATATTTTGCAATGACTTAATATTAAAATTCTATTTACGGTTCTTTGTTTTCCCCCGATGATACGTGGTCCTTACTATCCAGAGCAAAATCCGTGCGTGTATAACGTTGTTTGAGATTGTGCTATCCCTCGGTGACACGTGGTCCTTACTCTCCTAAGCAAGGTCTTAACGTGTAGTTTATGATGTATTCGGTTATTTGATGTAGCTATATTTGGTTTCTTCGACCGGCAATTGTTCGTGGTGCCTTCTAGATGTGATCTATTTATTTTTACTGTAACATAAGTGAATTAATAATAAATACAACACCATCTAGTGTAAGAATACATATGAACGTGTGGCAACACCAATATTGTAATGAAACAGGTAAACGTAATGTGTATCGAAAATGTGAATAATAAATCAGTCTAACCTCAATCTTCATTGTTTTAACATGACATGGTGTCAGATGTTAAATAAAATAAATAAATAAAAATTCAGAAAAGAACCGAACAATTTGTTATTATTAAATAAATAAATTAAGTAAATTTCGATTAAAAACATCGAAAATTGTGTGTTCGAAGAATTATCGATAAATTCAAGAAAATTAAAAAAAAAAAAAAAAAAAAAAAAAACGTGTTCATCAAGACCGTCGAAAATCATCCGAAAAATTCAAAGGAATTTTAAAACATCGGAACAAAATTAAATTAAATAATGGAAAGTCTTCGTTCTCCCAAACAATTAATGTTAACCGACAATCCAGAAAATGACTGGAAGCTTTGGGTTCAACAATTTAAATTTTATGCAATAGCAACGGGATTAACATTAAAGGAAAACAACATTCAAGCAGCAACGTTCATGACGTGCATCGGTCCAACGGCATTACACATCTTCCAGACGTTCAAGCTTGATCAGGGTAAAATGACATTAAGCGAGCTGTACACGAAATTCGAGGAATACTTTACTCCTAAATGCAACGTAACTTATGAACGGTACGTATTTAATAAAATGACGCAGAAACCGAATGAGTCAATAGATGAGTTTATCACAAAATGTAGAACTCAGATTGCTAAGTGTAACTTTGAGACATTAGAGGATGAATTGTTAAAAGACAAAATAGTAATAGGGGTTATATCTGACAATCTGAGAGAAAAGTTGTTGACACATTCGGATCTGACGTTAAGTAAGGCTATTGCTTTGTGTAAAGGTAGTGAAATGGCGGCAAAACAGATGAAAACGTTTAGTAAGGAAGCCGAAGTTAGTTTAGTGAATACGAATGTTAACTCGAGTCGGAGAAATCATCATGTTCAGGAATTCGATTGTAATCGATGTGGTCGGAAACATGCGCCAAGAAACTGCCCTGCTTTTAGAAAAAATTGTGCAATATGTAAAGGGGTGGGGCATTTTGCGGTTGCATGTAGAGTTAAGGATTCATATAAAAATCCGAATGAAAAATATAAAAATCAAAATGTTAGAAAACAAGTAAATGAAATTTTTAAAGATCATGATGATTTGTCCGATCAAGAGAATTTTACCCAGCCATTTGTGGTTGATTGCATTTCGGAAATAAATAGTATTGGCCAAGATTTATGGTATCAGGAGCTAAAAATAAACAATAAAATTATAAAATTTAAATTAGACACGGGGGCCCAGTGCAATGTAATAAGCAGTAAATTGGCATCTGGTTTAGGCACTGGAATGCAAAGATCAAACACTAGCTCTCTGGTTGCGTTTAGTGGTCATGGGTTAGCTGTTTTGGGACAAGTAAGCGTAGTATGCTCATGCAATAATAAAGTTCAAGAATTAACATTTAAGGTTATTGATATGGACATAGAGCCAATATTGGGAATAAAAGCGTGTTTGACGTTGAATTTGATATCTCGGGTGGAAGTGAATTCTGTGTCGCGTGGTCAGGAGAATACGGGTGCGATAAATGTTTTGAAAGGGTTAAGTAGTAGTACGGACAATATTTTTGAAGGGCTAGGTTGCATAAAAGATTTTGTGTATGACATGGACATAATTCCTAATGCAAAATTCGATATTATTCCCCCTCGTAAGATTCCTTATGCACTGAGAGATCAGGTCAAGGCAGAACTTGACTATATGGTTAAATTAGGAGTCATCAGATCAGTCAAAGAGCCATCGATGGCAGTTTCGCCTATTGTCATTGTGCGTAAGGATAAGAATATTAGGCTATGTATAGACCCATCACAGGTTAACAAAAATATTTTGAGAAGGCATTATCCTCTTAAAACAATAGAAGAGATATCCAGTAGAATTAGTGGATCTAAATTTTTTACCAAGTTGGATTGTGTAAAGGGTTTTTGGCAGGTGCCTGTTTCAAGTAAACCGCAAAAATATTTGGCGTTTGCAACACCTTGGGGACGTTATACATGCTTAAGACTGCCATTTGGATTGGCGTCAGCTCCGGAGGTGTTTCAGCAGATTATGTCCCAGACGCTGGAAGACATTGCTAATGTTGAGTGTTCCATGGACGACATATTGATCCATGCGGCCAACCTGGAAGAGCTTAGAGAGATCACAAAGAAAGTGATGACTGCTTTGGCAGATAAGGGGTTAAAGTTAAACAAACTTAAGTGTTTGTTTGAGAGCCAGAGAATTCCGTTTCTGGGGCATATCGTCACGGCCAATGGATTGGAATTAGATCCAAAAAAAATAAAGGCCATAGAAAAGTTGGAGACACCAAACACTGTGAAACAAGTGCAAAGAGTACTGGGTATGATCACTTACGTATCCAAATTTATTCCGGGATTCTCATGCATGACGGCACCGTTAAGAGAGTTGTTGAGGAAGGATGTAGCGTTCTGTTGGGACCACTCCCAAGAAGAAGCATTTATTAAAATCAAGAATGCACTGGTATCGCCACCAGTCTTAAAGTTTTTCGATGTAAACAAGGACGTCAGATTATCTGTTGATGCGAGTTGTAAAGCGTTGGGGGCAGTGTTGTTGCAGGATGAACATCCTGTTGCGTATG
This sequence comes from Tipula confusa, assembly GCA_963556175.1. NCBI lineage: Eukaryota > Metazoa > Arthropoda > Insecta > Diptera > Tipulidae > Tipula > Tipula confusa. The sequence continues at coordinate 180,696,839 of OY744475.1, forward strand.
CTTCTAGGTCACTGACAAAATGTGAACAGGGGTACCCTCAGATAGAGAAAGAGGCGCTGGCGATCAAATTTGCTCTTAAGAAGTTTCACGAGTATGTTTACGGGAAAACATTGGTAGTCGAGACGGACCACAAACCTCTGGAAACTATTTTCAAAAAAATGCTTCAGGCGGCACCTGCCAGGCTACAAAGAATTTTGTTTGACGTCCTTCCCTATAGTTTCACCTTGGTTTATAAACGAGGTACAAGTATTCCGATAGCTGACTGCTTGAGCAGAGATTGTGCCAATACGTCACTCCCGGAAAGCAATGAGGACTTAGAATTGTGTATTGTGGTACCAATGACACAGGATGCAAAAACAGCGCTTATTCACGAGACAGTCAATGATGAACATTTAGGCATGCTGAAAAAATTCATAATAGAGGGATTTCCCAGCTGTGCGAAGAAAGTACCGGCAGAAATAAGACATTTCACTAATTTCAGTGAGGAACTGTCGATAGTCGATGATATTATTTTCAAAGGCGATAAAATAGTGACCCCCAAATCCATGATCCTGCGAATATTAAAGTCTACGCATCTTGGACATCTGGGTGTTCAGTCAACACTCAAAAGGACAAAACAGTTATGTTATTGGAAGGGTTTATCCCAAGACGTAACAAATTATGTAGAGACTTGTGGGGTTTGCCAACAGACTCAGCGAGCAAATGTCAAAGAACCAATTAAGCTCAAAGAAATACCCGAATTGCCATTTCAAGTAGTAGGAACAGATTTGTTTAGTTTTGAGGCAGATTCTTATATAGTGATTGTAGACAGTTACTCGGGTTTTATTGATTTTGAGAAGTTACAAAACACATCTTCACAAAGTGTGATACAGTTTCTAAAGAGGATTTTCGCGGTCCATGGCACTCCACAAATAGTGGAAAGCGACAACGGTCCGCAGTACTCATCGTATGAGTTTAAAGAATTTAGCAGCCAGTGGAATTTTCTTCATAGAACGTCAAGTCCATATTTTGCCAGAAGTAATGGTCTGGCCGAACGAGCAGTTCAAACTATGAAATTGATGTTGAAACGGTGTTCAAAAGATGGCACGGATATATATTTAGCGTTGCAAAATTATAGAAACTGTCCCAGAGACCAGAACTTAAAATCGCCCAATCAACGACTGATGAATCGTTTAACCAGGACAAATATACCTACTAGCAACAGGCTACTCGAACCCAGAATAGTTAAAAACGTGACAGAGAATTTACTAGAAGCTAGAAATAAGCAAAAGAGGTACGCGGACCGTGGCTCAAAGGAGTCAAACCATTTTAAAGAAAACGATAGGATCCGAATGCAAACGGCACCTAGGGAGTGGATTAGTGGGAAAGTGTTAAAAAATTTAGAACAACCTAGGTCAGTCTTAGTAAAAACAGATGACAACAGAGTCTTTCGTAGAAATTACCATCATTTAAATTTTAATAGAGCAGACATTGTAGTTAAGCGTGAGCCATGTATGATAGATAATGATGTAGAGGGACTTGACAACCGACAGGGTACAACTCGAGATATAGATTTAGTTCCACCCGAGAAAGCTTCGGGTGTACAGTCACCATTGAGTATCGAGATTCCCCAGACAGTTGGCCTTAGGACCACTAGATCAGGCAGGGTTATAAAACCAATACAGAAAATGAATTTGTAAATTGGGCCATAGGGCTTAACAATAATAATAATATGTATATTAAAAAAAAAAAATAAAAAAAAAATAAAAAATAAAAAAAAAAAAAAAAAAAATAGAAATGAGCGATAATGTACTAATTTAGATTTAAGAAATTAATCCACAAGAATTAAAGCGGGTTATGTTTGGATTGTTAAAAGGTGTTAAAAAGGGGGATGTAACATAAGTGAATTAATAATAAATACAACACCATCTAGTGTAAGAATACATATGAACGTGTGGCAACACCAATATTGTAATGAAACAGGTAAACGTAATGTGTATAGAAAATGTGAATAATAAATCAGTCTAACCTCAATCTTCATTGTTTTAACATGACATTTACCACTATAGTTTGACCGTTATTTTGATTTTATTGAGGTTGTATCACTCCCCTCGTATGTATGGCCTCCAAAACTACTATGCTCTTGGTTACAATAAATACGTATAACTGTTGTTATACTAGGTTTCAATTTACTAAAGCTTTTTTATATATTTTTTCTCACGTGGTTGATTGTGAGCGCTGACTCCAATAGTTTCGCGTGTTTCGGTTAAAACCGAAATCGGCGGTCACCAAATATTGTTGTTCCACTATTTATTTCACTTTATAAAGTTCTACACTTGTATTTTGGTTCTACCAAATTTTTAACAAAAAAATTATCACTTGAATTTTTAATAGCGCGACCGTGTCGTTTGGGTTTTTTTTTTCGCTTTCTGTGTGTGTCCACTTTATGTATTTTTCACAGTTATAAAAAAAGAAAGAGAAACATCATTTTCTATGAAAATACGCGATGAATGAAAAACGGCATTCGTCGGAATGTACCTGTACTTTATATGTATATCTCTATCCGTCGCACACACTCACATTGCTTACATAATAAATGCTTTGCTGAGTGGAAATAGCGCCGTATATTGTAAAGTATGGGGAATACTTGGTTTGCGTTCGGGATAAAGTAATCACAAGATTGATCTTGGTTTACGTCTGAGGTGAAATATGTCTCGACTATATTTCGGAGTTTATAATTTGTTGTGGTTAACCAATTTATATTGAAATCGGATTAACCCCAACAGACTCCTAATTACTTTGGCATGAATGACGAAAAGAAATATCGGCCGTTACGTTTCCATCCACGGGCAGAGTGAAATCAAAACGATGGGTGGTGGATAATAAATATTAAAAATATATAAATAAATAAGAATTGTGCCTATTTAAATATTATCGTAAAATTAAATATAATTTTAATTTAAATTAAATTCATGTGTGTTAATTGAATTGGGTGTGGCAATCCAATGAAATAAGGAAAGTGGCAAGACTGATAAAAACCGACAATTAAGGTTTAAAGCAGTGCAAATATTTATCGCATTGGGAAATTTTTTTAATTTTAATTTTTTTTTTTTTTTTTTTTTAACAAAATTTCCTTTATTGAGTTAATATTTTTTTTTTTATAATAAAATATAGACTAACTACTTCGATACATTTTGTTAATAAGGATGTAGGAAATTAACTAAAATGCCATCCATAAACTAAAATTATATAAAATAAATTATTTGAGCCCCTGTTCTTACAAGAGACGGAATCTTAGGCTCATTACTTCGATAAAAACATATAAAAGGGTTTTTGTAAAAATATCATTAAATGAATTTGAATATAATAATTTTATAAATTTTGTTTTTAAAATTCAATATCAAAAAAATGAAAAACTAAAATGTCATAAAAAAAATGCTATAAAATTTATGACGATTATCAACTCAAATGTAGAGCTTAAAAATAAAATAAAAAGAGAGAGAAACATTCACACACACACACCTATATACAGAAACCATACACACCCACAGACATACATTTTAAAATTAACATAAATGTTATAGCAAAGCAAAATATTATGAAAGTCTACGCAAAAGCTTGATTTTAAAATTGCTTATCTAAAAAAGTAAAATAATTGTACAATGCAAAGGGTGTATATCAAAAGAGGAAATTTTATCAATGTAAAAATACAAATGTTATTGTTGTTGCTGCTGCTGCTGGTCATCATCATCGTCATCGTTGTTGTTGTCTCCGGTCATATCGGTCAGCCACCAATATGCCTCACATCTTTTAGCATACTCGTCCTCGTCAATTTTGAAGGTGGTATCAAAACGTAAATGTTCATCCGGATTTGTGAATTTGGTTGCATCAAAACACTTCTCGTTTGGCCGCCTTGCCACATGGTATATCAGCGGTATCGCCTCCCGATTTTGGATGTAGCCCAACCTGTCTAAATAAACGAATAAATTCGGTCCTGGTACCGTCTCGTTCGTCGCGTATAGTTTTGCCATTTGATCGTCGACATGGTACGGTCCGTAAATCAGTGAATTTTCTGTATTTAGGCATGCGCGTCGTATGTGATTGCGCGTCAATACGGTCCGAGTCAAATTTCTCGTATTGTATTCTGTTCGATATGTAGTGGGTAAAGTCCGTCTCGGCTTTTCTGTAAAGTCCGTTACAATGACGTAAACATTTCCGTTCAAAAATTCGATATTTTTCTATGTATCGAGGAACTTGATTAAACCACACCTGGCAACCGTACGTCAGTATTGGTCTAATCAGTGACTGGTACGCTATCAGTTTTACACGTTTGTCCAAATGCTTGTTGTAAAAAAGTTTGCGCGCCCCCATAAATGCACGTCTCGCTTTCTCTAGTTGAATCTTTGTATGATTTGCCATATAACACATTTGGTCAAATTGATTATCCGGCATTAATTTTTTTGCAGCGACATGGTCATTAATTTTTTCATAGAGTATAATTTCGAAAAGTTTTCCAAAGTTGGATAAGAGACTAATGGGCCGATAGCTCTCCGGATCCGATGGCAATTTATCTTTTTTCAATATTGGAAAAACTCGCGCAATTTTCCACGATTCAGGAAAGGTTTTATTGTTCAATAGGTTGTTGAACAATGTACAAATTTCGGTTATTATTGAATTGGGCAGATGTTTGAATATACAATTTGGAAGAAGGTCAGGTCCAAAAGATTTTTTATTATTTGTCAAATTTAAGATACTCGTCAATTGATCCAAAGTGATGAAGTAATTTTGATCATTTCGTGGTTGCTGAGGTGCAAACGCACGATTTGAGGTCGAAAATTGAGTTTTAGTGGTGTGGTCGGCTTTATCACGTTTGTGTTGATTAATAATAGGCCAGATTAGGTTTTGAACATCACGTTCCTGCTCTTGATGTTGCATCGAGGTGGTAAGATTAGAATTTTGTACAGTATGTTCCTGTATATGATGGCCAAGAATGTTTAAATTGATAATTTCGTCGAAAATTTGATATTTATCCAGAGTATTATTTTTATGAATTTTGCTCCAATCGATGTCTAAATGGTTGTAACGGTTTATGTCCGCCACGTTAATTTCAAGGGAGTTTATTTTATTTGAACTTTGCCGATTATTTTTGCAAATTTTTTTAATCTCGGACCACATTTTGTGGCCCGGTCGAATTCCTTGCATGATCTTCGTCCAATATTTTTCAATTTGCAGCGTATCATTTGGTTTGATCAGTTGCACGGTACGTTTAATTTCGACCTTCCATTCCGAAATTTTGTTGTTCAAAAGTTGTTGTTGTTGTTGATGATGATTGCCCGTATTTGAATTTCGATTATAGTTGCCTAAATTACGCTTAACCGATTTGATTTTTGTGATCAGGAAAGATTTGTGCCGATATAGTTTTTCGATAATGTGGTTCGAGTAGCAAACCATATTATTGAACCGACGTTTTTTCGGCGAATTTTGTTTTATATTGTCCAAAATTAATTTTGTAAGAAGCGAGATATACACGTTACATTCTTCGTCCGAAAGGTTACGGTCCGATGGAATCAAATTTTGAATTGTGTCGACGTCGTTGATGTTGTTCGAAAATTGTCGCTGTTGTTGTGCCACCGCTGTCCTGTGGGCTTTGTCCAATTTTTGCTGCCATTCCTCCCAATCCATGCCAATAAAGTTATATCTTGTTGATTGTTCGCCGTCCTCGTTATCATCGTCAATTTTGTTGGTGCCATGTTCGATGTCGCCCACTTCTCGAACCCCAATTTCTATTGCCCGATGGTCGCTGTCAAAGTATAAAGTTGGAATTTCTTGATTTGAATTTTGAAAAAGTTTAATCGAACATCTACTATAGCCAGATCGATATAGTTGCCGGAACGTATCATCGTCGGTTTGTCGTTGTGTATCAATTTTGCTCTGTATTCCATGGCATGTTCGTCCATCCATCGATTGAGTCTATTACCTCGGGCATTGTTGCCTGCATTCCCCCAGTTTTTTTAATTATTGTATCTCCTTTTTGATCAAATATAATCTCCAGATTTTACTTAATTTAATTATGTCCATTATTTTAACTTGAAGAAATGAGTTAGGGAAGAAAACAAAAATTTGGCTCTAACAATAAGAGAGACAATGAACGTCTACGGTCTGGCCAGGACTTATCATACGACCTTTTATTTATTATATAATAAGATCTTGGATAAATTACTAAACGATGTCTACTAAGTAGAAACCTAACGAATCATGAGAATTTTAATCGGTCAAATTTGCTTTGAATTGAGATTTTAATGAATGAACGTCAAATAATTTATATATTTTTTTATATAATGACACTTCTAGCTGTGCTAAAATTTTTCTTTTTAACATTTTCACATAAATGAAGTACATATTTGGTAAAGTTATACAGGATTTACGTAAGCTGCCTATTTATATATACGATACACAGTCAATTCAAAATTTACACAAATATGTTTTTGTTATTTTAAATGTTGTAGATTGTACATAAATCCCATATACATATAAATGAGTTATAATATAACAAAACTAAGTGTTTACCATTAACGACGATGGTTAAAACCATCCATTTTAAATCTGCAATTTATTTAATGGGAAAATTTTATATGCGAGTTACCATATCCGTATAATATTTACTCGTATTGTATACATTTATGATTAATATACACATCACTTGGTTCGGTATATGGATGAATTTAGAAGAGTCGGTATTTATGTGCTGCATTGGTAATTGAAATCTCATATCACAGCAAAATTAATTTTTTACATTTCTCTATTGAACATCGTTTAAAAAAATAAAATCGTTATATTTCATAACACAAGAGCTGAAGAACAGCTCAATAAAAATCTGTTAATGTTATAAATTTACTACTTCTATCGAATACAAATCAATTAAAGCCAATTGAATATTTTCTGTTGTCGAGAGTAAATATTGCCGATCGTAAAGTGAATATCATATAAAATAAATAAACAATCGGTAATATTTGTCTGTATGTATTTTAGCTGAAATCATGGATTTAAATTTTATCGATAACAGATTTCTGTTTTATTTTTTATGTGTTATGTACTACATATATTTTTAGGAGTGTTTTATTGAATGTTTTATGCCAGTTTTATGTGAATTTTTTTTAAAGAAGGTTTAGGAGAGATTTTATCTATTGCTTACTGAAAATCTATAAATAATAGAATAACATATTGTAGTACTTACTCGTATAACTCGCATAATCGTGCACACCAAAAATCGTAATGTCACGGATAAATGTTAATCTTAAATATTAAATATTATACAAACTGAGCCAGGTGAAATTTAAAAAAAAAAATGTCAGCAGTATTTCCAGAATATCATACTGCTGAGATATTTAAATTAACAAATTGTGAAAAATGTCAAACATTGATAATAATAATATAATTAGAGGCCATCGGATTTTATCTCAAACCAACACGTTTCATTATTTAAATGCAAAGATGTTTTCCATCGTACTTGATCGAACAGCGAGGCTAGAGCTATGACATGTGCAGTTACATATTTAAAACAAAGCTTTAAATTAAAGTATCACTCATCAAAATCGGACCACTATTACGTGTTTTATTGCATAATTGATGGATTTTCGTAATTTTGTGGGCTAACCCCTTGCCTGATTTTTAGGCTCCAAAATAATTTATGAAAATGTATGCATATTTCAATACAGTATTTATGGTGATGTCTAAAGCTGTAAATTAAAGTATCACTCATCAAAATCGGACCACTATTAAGTGTTTTATTGCATAATTGATGGATTTTCGTAATTTTGTGGGCTAACCCCTTGCCTGATTTTTAGGCTCCAAAATAATTTATGAAAATGTATGCATATTTCAATACAGTATTTATGGTGATGTCTAAAGCTGTAAATTAAAGTATCACTCATCAAAATCGGACCACTATTAAGTGTTTTATTGCATAATTGATGGATTTTCGTAATTTTGTGGGCTAACCCCTTGCCTGATTTTTAGGCTCCAAAATAATTTATGAAAATGTATGCATATTTCAATACAGTATTTATGGTGATGTCTAAAGCTGTAAATTAAAGTATCACTCATCGAAATTGGACCACTATTACCTGTTTTATTGCATAATTTATGGATTTTCGTAATTTTGTGGACTAACCCCTTGCCTGATTTTTGGGCTCCAAAATAATTTATAAAAATGTATGCATATTTCAATTCAGTATTTATGGTGATGTCTAAAGCTGTAAATTAAAGTATCACTCATCAAAATCGGACCACTATTACGTGTTTTATTGGATAATTGATGGATTTTCGTAATTTTGTGGACTAACCCCTTGCCTGATTTTTAGGCTACAAAATAATTTATGAAAATGTATGCATATTTCAATACAGTATTTATGGTGATGCCTAAAGCTGTAAATTAAAGTATCACTCATCGAAATTGGACCACTATTACCTGTTTTATTGCATAATTTATGGATTTTCGTAATTTTGTGGACTAACCCCTTGCCTGATTTTTAGGCTACAAAATAATTTATAAAAATGTATGCATATTTCAATTCAGTATTTATGGTGATGTCTAAAGCTGTAAATTAAAGTATCACTCATCAAAATCGGACCACAATTACGTGTTTTATTGCATAATTGATGGATTTTCGTAATTTTGTGGGCTAACCCCTTGCCTGATTTTTAGGCTCCAAAATAATTTATGAAAATGTATGCATATTTCAATACAGTATTTATGGTGATGTCTAAAGCTGTAAATTAAAGTATCACTCATCAAAATCGGACCACTATTACGTGTTTTATTGGATAATTGATGGATTTTCGTAATTTTGTGGACTAACCCCTTGCCTGATTTTTAGGCTACAAAATAATTTATGAAAATCTATGCGTATTTTAATTCAGTATTTATGATGATGTCTAAAGCTGTAAATTAAAGTATCACTCATCAAAATCGGACCACAATTACGTGTTTTATTGCATAATTGATGGATTTTCGTAATTTTGTGGGCTAACCCCTTGCCTGATTTTTAGGCTCCAAAATAATTTATGAAAATGTATGCATATTTCAATACAGTATTTATGGTGATATCTAAAGCTGTAAATTAACGTAACACCTATCAAAATCGGACCACTATTACGTGTTTTATTGCATAATTTATGGATTTTCGTAATTTTGTGGGCTAACCCCTTGCCTGATTTTTAGGCTACAAAATAATTTATGAAAATGTATGCATATTTCAATACGGTATTTATGGTGATGCCGAGAGCTTTAAATTAAAGTATCACTCATCAAAATCGGACCACTATTACGTGTTTTGTTGCATAATTTATGGATTTTCGTAATTTTGTGGGCTAACCCCTTGCCTGATTTTAAGGCTCCAAAATAATTTATGAAAATGTATGCATATTTCAATACAGTATTTATGGTGATACCGAGAGCTGTAAATTAAAGTATCACTCATCAAGATCGGACCACTATAACTTGTTTTATTGGATAATTGATGGATTTTCGTAATTTTGTGGACTAACCCCTTGCCTGAGTTTTAGGCTACAAAATAATTTATGAAAATCTATGCATACTTTAATTCAGTATTTATGGTGATGCCGAGAGCTTTAAATTAAAGTACCACTCATTAAAATCGGACCACTATTACTTGCTACCAGTTCAATTTAAGCTTAAGTCACAATTGACTTTTGTCGCTTAATTTTCTTAATTTTTCCAATGGAAGCCGATTTAATACAGAAATTGCATATTATATGTGTCAAAACATTACTCCCCCCTCCATTGTTAATTAACCAAATTAATAATATTTGAGAAGTTCATGTATTTTCTTTAGAATGGAACACCCTACATCAAACATAATGTAAACGCTAATGTTTAAATTAATTTTGCCAGTATGGAAATTTTAAACAACATTCATTAATTTAAATTAAAACAAAAACATAATTTTGTTGTATCACATAAGCAAAATAAAATAATCCAAACAAACTTTCCAAATCCTTTCATCAATTTTATTATAGAAATGATAAGTCAGTTGTTTAAAATCACACGATAAGAAAATGGAAAATTGCTTGCTCTAAACTTTTTATTTTTTTGTGCTTTTTTTTTACACTCGATTCTGTTGAGATCATCATTTAGAATTAAAAAGCAAAAAAAATGAAAAGAAAAAATTGATTTTGAAATTTTCAATTTGGATGTGTATAGCAGCTACATGTACATAAATAAAGATGGAAATAAAAGCGAACGCGCGCTGGATATGCTGTCATATAAATAACAGTGTGTATGCTGTGTGAGAGATAAAGGGAAAGCTTTTCTGTGTAAAGAATTCTTATTTCAATTTCTACATATCGTTAAATGTCGTGGAATGAATTAGTTTTTTGACTTTTTTATGCTGAAATATTGACTTTTTTTGCTGCTGCTTTTGATACTTTTTTTTTCTGCCAAATTTACATAAACCAGGATTTTTGTAATATTAACTTACACACATATGAAATTTTTAAGTGTATATTTTTTTTTCTATAATAATATAGTGAATCGAGTTTGAAAAGGTCGACGCTAAATTTGAATGATGAGTATTTCATTAAAAAAGTACATCGATGTTATTGAAAATAAGCGCAAAAACCTAATCATGCAAAATAATACTAGTATTAAATTTTATGGCAGTTTTTTTACACTAAACAGTTTATTTATTTTCTAATTTATGGAGTACCTTTCGTGTAGCACAACTATAAATTAATATGGTACTTGAACTAGGCACATGGAAGATATTTCTTTTGTTTTTTAAATTGTTTAATGCGTCGGTTTAGAGCCATAAAAAGTTGGTTAACATGCCTCTGAACGGTCACCATTGACAGTAATTGCGTTTCCAGCAGCATTTTCGAAGAGAAATTCTACAGTTCTGCTTGTTTACAAAAAAAACCGTGATGAAAACGCGCTTCGTCTGAAAAGATGATTTTTTGAACAAAATCGACGTTTATATCAAGCTGGTGTATGGGTCACGTTGAGAACTGATATCGGCGTTGAGTTGAGGTTGATAAATTCTGTCCTACACTTTGGGCCACAAATATTCAGCCGCAATATTCTTGGGCGTACGTGCCATCCGAGCTCGGTAAACACTTTCTCATGAACTTTCTTTACCAATTTCAATAGAGTGGTTCAGCTTGTCATTTTTTTACGACCCATATTTCTTTTCAAAATTCGCACGATTCCTTCTACACAAGAATTACTTTGAAAATTACTTTCCAATATTTCAAAATGCTCTTCAAGAGAAACATGATGTGCCGCGAGCGAATCAAAGACTAAGAATCTGTCAAAATTTTAAGCGTTGCCATGCAAAAATGGCTACCATAATGCATTTTCGATTTGAGAAATAAATTTCTCAGTTTCGATGGGTTAACCATCATGCATTTTTCGGATTTCGGACATTTTCAATTTATGGCATAAACTTATCAGTTTTGTTAAAGGCAAACCATCATGTATTTTTTGGATTTTCGTTTTTAACCCAGAAATTGTTAAGGACTACTCGTTATGGAAAGCAACCAGAAAATTTAATCGACCTATAGTTCGAGTACCACCTATAAGAAATGCTCAAGGCAGTTGGGTTCGACAAGACAAAGAAAATGCGGAACTCTTATCTCAACACCCAGCAACAGTGTTTCAACCCCATGACATGCAATCCAACATTGCCGTAACACCAAATCAGGATTTGAAAAAGGTTACGCCGATGAAAATTGCTGAAGAAATAAGTCACGCTATGAATTGGACCTGTATATGACTTATTTTATACCGCCATCTTGAATAAGTCAAATAAGATGACTTATATGATGAGAATGGGACCACAGTCTTAGTAATTAAATTTGATCTACAAATTAAAAAAAACTTAAGAGTGTGACTTTTTTTGTCCAAACTTAAGAAAAATTAAGGTTTAAGTTATCTATGGTTCCGTTTTATAGGCTAACCAGCGAGTCCGTAAGAAATCCGTATGAAACAATGCGGACTTTAACGAATGTTACTTTTTATGTCAAATTCAACAAGTTGCCTTGGTTTGAGGTTGCGTATAAAATGATTTGACATTCCCTACGGCTACTTAGTTCCGTAATTTTCGCTCTGTTAACTTTGTTAAATGACAATTTATTCAAACAAAATTCGATCAATTCTTAAAGACTTCACTGGTCAGTAACATGTGAACTAGATCTATCGTAGTCTTACTTAAAGTTGTTGCTAAGTCGCTGGTTGGCCCATTAATTGTAAAATTATGGCGTCTAATTATTCTTGTAGTGTAAAATAAAATATAAAATTAACGGAAACGAAAACGGACGCGTCAACGTCAACAATAATTTGTTGGCGTGTCAACGCACATTTCTGTAATACGTTATTATCATTATAGAAATCTTCATTCAGGCCCTCAAGGATTATTAGCAGCAGTTAGGCAAGAATTTTGGCCACTGAACGGGAGGGCTCAAGCACGAATAATATGTAAATTTATACACACTACAAAATACGTGGTAAGACGCCAACCAAATCGTATCTGGCAATTTTCGTGTGCTTTGCAGTTAAGGCAATCCACATCGAATTGGTCACGAAACTAACCACTGCAGCGTTTATTGCCGTGTTGAAGCGATTCACGGCGATCCGTGGTATCTGCAGCAATATTTACTCTGATAACGCAACAAATTTTGTGGGTGCAGAAATGAACTTCGGGACCTATTCCTTCTCTTCCACTCGCAGCAGCATAAGGCGTCACTTCAAGTATATTGCCAAGATGAAAAAATCAAATGGCATTTTGCACCACCCGGTTCGCCACACTTTGGAGGACTTTATGAAGATGCAGTAAAATCAGCAAAGTACCATATTAAGCGAATTATGGCAAATGCGTCGCTCACTGTTGAAGAATTGTCTACATTGGCCAAGCAAGTAGAAGCGATAGTGAATTCCAGGCCTATTACACCGTTGTCGTCAGATCCAAATGATTTTTTGGCACTCACAACAGGGCATTTTTTAATAGGGCGACCTCTTAATGCGATACCTGAGTACGACGTCAAGAACGAGAAAATACCAATATTGAAACGATGGCAATTCACCCAACAACTGCCAAGAGTATACTACAGATAATATTAATTGTTTAGTATTTCTAGTTGCTGTTATTACAGGTGGTACATCGGTAGGCAACCCGTTACCATCGTTTACCTATATATTTTAAAAAAAATTTCGATTGTAAATTGTTGATGATGCATAATTGTCATGAAAATATATTTCGATTTTATTGTGTAATTTTAAGGTAAAGGAAATTTTTCCAAAAAACGGCACATAAAATTAAGAAAAATGCATGAAATCTTTATTTGAATCGATAGGTCCATATAATTTAATGTTTGAAGATTATTTCATACAAATGTTGACCACGGCTGCGCCTCAAATCCAATTTTATCATACTTAGTCCAATTTTGTCATACACTTTCCAACATTTTGGCCGGTACCTCACGTGTTAAATCGTAAGACGTTAAATCGTATGATCTAGGTGGCCAATTGACCGGTCCCAAACGTGAAATAAATTGTTCACAGAACTTGCCTCTCAATTGGTTTATTGTTTCGCGTGCGGTGTGGCATGTGGCACCGTCTTGTTGAAACCACATGTCATGCAAGTCAAGCTCTTCCATTTTGGGCAAAAAAATGTTGGATATCATCTCACGGTAGCGCTCACCATTCACAGTTACGTTGAGATTCGCTTCATCTTTAAAGAACTACGGTTCAATGATGCCACCAGCCCATACTCCGTAACAAACACTAACTCTTTCTGGATGCATTGGTAGCTCTTGCAATGTTCTTGGCTGATCTTCTTTCCAAAATCGACATTTCTGCTTATTTACGAATCCATTCAGCCAAAAATGAACTTCGTCGCTGAAAACAATTTTTCGATAAAAAAATGGATCTTTTAAATGGAATTTTCCATGTTGTTAAATAGCAGAGGCCCAATTGCTGCTGTACGCACTGTACGTAAGCATGTTGGTGATTTAATGTCCAACAATGTAAATTTGGTGCGAAATTTAGTCACAATAGCCCGAATAGACGCTTCAGTGGGTCGATTAAACTGACCATAAACTGGAAGAAGCGCACGATGAACTTTCTTAACAGAGCACGCATTTTGATAATAAAATTCAATGATTTGCAAGCGTTGTTCGTTTATAAGACGATTCATGGTTAAATTATAGACCAAACTGAAGATGTTTGACAGTGACACAAAACACCCTTTATAACACAAAAAAATCACCCTTTATAACACGCAAGAATTGAGTTATCAATTTTCTAATATTCTATTATTATATTATATTTTCGCTCATATAATTTGCGTCGATAAATTCTTAAGCCAGAAACCATTCATAATTGAATCATACAAATTGATCTGGCAATAAATAATGGCGCTTCGACCTAATTGCAAATTGTTATTATTACCAATGTTCGACTGTAAATATGAAAAGATACATTTTGTATAAATATATTTTTTAATTAAATTGAAATTTAATTAAAATTTATTTTATTGTTTTTTGGATTATTACAAACAAAATAAAAATAATAATAAAATGAAAACATTCAATTTATGTGAATTATAATCAGAAATACAAAAAATAAAAGAAAGTCGCTATCTTATATTTCTTATACTTCATTGAGCTTAAATTATACTTTGTGTGTATATATGATGGTGTGTGTGTTATGTCTAACAGCGAAAAATGGCTGTATATGAATACCAAAACCAAGAAAAATTTTATATTAAATTAATTTAAAATAACATTAAATTAAATTAAAAAAGGATTTCCAGTGAAGTAAAACTGATTTGGCTTATTAAAATCAATTTCGAGGGTTGATTCCTTATGTATCTATATTTATATATAAAGCCATTATATACTCGTATTATACATAATACACGCACAAGCACAATGTATTAAGGCACGGGGTAGAAAAAATGTACGATTCTGCCTTATTATTTTAATTTTTTTTTGGCTTATCTATTTTCAATTTAACGTTTCACTTTACAAGAAAATTATATAAATTTATTTACTTATTATAATTTTTATATTTTATCTGTTACAGATTATTTGGGCTGACACGTATCTGGTTGGTTGCGGCTTCGCATATTACAAAGAATTAGATGGTTTTTATGTACGATACTATGTTTGTAATTACGGGCCAAGCGGAAATTTTCTGGGCGTTAATCCATATGTGGTGGGAACACCGTCATGTTCGAGCTACGGTTTAAGCCCATCGAAACAATATCTTGGATTATGTCAAAATACAAAAACTGATACAAATAGTATTATTTCGAACGATATTGATTTACCCGTTGTTGATCGATTTATAACTAATTTTACACCAACAACTACGGAGGGGTACACAATATTAAATAAACAATTTGTAAATCCATCGATTCCTGAAACCACATTCAAACTGAATACTGAACCATATTTTACGTATCAAACAACACTTGAAAATAATTTGTTAAAAGATATTATTTCAACAAGTACACAAATCACAACACAGCAACTTCCTGCCACAACTATTACAACACCTTTTACCACAACTAGTGAATCTCTTAATAAAACAACAACTTTAAATCTATCACCAATTAGCGATAATCAACCGATACAAACCACAACCGAACTAAATCATCAAAATCAACCTGGAACAACTTTTAATCCATTTCAATTTAGTCCACTACCGGGGTGGACGCGAATCGAGCCAAATGATTCCCCACATCAGTATGAAGCTGTACTTTACAATCACCACCGACAATTTTTGAACGAAATATTTCGGCGACAACAGCAACGTACAATACAGGTTCGAACTTATCTCATAAATAGTGGTCCAAAATCACCATATTTCACATATAAATGGTCCGACCTATTTAAATAATTTTATAATTTTTAAAGTAATTTTAAATTTTTTATGCAATGTAAGATTTATAGATTAAGATCCCTAAAAGGAAATGTTTTAATAAATGATAAAAAAAATGATTCTGGTTTTTGTTATTTTTTTATATTTGCAATTTAATTTTAAGCCACACATTTTAGGTTATTATTGGGCATCTCTTACTATATGCCATAAACCTAAATATGGAACGAATAAAATTCGATTGGTAGATTTTGTTTTACCGTAATTGTTTTTCTTCATTTCACCCAGAAACTTTTTCCATAAAATTATTTTGTTTTTTTAACGTCAAACAAATTATTCATACATAACCTCAATCATTTGGTTGTTTCCATGCTCCGTACTTTTACCTATAAGTAGAAAAAATATTTGTCAATAAATTGTATCTACTATAATTGCTAATGCATTTACCGTGACGTAATAAAATTTTCATTTGACTATCTTCAAGTATTTTTTCGGCACTGCTCTCCAGTGCCTTCAATTCCGTAACTTCAATTTCGACTAATAATGGAAATAAAAATGAATAATTGACTAAATATATATACAATTATTTAATAAAAAACTGACAGTTTCGGGATTTGCTTCCTACTTTGAGTGGCTGCGTTAACTGTTTTGATTCACAATTTGTTTATTTATTTATCAATATAATTTACACAAATAAGGCAAAGCTACAATATTATACAATAATATTTTCTTAAGTGCAACGCAGTATTACAGACATAGGTCATAACTAATAACTTAAATTAACATTATTCAAATTTTAAACTAAACAAACAAAAAAAAATATTTATTTTTTAAAAAAGCATAATTAAAAACATAGCTAAAGATAGGAAAAGGAGAGAAAAAAAAACAAGAAATTAGAGAAACAACAAACAGGAAGATTCAATTTATGTCACTGGTTCCATCAAACTTTTAAAGTTATATAAACTCGCAGCAGCTTTAACAGACGGAGGAAAAGCTTAACTCTATGGACAAAGAAAGACTGCCTCGTTTTAAACTTACAGGACTTTAGTAGATTTAAATTCAAAGTTAGTTTCGATGGCTCACCAATCAGTATCAAAAATATGTACCTTGCACATATTTTTGAAAAAAAAATATAAAGGATCCACTAGGGTTCGAATAATGTGACATTTCACATCACTTGAAATAAATATTGCAGTGCTCCCACAAGTTACTTAAAATCTCGTATATTTTCCCACACAAATTATTTACGTGGGCAGATCAGTTTAATTCACTGTCTATCTACAAATCCAAATTTTTAACTTGGTCATAGAAATCGATTTTTATATTATTGATTACCAGGTGAGTAATCGGTATGATTACTTGCTTTATATTCGAGAAAATTATAGCTTGGGATTTAGTAGGGTTAATTTGTAGCTTGTTTAAGACTGTCCAATCGAAAACTTTAGACAAAGTAATATTTAGATTATCAATCATATTGTCAAGTTCTCCAAAATAATATAATTGCAAGTCATTGGCATAGAGGTGATAGCACGTATTATTAGTTTGCTGAATGACTTTTCAGATTTCATTTATGTAAAGAGAGAACAATATTGGATGTAATGAACTCCAGATGTAATGAACTTGATTTTGCTAAAGTTTAGAGAATACTTTACGGATTGCCGCCTTTGTCGCAAGTAGGAAAAACCAGTCGACAATCACCTTTAGAAAAATTATACTCTGCGCACAGTTTGGTCAACAAAATAGCATGATCAACCTTATCGAATGCCTCAGAAAAATTCAAAAGTGCTAGAATAGCACAATCTTAATAGCTATGATTCGCTCGAAATCCAGATTGATAGTTATTTAGTAAATTATATTTAGTTAAATGGTCATTTATTTGGTATTGCATAATTCTTTCCAAAAATTTAGACAACACTGGTAATTTGCTGATTGAGCGAAAATCACTCACAGTAACTGGGATCCATATTTTAGGAATGGGTGTGATCACAGCTATTTTCCACGTATCTGGAAAAACAGATTTAGTAAGACCTGAATTTATTAGATAGGTTAAATGAGGCAATACTATTGACACAATTAGTTCAATGGAAATGAGCGGTATACCATCGGATCCAGCTGTGCCCGATTTAATTCTACCAAATTGAAGAAGAACTTCATGAACAGAAACATTACGAAAATTAAAATTATTTTCAGAACTAAATTGTAATGCATCTAAATCAAGCTTATTATCGTTTGCAAGGAATACCGATCCAATATAGTCATTAAACTCATCGAAAAACGATCATTGAAAAACTTTCGTTTGGTTGATTTAATCATATTATTTACTTTATTCCTAGCTCTGATGTATTCCAACCGATTAAATTCTGTCTTATGTCGTTTCCAGTTCTCATGAAGAAAATCACGAATATTACGGTGCTTGAGAATATCATTATTAGAATTAATCACACTTTTTTTACTCTTTACTAAGATCTTCCTAAGCGGTGCAAAACTGTCAAGTAGTTCTAATATGAAAGAATTAAAAAGTGAAAGTTGCTCGTTCACATCGCAAAAAGAATAAATATCATTCCAGTTCAAAGAGCTTGCGGCCAAAAATAAAGCATCCCTATTAATATTTCATAAATTTCTCACAAACCTATACTGTATATTCTCCTTATTAGCCCCAATAGGAAAGGCATACAAACCATAAATCATATCATGACTGGAGAAATTCCTGGAACTGAGATTTGTGTAAAAGTATTAAAATTCACTTGATAATTAGCAAAAGCCAGATTAATTAAAGTAGCAGAGTTACCCATGAAATTAGTAGCCTTCCTTGAAATTAAACTAATACCAAAAGAAGACATCGAAGATTTGAATTTATTCACCTTAGATTTCAAATTAAGACAATTTAGATTAAAGTCTCCAACAATTATCACTTCGTCAAATTTGAGCATAATATCATTCAAGATAGTTTCAAGATCATTAACGATTTCAATTTTTGGCGGACAGTAAATCACCCCTATAACCAGTTTATTAACTTGATTACCGATTTCTATGAAAATTACATCAAAGTGGAAATTTGTTGCATTACTATATACTATTTTGCGATTCAGAAAAGTTTTGACATAAATAGCGACACCTCCACTCCGTCAACCCGCATGGTCTTTACGGAGTAAAGTGTAATCATCAAGGTGGTAGCACTGCCTAGAATGTTTGGTTTTAAACCAAGTTTCAGACAAAGCAATTGCATGAAAGTTAACCTACTTCATAATTAGTTTAAATTCATCAAAGTTGGCAACCAAGCTACTAGGATTTAAATGGCAAAAGTTGAATGAAAAATCATTATTGGGGAGCGATGACTTCAAGACAATATTTCCCATGTTCAAAGAGTTTACACTATTTGTGCAACTATCATCCATCATTATAATTAACTAATAAAAGAACACTATTGCAATTGCAAGAAATCAGTGACATACGAATTACCATTAAGGACAGAGGATGGGGATTGCGGACCAATAAATTGGATAAGTTATGAATCATAAATCTAAAATAATAAAAAGAAAAAAAAACAAAAAGTATTAAAAATTAATATAAATACATCAAAAATCAAACTATACATTAACTAATGTCGATTTCGATTGAATTTTTACCGCTCTCTGGTCGAGTACTCTGACTTTTTCAATCAAACAACAAAAATTACTCTGAGAGCTTTATGCATGTGTTTATGTGTTTTGTCGTGATTGCTCGCTCCCCTGGGACCAAAATTGTATAAATGTTGTCCACACCGGTTTTGTTTTTTATATTTAATTTATTTTGTATGTTTGTGAGGTATACCTACTCATTTTCCCTACATTATTTTTTTTAAATTGTGTAACGGGTTATGAGTAGGTATATATAGTCGTGTTTTGTGTTAATCAAGAAGAGTGATAGTATAAATTTTGAGAAAAACTAACCAATGATTGAATCGAAACGTGTTCACTATAATAATAATTTGAATGCAATGTAACATGTATGCAAGGCCACCGTGAATGAAATCGAAGAAACAATCACCAAAGTTGATCAAAAAAAAATGCACTGAAGAATCGGTCAGTAATAAAATTCTATATAAAAGGTCTGAGGCAAATTTACTGTGCTAAAAATGATAACGGCTGGAGGAATGAATCCAGATATGAGTAAAGTAGACTTCGTACAAGATGGTGGTTTGAACAAAAGTTTGAAGAATTTTTGTCTCGAAGTTCTGGATGATCATGAAGAAATCGCCATTAAACTACGTCAATGGACGAGACAAAAAAAGGAAAAAATTTAGTTAAGTTTATAATTTTATTTATTTATATATTTACTATTATTTTCTTTGTGTGTGTAAAATTAATTTTATTTAAGGCTGTATTTTGTCGTGATTTTATTTAAGTTTTGTGTTTATTTAATTAATTTTTTTTTATTTTGTTAATTTATAAAATTCTTTCTATTGGATTGTTTTTTTCTCAAATTTGATTCTGTTTGTGTTTCACTATTTATTTATTTATATAAATTAAAAATAACTGTTCAATTAAAGTAAAGTCTTTTGTAATTTCTGGTGATGTGATGGGTACAAACCCCATGCCCCACCCTGAGCTCTAGCCGGCTATACAACCGCAGCAAGGCCTCTGCTGGGAGATTCTGTTAACGCCATTGGGGCGGATCCCAATGGTGTCATTTTTAATGACACTAATTAGGGACTTGCACTTTGATCCGTTACAGTGTGTAAAGTAGGGGTTACTCGACCAAAAAACCTCGTAAATTTCTGACTCGAGCAAATAAATAAAAAAAAAGAACAAGAGATCGATTTCAAGTTTGTTTGTTTTTGTTAGTTATTACCGTTCATTTAGGTTCATTTAGTTTTCAATTGTTTTAATTTTTAATTTTTTTTTAAATAATAATTTTTTGTCTGTCATAATGGCAGCAAATATGTGCAGTGTGTGTCACAGTGTGACTCGTGATAGTGTTATACGTTGCAGTGGACATTGTTGGTTATACAAGTGCATTACAAATGTACAGGCTTAAAAAAATCCGCTTTTGACTTAATAGTCAATTCTTCAAACATCCACTGATACTGTGATAACTGTAATAATATTTTTAAAATGAATAGTGATAAACTTTCGGAATTAACAATACTATGCCAAAGAATTGAACAATCCATAAATAATTTTAGTAGCTGTGCTAGAGCTAATAAAACTGTGCAAGACACCGTGGTAAATTGTGACTCAATTAATAATTTAGCTTCTAAAACTTATCCAACCGTTACTGATTTTGTGTCAAGAAGTGATGCAAATGAAACTGTTTCAATTATTGTACCAGCGGATCTGAGATTGATGCCAAACATCTCTTCAAACGTATCTGATGCAGCTCTTGCATTTTCTTCAGTTGACGATTCGATTTACGAAGAAGATATGTTATCTAAATTAAAAAATACCAGTATTCCTAAAAGCAAGCGTTTGCCTAAAAGTGCTTCTGCTCAACATTCAACGTTCTTTGTTAAGAAACCAAAGTTTGAAGATTCTATGAATAATTTTGTAATTGGCACTGGTAGTGACATTGACAGCTTATTGCCTACTATAGCACCTCGTAATCAAGTTTTTATCTCAAGGTTGCATATAGATGTCAGTGATTTTAATATTGGCCAATACCTGCGGACAAAATTTAATGTAACTAATGCTGTGGTTCATCGGTTTAAACATAAAGTACGAGATAATTATAAGCAAGATTACTCGTCATTTAAAATGAGGGTTACTGATACCGATTTTGTAAAGTTGATGGCTCCATCTTCATGGCATGCTGGGGTTCTCGTAAAGGAATTCCAAAATAAAAACTGGTCATTCTTTTTTAGAAGTACGCCAACCCAACCTTCAAACCTTGATATAGATGCGCTTCCTACGTCTATCAACTCGAATCAATCTAACCTTTTTATAATACATCAAAATATTAGAAGCCTAAGGCAAAATTTTAATTTATTTTTAGCTAACATTGCTGCACTTGATATTCTGCCCCAAATCGTTTTTCTGTCGGAGGTGTGGATTGAACAATATGAACTTGATAATTATAAAATTTCGGGATATACCATTTACGGTAAATGTAATGCTATGTTTAGAGCCGGAGGAGTTGTTGTTTACCTTTGTGATGGTTTAAAGTTTATAACTGTGTCTTGCATTGATGCTACTAGTGCTGACATTTTGCAGGTAAATTTTGAATTTAATTCAGTTCGGTTTTCGGCTTTAGTTATTTATAGGTTTCATTTTCTGAATGTTTCAGTTTTTTTGACGGAGCTTAATAGTATTTTAACAGGGATTAAAATAAAAAATGTTTTGGTTTTTGGTGATATGAATCTAAATATTTTAGGTCTTCCTTCATCATCAAACGATTATATATTTATGATGGCGTCTCGTGGTCTTAGTTCTGTTTTAAATATGCCAGTTCTGGCCAGTTCTGTCCAGTTCTTAGTTCTGTTCAAAATATTCGATTGAAGAAATCGTTTTTTTTTTTATATAAATAACAATCCAATTTATTAAAACATTTTTTTTTACAGAGGTAACTTAAAACTACTAATAAATTTTTTTTTATAGAATGTTGGATTTGTCAAAAGGACATTCATAAAATTATAAAAAATAAATAAAACCACTGTCCTTAAAATAGGCACTCAGGTTTTTCGAATTATTAAACAATATATGTTTTGTAACGTTTTCAAAAGCATTAAAAAATTTAAAATTACAATAGTAAATGTATAAAAAATTTGTGTAAATAATTTATATAAATTTAATGTTAAATATTAATTGACGAAAAATAAAATGTTAAAAAACTTTTTTGGCCAATATCTTTTCTTGAATGAGCTTATGAACTAAGTAATAAATAAATAAAAAATCATTCATACAAGAAAGACTCCCGAACACATTCATACAACCACAGACACACTAAGAATTCATGTTGGTGTGTCTTTCAATTCTTTTTTTTTTTTTTTTTTTTTTATTACAATTATAAGTTTATTTTTTTAAAAAAAAAAAAATACATTTAATTCTATTTATAATAAACTTATAAGTTAAGTGCGGCTTTGGTTCAATTAAAATTGAACACGTAATCAGACGCACTGATTCTAAACAAGTAGCGAATAATAAATTGCTAAAATAACTAAATTACTAAATTATTGATATAATACAATAGCATACATAGTATCACAAAATTAATACATAACAATTAACAATAAAAGCAAACTGAAATTATTTATTTATTTTATTTTTTATTTTTTATTTTTTTTGCTGATTCTTTTACATTTCAATCATTACCATTCCTCAATACAATTACACTCACAAATAGTTAGCTGATTATTTTGGAAAAAGTACCTGAATGTCTTTTGTTTGTTTAAGCCAGATTAATAGGGACTTGGAGAACATTGACAAGCTGTAACACTGACGAATCTCAAGCGGTAGTCTATTGAACATAAATGGAGATAGAATTCTAAAAAAAGACCTACGAAGATCTAGTTTAGCCTTTGGAATATTCTTTTTAAATTGTAGGTTTGTCCGTAGATTGTAGTCTGAAAAATCCACAAAGTCATCTCCACTAACAATAAAAAATAATCGGAGGACCTTGAATACAAACATGTGTTGGAGAGGTAGTAAACCCAAATTCACGAAAATGGGCCAAGAGGGAGAACGCGTATCTTTGAAACTCATTAATCGGATGATCAATTTTTGCCGAACATAAACTGTATTTAATGTAGTTTTACAAGCACTGCCCCAGCATGATAATCCATATTGAAGGATTGAGTCGACCAATGCGTAGTAGACCATTTTAAGGAGATAACTGGGACAGAATAATCGTAGTACATACATTTTCCTTGCTGCCAACAGTAGTCTAGAGTTCAGTTTTCCAGTATGCGACTTCCAGTTCAAGTTGTTGTCAATTATGACACCTAGATACCTAAAATCGTTGATCGATGCAATAGGAAAACACCCAGTAGATGAACATACCCTAGTTTTGATGCAAACCAAATCGTGATAATGAACATCTGGAACCAGCTCCTGCTGGTTCTTTCTAAAATGAATAATCTTAGTTTTAGCGCTTAGTAAAAGATTGTGTGCCTTGAACTAAACCGGTAGCAAGCTCAAGTCATGAGTAATTTTTATGAAATTTCCTAGAAACGACGAGGCAGCATATGCATATGAAAAATCATCTGCAAAAGCCGTAATTGTCCCATTAAAATTCAGTTTAAAAATTCCATTTATGTAGACTAGGAAAAATAGTGGTCCTAAAACGGAGCCCTGGGGAACCCCAACTTTTGTCATTAGTTCATTGCTCAATTTGCCATTCACTTTTACACATTGGAGTCGCTCACATAAATAGGAACAAAGCCACTCCAGTATTATTCCACGGAAACCACAATGGTAAAGTTTATTCAGGAGAATAGAATGCTCCACTCTATCGAACGCCTTTGTCATGTCTATGAATAGAGCGGATACTTTTAAACCATTATTAATATTCTCGGTAATATGATCTAAAAAAGAAAGGAGCGCTTTTTCTGTATTTTTCTTTTCTCTAAAACCGAATTGCGATTCAGATAGAAAGTTATTTGTATTAAAATATTTGATAAACCTGCATTTCATAACCTTTTCAAAAATTTTTGCAAACACTGAAAGAAGCGAGATTGGACGGAAATTGTTCATATCAGTTTTATCATTTTTCTTATATATTGGGATTACAACCGCTCGTTTCAATGATGATGGGAAAATACCGGTATTAACACTCAGATTGAAAATGAAAGCCAGTACATCAACCAGGAAACAAGCCAGTTTCTTTACCACACCATTTGTTATTCCATCAATCCCAGGAGAAGTTCTATTTTTCAGAGCATTTATGGTGTAATATAACTCACAGGATGAAATTGGAGAGAAGTAGAAACTGTTAGTTGAATGATAATTCATGGTTGTTAGGCGTTGTTCGTCGGGACTTGTTCTATTGTTGTCCGAGCTGTTTTTGATTCCTACACTCGTGAAAAACAAGTTGAACTCATTGGCTATTTCGATGGGATCATCAATCCTGTGATCTAGATTGCCGGTGATTTCATTTATCTTGGAAGACTCTGGATGCCCACTAATCACCTCAAGCAAATCTTAGCATTGACTAAATCGCACAACTTCATACTATATGCCTTTAGTCTTCTATTTTTAGGATGTTTTTTCGCTAGATGGTTGTACTTGTTTCTTTTCCGTATTAGTTTAAGCAGGCAGTCGGTCATCCAGGCCTTCAGTTTGATATGCTTTCTCGATGATGATACCTGTGTACAATTGGTTAGGTGCTCACCAAATTTTAATATAAAATTTTCATATGCCAACGACGCCTCAGGGCAGTTGTAAACTTCCTTCCAATGTTCATGAAACATTAAACCTTTTAGTTTTTCATAATCGAAGCGAATGGTGTTCCTGATCCTGTTTGTTTGGGAGGAGGGAGTTCCAATTGAAATTGAGATGGAGAGGAGACAATGATCGGTTATTTTCAAGTCCATGACGGAGCATTTAATTTGCAGTAGGAACCTTTGATGTAGCCTATATAAGACGTTGTCTATACAGGTTGAAGAGATATTTGTAATGCGTGTCGGTTCATTTACCAAGACAACTAAAGCATTACTGGATAATAACAATAGGAAATTTTCCAACATTGGACTGGGTTGGGAAAAATCGAGATTGTAATTGCCCATAATCACGAGATTGGAGTATGGTAGTTGATTCAACATCACTGCGAATTCATCAATAAAATCAGAAACAAACGTTGAGTTAAGCCTATATATACATAATACACAGAATAATTTTGAGTTTATGGAAAAGGTAATGCCAAGGGCATTAAAAGTAATGAAGTTAAAGGTAATACGTTTGCAGGTTAAACTGTTCTTCGCGTATATTGCCACACCTCCAGACCTGTTGCTGATATTCCCATTAACAAATAAATTATAGCCATTAACCCTATAGTCATTAGATTCTTCATCGGCTATCCAAATTTCTGACAGGCTAATAATCAGTGGCTTTTCACTCAACGATTCTATATATGTGAACAACCTATCATTGTTTCTTCTCATGCTCCTGATATTTTGGTATATAAAATTAGTATGTGTTATTTTATCCGTCATCGTTGTTGGTAGTTCCTGAACAGAAAGTTAAAAAATTTAAGAGAAAAGCAAAAATGTAGAGATGTAAAAGATTGGAATGTAAATGTGAAATTATTACTTAGAAATTTAAAAATAAAAATTGAGATATGGGAATGATTGGCTGAATTAGTATAATTGAGAATAATTCGCCGTAACAATACTACATTACTCAAAATCAACAAAACAATTGTGTTTCGTACCAATCTATGGTATTAAGATTATATTAGCCTTGGTATGAAATTGAAGGTAATATTTTGATTGATGGCTATAGGTATGCCAAATTCACTAATAAAAATTCCTCGGCTTCGATTTGATTTAACTTTTATTAATTACGACTTCACGGTATGATGGTTGAATTAAGAAGAGATATTATTTTTATTTTTTTTAATACTTATGAAAATGTAAATTATAAAAGGTATAAATTACTTTGCGTAATGTAGATAGATGGCTATTGAAATAGCCATCTATCAACAAATAGATTCTACATAAATTTGACGATGGATGTCTATGTTGTTGCAATAGAGAATGAAATTTACATCTTATTAGTACATCGATGGTGTCTACAACAAATTGATTGTAGCAAAACGATAGACGCACGTTTGTGTGTTACTGTTAACTTGAAAATTAGAGCGCGAGGTGGGAACAAAAATGATGTAATATAAAAATATTTGGCTAGGTATGTATAATTAGTACTTGGAAACTGTAAATGGAAAGTTGAGATAGAGAATATTAAAAAATAAATAAACGCATGGTTGTGTGTGAATATGAACTTCAAAATTAGAGCTGGAGAGGAAAGCAAAAATGTTGAAATGGAAAAATATTTTGCTGAATAATTCTGTCAAAAAAGTTGGCACGTATTTGTTGGTAAACAAATCAAAATCTAACTTTGTGAGTGAAATTAAACAAAAGTGAATAATTGCAACGTAAAAAATATTAAATATTAAGATAACTATTAAGATTGACATTAAAAAATGAAAAAAGTGAATAATAAGAAATTTGATAATTAAAGGATCAAAAAATAGAAATGTTATACTTAATTGTGTTGTGAATATTGTGTCTCTTGTTTTAGTGTGGTGCTGTAAGTTTGTTGATGTCCACTTGTGACTTAATCCTAGAGATGAGTGATCCCTCCTAACAGTAGTTTGAATATTGGCTACCGGGAAATCGGACCAATTATGTCATAACTAACATACTTTTCCTTTCCCTAACCCACAAAAATTTACTAACTATTGGCCGCCAAGGTGTCTGTAACCGGGTCGATCTCAATAATTTAACTAGTATTCTTCCATATCCTTTCAAGTAAATGTGAAAACGGGTGTACTGTGGGCCCGGCGCTTTCCGGGATATCCTGCTTAATGCTTGGCAGTACATTCAAAATCAATCAATCAATATCTTTTCTTGAATGAGCTTATGAACTAAATAATAAATAAATAAAAACCATTCATACAAGAAGGACTCCCGAACACATTCATACAACCACAGACACACTATAAAAGTAAGAAAAGATTAACAAAAATTTAGCCATACTAAAAAATGTTATAACATAAATTATTTTGAGATGTGGTCAGAAGGGCCCAAGTTAACAAATGCAAGTAATTAAAATTTCAAATTTAAATTTAATCTTAATGTAAAATATTATTTGTTTTATTATAATGATATTCCATGTCAAGATGACGATGAAGCAGGAACTGTTACAGAATCGTTCTCGGTTAACCACCAATACTTTTCGGATCTTTCGACGTACTCATTTGGTTTACTAATTATTGATGTGTCGAATCGAATATGCTCATCTGGATTGTCGAACTTTGTTGGATCGAACCACTTTTCGTTTGGCCTTCTCTGGACATGGTATATTAATGGTATGGCCTCTTTATTCTGAATATATTCTTTTTTATCTAGAAAAGCGAATAAATTCGATCCCGGTACTGTTTCGGTCGTCGGATATCGTTCTGTCAAAAGTGTATCCAAATAATATGGTCCATATATCAATGAGTTGTCATAGTTTAATGTGGCCCGTCTTATGTGATTTCGAGTTAATTTTAAAATGTGTACGTCAATTCGGTCCGAATCATAATTTTCGTATTGTATTTTATTAGAAATATAATGCGTAAAATCTGTATTAGCTTTTCTGAATAGTCCGTTACAGTGTCGGAGGCATTTCCGTTCAAAAATCCTGTACCGTTCCATGTAGCGTGGTGTCTGATTATACCATACTTGGCATCCGTATGTCAGTATTGGTCTTATTAGTGCTTTGTATGCTATAATTTTTACTCGTTTATCAATGTGTCGACTGTAAAAAAGTTGTCTTGCCCCCATAAAAGCACGACGTGCTTTTTCTAGTTGAATTGTCGTGTGATTGGCCATGTAACACATGTTGTCTATGTTTACGCCCAGGTACTTGATTGTTTTTTTCAATATTATCGGTTGATTGTAAATTTTTAATGAAAATTTTTTCCAATTTCTTTTTAGATCTTGTTGTGCATTTTTTTAAAGGTTGCCGAAATAATATTGTTTCGCATTTAGATGTATTTATTTCAATGTGTCAGTTTTTTAAATAATTTTGAAGAAAATTTAGAGCCGATTGCAAATTTTTTTCAATGTTGCCAACAAGATAATTAGAGCTATAAAGAATCATGTCGTCTGCGTATGCACATGTTTGTATATTTCTTGAATTTAATTTTGGATGATTAATTAATTTGGCCGTGTATAGATTAAAAAGGATTAGTGCCAAATATGATCTTTAATTTTATTATACAATATAATATCATATATTTTACCCAAATTTGATAATAGGCTGATGGGCCGATAATTTTCAAGGTCTGTGGGCACTTTTATTTTTAAATTGGAAAAACTCTCGCCAACTCCAGCAATCCGGGAACGATCTGTTGTTTAGTAAATTATTAAAGATGATGCAAATTTCGTTGATGATCGAGCGTGGTAAATGTTTTAGAACAATGTTGGGCAGCATATCGCGTCCATATGATTTTTATTATTAGCCAAATTTAAAATTGCCGATAAATGTTCTGTCGTAATAAAAAAAATTTGGATCATCGTTTGGTTGCTTGGGTGTATTCGCCCGATTTGTTGCTGAAAAGTTGATTTTGGTGTGATGATTTGTCTTGTCGATTTTGAATTTTGTTATTAGTGGATCGATTATATTTCTTATTTCCGCTTCGTTTTCTGTGCCGCTTAAAGTTGAATTTATTTTTGTATGATCCTCGATGTGTTGTCCGATACTGTTTAAGTTGATATTTTCATTATAAATTTGATAATTGTTTTCCGAATTTTTCATGATTTGAGTCCAGTCGATATCGAAATGATTGTATGTGTCAATGTGGTTTTCGTTAATGTCCAGCCTCTTAATATTTATACCGTCTGAATTTTTTGAATTAGTAAATTTTTTGATTTCAGTCCACATTTTAGAGCTTGGCCGAATCCCCTTCATTACATTTGTCCAGTAAGTTTCAATTTGAATTTTGATACTTTGTTCTATTAATTGAATTGTCCTTTTAATTTCTGTTTTCCATTCTTCAATTTTGGTGTTGTTGTTGATGTTGCTGATGTTGTTGTTGTGGCCGTATGCTGAATTTTGATGATGCTGATGCCGAAATAGGTTTCCTTTTAATGATTTAATTTTGGAGATGAGAAAAGATTTATGCCGGTATAGTTTTTCGATAATTGGATTCGAATAACACATCATATTATTGATTCGACGTTTTTTTGGTGAATTGCATTTAACATTGTCCAAAATGAGTTTTGTAATTTTTTCAATATATTTATTAATTTCATTGTCCGTTAGATTTTTGTTATTGGGTGTTAAATGTTCGTTGTCATTGTTATTGCCATTTTGTTGTTCGAGAAGTGCTGTCCGATGTGCATCATCTAAATTTTTGGTCCATTTGTTCCAGTCAATTCCATTAAAGTTGTAGCGAATTTGCTCATCGTTGTTGTCATTAATTTGGTTGGTCCCTCTTTCAAATTCTCCTACGCCTTGTATAATAATTTGGATGGCTTGATGGTCGCTGTCGTAGTGTAGAGTCGTAATTTCGTGTGCAGAATTTTGATAAATTTTGATGCGTGCGTCTATGATGGCCAAATCAATATAGTTACCGGACCGGATCATCGTCGGTTTGTCACTTTTATATAATTGAGCTCGAAAATCCATTGCATTTTCCGTCATCCATTTGTTGAGCCGGTTCCCCCGTGAATTATTTAGCGCGTTCCCCCAATTAATATGACGTGCATTTAGGTCACCTGCTATTATATAAAAGTGATTCGGATGACTTAAATTTAGATTGTTAAAAATTTTGCTCCACTCGACTAAAAATTGTTCATCGGTGATTTGATGTGCATTACCCGTGCAATAGATTGAGATTAAATATATTTTATTCGCCGAAAGTTTTAAATTTAATTTAACTATAACAATTTCGAATCCTTTCCGATTTGCCAAAGACTGTGGTTCGATAATTTTATAATTTAGATCTGCTTTTAGTAAAATTGCAGTGCCGCCTCCTTGTTTCGAATTAACTCTGTCCCGTCGTATAATATTGCAGTTTTCGAATTCAATTTTGTGTTTGTCATTCAGTTTCGTCTCGTTAATAAGTAAACAGTCCGGATGGTGTGTATTCAAAAATTTCAATAAATTAAGTCTGCGTTGAACGCTCACGATTGAATTTACGTTCAACGAGATAATTTTGAATTTTGACGGAGAATTTTGATGTTGTTGTTTGCGAAATGGGAGATTGTTTTGCAAATTTATAGTTGGGCAATAATTTGGAGTAGTTGCGATATCTGTTCACTCTGTTGGTCCATGATTTTTGCCATTTTGTCAATACGTGCGGTCAAATTTTGGATAGTCGTCTCGTTAATTTGTTGTTGTTGTTGCTGCTGTTGTTGTTATTGTTGTTGTTGTTGTTGCTGTTGTTGTTGTTGTGGAAGGACTGGTCCTCTTCTCATCATTTCTGCGAAGGTACCATTTTCTTTTGATACTTTGATGGAGTTGAACAATTTTGTTGTAGATTTTGTCGTTTGTTGTTGCATTTTCTTCTCTTCAATTCTTTTTTTGAGTCGAGTCATCATTGCTTGATAAATTGGGCAACCTTTGTATGAAGCTGGATGGCCCGTCTTGTTGCAATTTATACAGTGTATATTATCTTTTGTCACATCATTATTAATTGTGCATTCGCCGGGAAGATGCTCATTTGCGCACTTAACACATCTAAAATCAAGATTGCAATTTGACGCTGTGTGTCCATATCGTTGACATTTTTTGCATTGCATTATGTCATCATTTTTATTTAGCGGTTGCCATGCAATTTTTTGGTAGTTCAAAATTTGTATATTATACACCAAATTTAGAGGAGTATCTGGGCTGAATTGTATAATATAAAGAGGTAATGCTTTTTTGTACCGGTCCGTTCGTCGTGATCGCATTTGTATGATTTTACTTATTTTGATGTCGTCCGTCTCAATATCGGTTTTGAGTTCTTCTAGGTCTTCGTTCTCTGTTAGTCCCCGTAGTACCAACGATTTTGGTTTTAATTCTTTCGGTGTATAAGTGTAAAATTTTGTTTTCACTTCATCGAAAATCGTTTTTAGTGAATTGTAGTTCTGTAAAGTGTTTGTTGTCAGTGTGTGTTTGTTTGAATTTATCCGCTTAATTTCAAAATTTTCAATTTTGATGCCTTTGGCTAGTGCCACGGTATTTTTTATATCTTGTCCAAAGATATGTAACGGTGGTGGTCGTCGATTATTTTTTGGTTTAGTTGTTGTCACTGGATCATCGGTAGTTGATGTCGATGGATTGTTATTATTATTTTTTGTTTTACTATTATTATTCATAGTATTATTATTATTATTATTAGTGTTGTTTAGAGGGACATTTTTCCTCGTTGTGTTATTATTTTTATTAATATTATTATTATTATTATGTGATTGTTTATTAATGCTTGGTTTTGTATTCATATTTTTATTTTTGATTTGTTTTTTGACTGTTTCAAAAGTATCTTCGTTTTCGTTGTCAACGATGTCATTTCCTGATTGATCGCAATACATAGCATCGTTTTCATCGATCTCCTGGATTAAAGGCTCAAAGGAATTTTTTGATATGAATGGTGTGTTGATGTCATTGTTATTGTTATATTTATTGTGAGGTTTTGTATTATTTGTAGTTACATTTTTAATAAAGTTGTTGTTGTGAGCCTCAGCCAGTTGCTCTTTCAGCATTTTAATTTCATCATTAAGGTTTTGGATTATATTTTTTAAAGTAAAGAACTCACCCGAATTATTTTCTTCATTTAGTATCCTTTTTTTTAGTCTTAGGAATACTTTATTGGCAGCTGTTGTTGTTGATGCTGTTGCTGCTGTTGACGTAATTATTGGAGTTGCTGCTGTTGTTGTTGATGTTGTTGATGAGGAATCCAAGATTATTGATTCAATAATACGTAGATCTTCATCATTATCTGTTATCGTGGGCAATGGTGTTGACGATGGTAACGATCTAATATCTTGTTGATTTTGCTGTATCATAGTGTTTAATTTGTTGATACTGATATTTTGTTTATTGCTAACCGTTTCATTCCGGCCACTAATTATATTTATATTTTTTATGATTTTCTTTTTAATATTTGTTTGTAATATTTATTAAAAAGATGGCAAAATTAAATTAAGATTTATTTGACTTTAAGAATGTTCACACGAAAAAACAAACAAAAAAATTGTACGCGATAATGTAAAACTAAACACAAAATTTTTGAAGAATTTTTTAGGTCGTAGACACTTTTGTGAAAATTTATTTTATTTTTTTTTATTAAATAATCGAAAGTTACAACTTATATAATTGGGTAGCCCCATACGAGGGCTCCCACTATATATATAGATAGCACTTTTATATAATTGATTATAATTAGTTTTTTATTATTTGTACACTATAAAAATAACACTTAAATATTAAGAACTTAATTAAAATTTGTATTACAGATTCAAAAATTTAAAAAAACTTTTCAAATTGTGGCAAAAAAAAAAATAAAATTTTATAAGGAAAAAACAAGTTTCTATTTTAATATGAACTTTCCTAGTTTTTATTTTTTATTTTTTAGCTTTATTCGCTATGAGAGTTTGATTTCATTTGTTTGAAGAAATCGTTGTTGATGATAATGGTTCAGTATCTGACAAATTTGATTTATCCGAGTTATTTAACAATCATTTCGTAAATTCTGTCCTTAATTTAAAGCAAACTACCAACTCTACTGATCAAGTTTATTCTATTCTTATCTCTAATAATTCGGAAGAAAAATCATGCGTCTTTTAGGAACCCGATTCTTTTGAAATTTTAAACATCATATCGAACCTTAAACCGACTGGGTCATAATGATCAGATTAGTAATTTCTTAGTTAAGAAAATATCAATTTATATAGTGGATGTGTTTTCATATATAATAAATTTTAGTTTTTCTTCTGGCATTTTCCCTCTTAAATTAAAAGAAGCAGTAGTTATTCCAATTTTTAAAAAAGGTGACAAAAAATATTATCAACTATAGGCCAATTTCATTGCTCTCAGTATTTGGAAAAATATTTGAGAAGAGAGCTCATTCCAGAATTACCAGTTTCTTAAATAAGACTAAATTTTTACATATAGTAATCAATACGGATTTAGAAAATTTAAATAACGGAAAAAGCTTTATTGGAATTTACCAATTTTCTTTATAAGGGTCTAGACCAGAGAAACTCGATTGGTTCTATTTTTGTAGATCTAACCAAAGCTTTTGATATGGTAAACTATGACGTCTTGTTACATAAACTCCTCCATGCTGGTTTTCGTGGTGTTACATTGCAGTGGTTTAAATCTTATTTATCTGATCGGTCACAGATTGTAAAAATCAACGACGCTTTTAGTCAAAGTATTTACATTAACGATGGTGTACCGCAAGGGTCAGTGTCAGGTCCATTATTATTTTTAATTTATTTAAATTCTATCTTTCAAATTAATTTTAATTCTAGGTTAATAGCTTTCGCTGACGACCTTGTGTTTCTGTACAATCACCCTAACCGCTGTACAAATATTCAATATATGAATTCGGACTTATGCTTAGTAAAGGAATGGTGCTTTGCTCATTCCATGTTCTTGAGCTCAAAAACAAAAGGTATGTTTTTCAAATTGAATGACAATAGCGTCATAGATCCTGAAATTATTTATCATGATGTACATTGTGATCAAGTTCCTTATCTAGTTACTTGCTTTAAAATTGAATTCGTTCAATCTTTCAAATATCTTAGCTTATCCATTGACAACTCAATGCTTTGGAAGAATCATATTGATTTTCTTCGTAATTATCTGACATTAGTGTGTAACGGATCAAGGTGCGAGTCCCATATGAAGTCATTAAAACAACACCATTGAGATCCGCACCCCGATGGCGTTAACAGAATTCTTCCATTAGAGGCCTTGCAGCGGGGAGTAGCCGGCTAGAGCTCAGGAGCAGATAGGGGTGGGGTGTGCAAGGCATAATGGAAGCTTGAATAACCGCGGGAATTATAAAAGATGGGAAAGCGGGGTTCACTTGATCAAGTCGGCACGCAACCAGACTTGCAACCATCACATCACTAAACAAAATCACAAAATAAATATTTTTTTTAAGTTATTATAATCAAAATAAATAAATAAATAGAGAAACAAGCGCAATGAAATTAGTGAAAGAAAAAACATCAGAATAAAATCTTAAATAACTTAACTAAATTCTTAATTAAATCTTAATTAAATTCACAGCAAAGAAACAAACTTAAATAACACTAATTTTGCACACACACAAACAAATAATATAAATAAAATAAATAAAATCTTTAACTTAACTAAAAATTGTTTTAATTATTTCGTCCATTAAGGTTGTCGCACCAAATGATTATTTTCTTTCTCCTCATGTTTATCGTCGACCACAACGGAATTATCACCGGTTTTAACTAACATTTCGTTTGGTTGGAAATGTTGTCCGTCCATGCAAACTAGAAAACTATTTTTGATGTTGGTTTTTCCTAGTTTGTTCCAGTGGCGGCTCGTGAAAATAAATTCAGGGTGGGCTAAAAAAAAATCTTTAAAGTTATATAGACCATACGTACAAATTTGTGCTGCTTTCCACTTCACCTTATGAATATAGTACATTTTATTGAAGTTTCAATCTAAAGACTATATGCACTGAGGTACGGCACTCAAAGCGTTAACTGGATTTTAGTGACAGTTTCCCCCGTATACGTTTAAAAAAAGTAATTCAAGGCCTATATGCACTTACAAAAATTCATACATACAAAATCACAAATAAAATGTAAAAACCAACAAAACATAAAATTATAACGATAATTAAAATATAACAATTCATTTAAAATAAAAAATAATAATAAAAATATAAACAAACTTAATAAAATATCACAACAGTTACAATTAAACAAAATACCAAAAAAAGACAATAAGATTATTTAAATAAATAATCAGCCCGCCGATTTTTCTGGGCGGCAAAGTCAAGAATTACCTTCTCATTAAAATTAGGAATATTCGAAATAAACTCTTTCTCGATTGACAAACCTGCTAAAGAATTCAAACGAGCTTGACCCATTGTACTAGATCTAAATGTCTTAATATTCTTAAGAGTACCGTTCCGATTCAGTGCTTGTTACCGGAGTTGTCAGAACGATTTCTAACACTTTTTTGGTTTCAAAAAAATCTAAATTATTATCAACTAAAAATTTATAAAATTCAAGTACAGAAGTTAAATTTTGAAAAAACTCGTTATTATATATTATATTCAATTCAGTTTTTAATAGCGCATTATCAAGAAAATTATAATTATTACTTATAGTTTGACAATTTTCAGAAGGAAAATGTTTACTATAAATTTTAAATTTTCTTACATCTACAATGTCAAATGCGTAAATAAGGTCATATTTAGAAAATCGCGTGACTATTTGATTGGTAATTATATCGCAAACTTCTACAGCAATAATGTCAAGCGAAAAGCGAGTAGTTCGAATTCGTTTCGCCGGATTTAAAGAATCATCGGATGTGGATACATTTATACTATTTCTAATCAAATTAATCGATTTAATGAATTTATTTACTTTATCTGTAACGTATGAGCCCGTACAATCCCTAGATTGTAAAATATTAAAAAAGATATCGACGTGCGCAAAAATTTTATAGAATAGTTCTAGGAAGTAATTAAATTCGTCATCTTTAAGTAGTCTGAAAAGACCATTAGCTTCCAGAGTAGTTATATCGTCCCACTTTTCGAGCTGTATTAAATCGAATGCTTGTAATAAATTGTCTCTATTTTCAAAAACGGATTGTATTACGCGAGATTTGAAATTCCATCGCGTTTCTACTGTTCGAGGGAGACCTTTCTTTTGACAAACATCAAGAAGCAAATCTTTGCGCTTAGAAGAAGAAGAAAAAAAGTTGAAAACCCCGATAAATTCGCAAAAAAAATTCTAACTTGTCGCACCGATGAGCATGCAGTTTTTAAGACGAGATTTAACATATGAGCGTAACAATGAACAAAATGAGCGTATCGGTAATCTTTCCTTAAAATAGTTTGCACACCGCCTTCCGATCCGCTCATTACAGCAGCGCCATCATAGGTTTGGGCTATTAATTTGTCTTTTAATGTATATATTTCAATAGCACTACGGATCACCTCAGCCAAACCTCTTGCCGACAAATCATTAACATCAAAAAATCCCAGAAATCGCTCGACTGGTTTATTATTTATAATATATCTTAAAATTAGAACTAATTGCGATTTGCATGAAATATCGGTGGTTTCATCTGCTTGAATGGCTACGAAATTTGTTTCAGCAATTTCATTTTTAATTAATTCTAAATACACGTTATTTATGCTATTTAAAAGTTCATTTTGAATTATTTTTGAAGTATTTTGCACAACCGTTGCATTTTTTAAAAATTCGTCAAAAACTGAGTCTATTTGTCTTGTATAGGAAACAAGACCTAGAAAAATACCGGGGTTGATAGATTCATTTCTTTCGTCATGACCTCGAAGGGCCAAATTATGACCTCCACAAAATTTTAAAATATCAATTATTCTACTGAGAGCCATGCGATTTTTAGTAACGATTTCGTTATGTCTACGAATTGATGCCGCGTAACCACTATCAATTGCACTCATAATATTTATTTTATTTAACATTTTAAAATCTAACGCGGATTGAATATGTTTGGTACTATTTTCATGTTTTTTAATGGCTTCGGATAAATGTTTTAAATCGCGATAACCTGTTTGTGTCCAAATACTATCACCTTTGAATAAAGTGCAATAAAAACAAAAAAGCAAATTTTTCAAAATGCTTACGGTGAGCCATGGTTTTTTCTCGAACCACTCTGTACTAAATTTTCGATTTTGTCTTTTATCTTTTATAATTAAATTGAAATCAGTTGGCTGGTGTGATCCGAGTCTTTTAATTTCAATTTTATCCTCTAGTGAAGCCATACTAAATGGATTCTCTAGAAGATAATCAACATAATTCATTTTGTAAATAAATTATGCTTTAATAATAATAAATTCTAATTTATTGATATAATATTGACTTACAACTTTTATGTCAACGTCTAATCACTTCTAATCAAATTTAAAAAATTAATCAATTTTAAGCTTTCTAAATTCACTTTATTAAATTTCACATACGAGTACCATTTATATTTTATTTAAAATTTAAATTCGTATATGTACTCGCAAATTACTAGTATTAACACCACTCACCAATTATGTATATTAAATACTGATACATTATACATATTCTTGTATAAGGTGTAACAAAATAAAAAAATTACATTTACAAATTACAACAACAATATTGTCATAAACATCGGGAAGAGAAAAAAAAACAGAGAATAAGAAAATTATTTTTTACTATTACGGACTAATCTTAAATCAGTCCGAGAAGGTGTCATATTAAGCAAAATCAAACATTCACATGGAGACGATTTTTAACGAGGTATTGGTGTAGCAGCGTATATATTATACAATATTATATAATATTATACATGGACTGATTCGAAATCAGTCCGGAGAGTCGAATAATATTCATAATGTTCATAATATTATCACGATTTTTTGTGTAGATAGAAATATCAAATAATTACTCTCTTTGCTGCGTGTAGAAGTGGAAAGGAAATATATTTTGTTAATGAAAATAGAACATACATACACACGCACATACCTGTAAACAATTTAAAATTTGTTTTTTGTGTTGTGTCAAAACCAACACTATTGTATATTATACAAGCCATGAAGCTTGGCTAAGTAAAACATATTATGACTACTATTTGGTGTATGTGTTAGTGAATTTGACTACAGTAAAAATCGAAACAAAAAATTATATTTCGCACTGTCCATACTCCTCTAAATTCAAAGTACATAACATTTCTACAAAAAAACGAAACAAAAATTATATTTTGCGACTGTCCACTCTGCTCTAAATTATTAGTATATAGTATAGTATATAATGAAGTAAATAATAATAACAATACTTCTCTCTCTCGTTAAATAATAAATTTGTTTTTTGCTTTGTCTTAAAGAGCGCAACATACTGTTGTCCCATCATTCGTATTCATTTTTTATTTACATCAAAGCATATAATAAAAGTATATACAAATTATATTACGTCACAACACTAATACTTAGGTATAGTAGTCACTTTTTGGCATGAGTATCGCAACTTCATGGCTTGTATATACATTTGTGTTGGTTTTGGTTGTGTGTTAGAATAGATGATGCCGCTTTGCTTACATAATGGACTGATTTGATATTAGTCCGAACTATTATATAACGATACAGCTAATGATTTTTGTCTGGATTTTTCAGGCTGGGCTTAGCCCACCTAGCCCATTACGTAGAACCGCCACTGGTTTGTTCACTTGATTGTTGCGCTCTTTTCGTCGCGAT
Source organism: Tipula confusa (assembly GCA_963556175.1). Lineage (NCBI taxonomy): Eukaryota > Metazoa > Arthropoda > Insecta > Diptera > Tipulidae > Tipula > Tipula confusa. Next base: position 180,735,801 of record OY744475.1, read on the forward strand.
GCTCATGGGCCATTGTAAATTCATGGCAACAAATTTGGTTACAATTGTTCTGGATATACTCCATATCCAAATAGATTTTCTAATAAATCATCTCCAAGGTACAATAATAATGGTAGCAGCGACATTTTACTTTATAATTGCACTATGCAATATTTTAATGCTATTGACAATTAACAATTTGTAATTTTTTAATTTTTTTATTTTTTATTTTGAATTTTGTGGATTAATTTAAACACGTTTTGCTTTATGCTTTTTCTTTCAACTCTATTCAAAACACACATTTTTTTATTTAATCCAAAAAAAAATTTCCGAATAACACAAAACACGGCTTTTTATACATACTCATTTCCCGTTACTTCATTTAAAAAAAAATAATGTAGGGGAAATGAGTATGTATACAACACAAACATACAAAAAATAAATTAAATAAAAAAACGAAACTGGTGTGGACAACATATATCAATTTTTGTTCCAGGGGAACGAGTGCAACAAAGTCGCTCGTTACAAGTGATTAGTAAGATATACATCTTACGAGTAGTATTCCCTGTAGCTGTTTTAAAAAATATATATTTTGCTATTTTTGATTCAAAATTATCTTATGGACTAGTATGCTGGGGGGAACTTATTATGCAAGAATTTACCCGTTTATTATGGCTCAAAAACATGCTATAAGAATTATTTTTAATATTCCGCATTTAACTGCATCGTGGCCTTTATTTCCGGGTCTAGAGACTCTTCCTTTGAGGCATTTATATGTGCTCAAAACGATGAAGGTTTTTTTCAGTTCCAACGTTGATCGGTTGAATGTCAGTACTAGTTGCAATTTAAGAAATAAACAGTGTTTTCGGCTTCAAAGGTTTACAACAACTAATTTTCAAAATTCATTTTTAATTTTGGCTCCTAAAATCTTTAATAATCTTCCTGTTGATTTGAAAATTTGTAGTATACTTAACCCATTCAAATCTGGATTATAAAAATTTTTTATTTCGCGTTTCAAATGTGGATGATTTGATGCATTTTCAAGTGTAGTTAATTTTTAAATTTCTCAATGTTTTTTTAATGTTTTTTATATTTTTGAATTTTTATCATATGTTATATCTTCCTTTTTTTCATATCTTCTTTATTACTAATCAACACTGGATTGTAACTATATCCACAGATTGTATTTTTGTATAAATAAATAATAAATAAATAAATAATAATAAAATTTGAAAATACTATGATAAACTTAGTTCACACTTTAAATTAATTTAATTTTACATTACTTTCTTTTTCTTGTTGAAACTCGAGTAGGTGGTATGACCGAAAGTACATCATCGTTTTCATCAATAGCAGTAACAATGTTTGATTTTTCAGTAATATAAGCAGGTGTTAGAGGTGATAATTCCTGAATGGGTTCTATTGTGTTCATTATTACGACTGAATTTCGATTACAATCAATTGATAAATCCTAAATGGGTTGATTTGATGACTCATTTAAAATATTAGAAGAAGTATATAGATTTATAGCATTATGAAGGTCGTCGATACTTCTCAATACATCAGGTTTACTTTTATTGTTGAAAAACACGTATACCAGTCCACCTTTAGGAAAACGTTTAATATTGTATTTTCAGTTTGTTTAGCCTTGATGCTGCTGTAGTTGTATTTTGTTAAATACTGATTACAATATATTTGGGTGTTCATTTCCAATCCAATGTGACGTAGCGGCAAGTTTTTAAATGCCATATATTTCCTAAAAAACATTAATTTTAACCGTTCTGAAACAAAACGGACAAAAATTGTTATTAGTTTTTTAGACATGACACCACTGAGCAATAATTGTGACGATTCCATCCGATATATGGAATCAACAGCTTCAATACCACTTTCAAAGCATATTGCATTTGAGATATTCTAAAAGATGATTTCAATTGATTCATTGGCCATTAACGGAATGCTTGATAAGACAAGCGTTGAAGAATGTAGTTTGCGCTCAATAAAATCAAATCTCGTGTCGAACTGTTTCATCTTGGAATGAAATGTTTGTAAGTTGTCCAATAATTTTCCAATTTCAGACATATAATATGGCTTTTAGTGGAACTTAGACACATATCCAAATCTGATTTCGCTTTGTTTAAACACGTTTCCAAATCCTTACTTAGAATATTATAGTAAATATTTAATTATTTGCTGAACGAAATAAAAAACACGTCTACACACAAATTGCCATTTTGAATTTAGCCGCTTTTATAATTGGTGCTAGTCATCCAAGGGGATCGAAAAGTTTTCCACTGTCAGACAGCAAGTTGCGTTTGATCGAATTCTTGTTATTAAAAATTGGTAGTGAGACTTGAAATCCAAATTTGTCTGTTGCTGGATTTCAATGTAGCCCTAGGGTTTTAATTGTGTCATTAAATTTAAATTCAATAATACCACTGTTTCGTAGTTCTATTGGTATGTTCTGCATAAGAGAGAGATGATTAATGGCCCATTTACGTAGGTTAAATCCACCCGTTTTGAGTAATGCGATCAGCTGGTTTTAAGCACTGTGACCTCATATACTGTATTGTTTTTAGAAATGAGGCCTTCTACGTAGAAGTAGTTTAGAACAACTTCTGTTGCTATTGGATACACTGGTTGCTGGCATTATTCCGTAGGTAATGGCAATTATTCTTCATGTATGGCAATTTGTCGAAACATTTTTCTACGTCGGCTGTGAAAACATATTTGTGTTTTTGCCAATGCTCAACAAGTCTTGTTGGATTGTAGGCCTATTCTACATAACATGATTTAGTGATGTCTCTGTAGACGTTTTGGCCGATGCATCAAAGACGACTCTGACTTTGGTAGACAAGCTTGCTTCTTTGATTACAGCGTGGTGTGGTAAATAAAAATGGTCAGTTTCTCTATTTTCCTCCTCAATCTCTTTTATATGTCCCAACATAGTATTGTAATGCCAGTTCTGCATTTTTTTGAAAGGCGTTTTTCGACTTAGAGTTGACGAGCAGTAGCTGTTTTCTTTGAAGAATCCAAAGGTTTACAGGACACTTGCTTGATGTCAAAAGGAATTGGCTTCTACCTCCCAAAACTTTTTTAGTTGTTCATCGATTTCTTTTGTTGTTGATACCATGCTCTGAAATATGACTTTATTTACGTTTGCTGTTATTATGCCGGTATCGGTGATGATCTATCCTAACTTCGTTTGTTGGGCAATAGGGTCATTTAGTGCACCTTTCAATAGATTTGTTATTATTATCTGGCCGTAATAATCCTAAGAGTATGTCGATTGGACCGGGTTTATAGAAGATCGAGTCTACCCATATCAGAATTGCTGTATGGTTTCAACTGTTCGGTTCAATCATTTCTTCAGGCAAATTTCTGGTTATATTTTTAAATATACCAGAGCTTTAATCTTTAGTTTAAAGTTTGAAGAAAACCTTGGACTAATGGTAAACTATACTGTTGAGAGCGTTGTTCCGGCTTTTGTTGATCCCATGCCGACGACAATATTCGCTTGAATCGGTTTTTTTACCAGTTTTAGTTTGTTTGCTACTTCTTCGGTGAGAAATGTAGCTTGCAAGCCCGGATCAATAAAAATGCAAACTAAACCTTCTCCAAAATTAGTCGTTACCTTGACCATAGCGGTTGACAGTAAGGTGACAAAATACATCATGGGGATTCCGTAAGCATTTTCTGCATGAGGCTATTGCTTCCACAATAGCAGTTCTCTTTAAAACAAATAAAAAAAAAGTCTTGAAATTACAGCAGGTAATTTCGTGGTTGCTGCTGCAATGTGCGCACGTAAATGATGCATTAGCCATCGCAACATGTGTTGTCCTCTTCTGGATTTTTTGTGGTTGTGACGGTTCCTTTTTTATTGACTCTTCCTCTTGAGAGTGCGATTGAAATCTTGTTTCCAAGACGGTAAAAAACATCCATTGTTTGCATTGTTTTTGGATTTGTTATACCATTTTTTTTTTTGATTTAACGCTTAGTGTTAGTAGATCCAGTAGTGAGTTTATATGAGTGCTGGCCAACATTCGTTCGTTTTGATATCTTGCGTTCCACACCGTCAAATAATTATCTTCAGTCAATGGTAGATGACTAAACAGCTTTGCTACTTGTCCTCTAACCACGAAAGTAAATAATACATTTTTTCTTCATTTGATAGAGCTTTTCATTACAGTGCACAGTTTTACTAAACAGCCTGGAGCAAGCTGTAAACAGTGGCCGTAAAACAAAGGAATTCCTATTGTGGGTAATTTCACCTTGGCACTTCTTTTAATCTCGTCTTTACGTGTATCTATTTTAACTTTGTTCTCCAGGTTCTCCTGCAAGTAGCTGTTGACAGCCTCGTACTCTACTTCCATTTCATCAAATAACTAGTTTTTGAAGTATTCAGCACCAAATTCTGCTTCAGTAGCATTTGCTAAAATATCTACTGTTAGCTGTTTTATTTTTATCTCACAGTATGTTTCATTGAGGTAATTTGTTACAAATTTTAGCTTTGGTAATTTGTAGTTTGTACCGGTGATTCTGCAATTTATTGTCTAGCTTTGATAGTTTCGGTATTGCTGGTGGAACTTCCTCATTTTCACTATAAATTAGGTAGGGCGGGACATCTGTTCTATATTTACAAACTGATATTTGGCCTGCTGCTGTACTATGGCAGATTGTCCTGGTGTTGCTTGCTCTTTTGCTTCAAGAGGTAACATCCTTATCTCTTCGTATATTTCTTTCACCTGATCGTAATAATTTTGCACTATATACTGGTGATCGGTGGGTATTGTTTATGGTTTAATTCTGCATCTTTTGTGCAGAATTTATCGAAGAGCAGTTAGAAAAATTTTGAACTAGTACTCTTTGTTCGAGGTTTGTTTAAACTAAAGCAAACCTATATATTCAGGCACCTTCAGTTCGGCTGACTATAGAAAAACAGTTTAACTGTGCTATTTTCGAGGTCTTTTGAAGCACTTCGTACAAATTTTAAATATCAATTTAAACCATTAGTATACTATGTCTTTCGTTACTAAATGGGGATGAACGATTTGCCTTGTCGCCTATACGACCAACAATGAAAATATTTTTTTTGAATTTTTTTTTGTTGTAATAAATCACATCATACTGGTTTAAATTGGTTGTTATCGTTTGAATATTGACCTAACTTTTCAATAAAAAATAAGCTTGATAAGAGGTAAATCCAGTCAAGCGAATACAATGCGATGAAAACTATTCAATACATATCTCAACCCTTGTTATTTTAATACAATTTTTAAAAAGGACGACAGAACCTAAAATAGAAAATATGCTATCGCACAAAAGCCTCATTGTATTGGGTTTACAATAAAGTCTATTTTCTCGTTGATTATATCCCTTATGAAATTTTTAACATGGTATTCTATTATGTATAACTATTGGCACATGTTATCCTGCAATTTATTCATTTTATTTCCTTATCACCGTACATAAATATCGTTTAGGACAAGTAAAGCAGGCATTCAATTCAGATACCTACACACAGTTATGAAAAATAATCGAATTTTACTATAGGAATGAATTGAGTTGGAATTTATGAAAATTAAAAACTAGATTTAGTTCATGCATGGAAGCTTTCATTATTATTTTCCCGAAGAAAGAGAGGAATCTTTTTGAAATTAATTAGTTTCCTATTTATTTACATTATAATTTAACATACAGTGAACCAAGTTGTGAAAATAATGTCAAAATGTTACACGATTTACGATTAACTAAAACCAGATGCATTCCCAAAACAGACTGTCAAAATATGGTCTTTGAAAATGTAAAACACTTTGATAATGGTAAGAAAACAATTTTAATATTTTTAAAATCTAGACCTAAGTATTATGAATATTTGAAGATAATTTCTTCTCTGAAAACTATATCCATAGAAATATAAAGTAGAAATCCTCCAAAGAAACGTACACCAAATCCACTAAAATATAGAATGGTACCTAGACAAGTATGTAAATATACAATTTCACAGGCAAAACAGAAAGTAGTTTAAAGCGAACTTTTATTTCCCAGCAAGTCAATTTTTTCAACTTTTTTTTTTTTTTTTTTTTAACATACATAATCAAAATGGATTTTCAATTTTTTTGTAAAAGTTTAGATTTTATTTTACCCAGGGAAAAAAACACAGTATGGTGCCAGGCAAGCTTATAGTACAAAAAAACAGTAAAAACCCGATTAACGTATTCCCGCGTTTACATTTTATCTATACTAACGTTTTGATAAAATGTGTTGTCCTTATTTGATATTTTATTTTTTACCAAATACTACTTTAACGATAATCACATGTAAATTACGTAACCACTCACCTAATTTTTTGGCTCCAAAATAATTTATGAAAATGTATGCATATTTCAATACAGTATTTATGGTGATGTCTAAAGCTGTAAATTAAAGTATCACTCATCAAAATCGGACCACTATTACGTGTTTTATTGCATAATTTATGGATTTTCGTAATTTTGTGGGCTAGCCCCTTGCCTGATTTATAGGGTCCAAAATAAATTATTAAAATGTATGCATATTTCAATACAGTATTTATGGTGATGTCTAAAGCTGTAAATTAAAGTATCACTCATCAAAATCGGACCACTATTACGTGTTTTATTGCATAACTTATGGATTTTCGTAATTTTGTGGGCTAGCCCCTTGCCTAATTTATAGGGTTCGAAATAAATTATTAAAATGTATGCATATTTCAATACAGTATTTATGGTGATGTCTAAAGCTGTAAATTAAAGTATCACTCATCAAAATCGGACCACTATTACGTGTTTTATTGCATAAATTATGGATTTTCGTAATTTTGTGGGCTAACCCCTTGCCTGATTTTTAGGCTCCAAAATAATTTTTAAAATGTATGCATATTTCAATACGGTATTTATGATGACACCGAGAGCTGTAAATTAAAGTATCACTTATCAAAATCGGACCACTATTACGTGTTTTATTGCATAACTTATGGATTTTCGTAATTTTGTGGGCTAGCCCCTTGCCTGATTTTTAGGGTCAAAAATAAATTATTAAAATGTATGCATATTTCAATACAGTATTTATGGTGATGTCTAAAGCTGTAAATTAAAGTATCACTCATCAAAATCGGACCACTATTACGTGTTTTATTGCATAACTTATGGATTTTCGTAATTTTGTGGGCTAGCCCCTTGCCTAATTTATAGGGTTCGAAATAAATTATTAAAATGTATGCATATTTCAATACAGTATTTATGGTGATGTCTAAAGCTGTAAATTAAAGTATCACTCATCAAAATCGGACCACTATTACGTGTTTTATTGCATAACTTATGGATTTTCGTAATTTTGTGGGCTAGCCCCTTGCCTGATTTATAGGGTCCAAAATAAATTATTAAAATGTATGCATATTTCAATACAGTATTTATGGTGATGTCTAAAGCTGTAAATTAAAGTATCACTCATCAAAATCGGACCACTATTACGTGTTTTATTGCATAACTTATGGATTTTCGTAATTTTGTGGGCTAGCCCCTTGCCTAATTTATAGGGTTCGAAATAAATTATTAAAATGTATGCATATTTCAATACAGTATTTATGGTGATGTCTAAAGCTGTAAATTAAAGTATCACTCATCAAAATCGGACCACTATTACGTGTTTTATTGCATAACTTATGGATTTTCGTAATTTTGTGGGCTAGCCCCTTGCCTGATTTATAGGGTTCAAAATAAATTATTAAAATGTATGCATATTTCAATACAGTATTTATGGTGATGTCTAAAGCTGTAAATTAAAGTATCACTCATCAAAATCGGACCACTATTACGTGTTTTATTGCATAATTTATGGATTGTCGTAATTTTGTGGGCTAACCCCTTGCCTGATTTTTAGGCTCCAAAATAATTTATGGAAATGTATGCATATTTCAATACAGTATTTATGGTGATGTCTAAAGCTGTAAATTAAAGTATCACTCATCAAAATCGGCCCACTATTACGTGTTTTATTGCATAATTTATGGATTTTCGTAATTTTGTGGGCTAGCCCCTTGCCTGATTTTTAGGGTCAAAAATAAATTATTAAAATGTATGCATATTTCAATACAGTATTTATGGTGATGTCTAAAGCTGTAAATTAAAGTATCACTCATCAAAATCGGACCACTATTACGTGTTTTATTGCATAAATTATGGATTTTCGTAATTTTGTGGGCTAACCCCTTGCCTGATTTTTAGGCTCCAAAATAATTTTTAAAATGTATGCATATTTCAATACGGTATTTATGATGACACCGAGAGCTGTAAATTAAAGTATCACTTATCAAAATCGGACCACTATTACGTGTTTTATTGCATAACTTATGGATTTTCGTAATTTTGTGGGCTAGCCCCTTGCCTAATTTATAGGGTTCGAAATAAATTATTAAAATGTATGCATATTTCAATACAGTATTTATGGTGATGTCTAAAGCTGTAAATTAAAGTATCACTCATCAAAATCGGACCACTATTACGTGTTTTATTGCATAATTTATGGATTTTCGTAATTTTGTGGGCTAACCCCTTGCCTGAGTTTTAGGCTCAAAAATAATCTATGAAAAAGTGTGCATATTTCTTTACAGTATTTATGGTGATGCCGAGAGCTTTAAATTAAAGTATCACTCATCAAAATCGGGCCACTATTACGTGTTTTATTGCATAATTTATGGATTTTCGTAATTTTGTGGGCTAGCCCCTTGCCTGATTTATAGGGTCCAAAATAAATTATTAAAATGTATGCATATTTCAATACAGTATTTATGGTGATGTCTAAAGCTGTAAATTAAAGTATCACTCATCAAAATCGGACCACTATTACGTGTTTTATTGCATAACTTATGGATTTTCGTAATTTTGTGGGCTAGCCCCTTGCCTAATTTATAGGGTTCGAAATAAATTATTAAAATGTATGCATATTTCAATACAGTATTTATGGTGATGTCTAAAGCTGTAAATTAAAGTATCACTCATCAAAATCGGACCACTATTACGTGTTTTATTGCATAAATTATGGATTTTCGTAATTTTGTGGGCTAACCCCTTGCCTGATTTTTAGGCTCCAAAATAATTTTTAAAATGTATGCATATTTCAATACGGTATTTATGATGACACCGAGAGCTGTAAATTAAAGTATCACTTATCAAAATCGGACCACTATTACGTGTTTTATTGCATAACTTATGGATTTTCGTAATTTTGTGGGCTAGCCCCTTGCCTGATTTTTAGGGTCAAAAATAAATTATTAAAATGTATGCATATTTCAATACAGTATTTATGGTGATGTCTAAAGCTGTAAATTAAAGTATCACTCATCAAAATCGGACCACTATTACGTGTTTTATTGCATAACTTATGGATTTTCGTAATTTTGTGGGCTAGCCCCTTGCCTAATTTATAGGGTTCGAAATAAATTATTAAAATGTATGCATATTTCAATACAGTATTTATGGTGATGTCTAAAGCTGTAAATTAAAGTATCACTCATCAAAATCGGACCACTATTACGTGTTTTATTGCATAACTTATGGATTTTCGTAATTTTGTGGGCTAGCCCCTTGCCTGATTTATAGGGTTCAAAATAAATTATTAAAATGTATGCATATTTCAATACAGTATTTATGGTGATGTCTAAAGCTGTAAATTAAAGTATCACTCATCAAAATCGGACCACTATTACGTGTTTTATTGCATAATTTATGGATTTTCGTAATTTTGTGGGCTAACCCCTTGCCTGATTTTTGGGCTCCAAAATAATTTATCAAAATGTTTGCATATTTCATTACAGTATTTATGGTGATGCCTAAAGCTGTAAATTAAAGTATCACTCATCAAAATCGGACCACTATTACGTGTTTTATTGCATAATTTATGGATTTTTGTAATTTTGTGGGCTAACCCTTTGCCTGATTTTTGGGCTCCAAAATAATTTATCAAAATGTTTGCATATTTCATTACAGTATTTATGGTGAGGCCTAAAGCTGTAAATTAAAGTATCACTCATCAAAATCGGACCACTATTACGTGTTTTATTGCATAATTTATGGATTTTCGTAATTTTGTGGGCTAACCCCTTGCCTGATTTTTGGGCTCCAAAATAATTTATCAAAATGTTTGCATATTTCATTACAGTATTTATGGTGATGCCTAAAGCTGTAAATTAAAGTATCACTCATCAAAATCGGACCACTATTACGTGTTTTATTGCATAATTTATGGATTTTCGTAATTTTGTGGGCTAACCCCTTGCCTGATTTTTTGGCTCCAAAAAAATTATTGAAATGTATGCATTTTTCAAAACGGTATTTATGGTGATGTCTAAAGCTGTAAATTAAAGTATCACTCATCAAAATCGGACCACTATTACGTGTTTTACTGCATAATTTATGGATTTTTGTAATTTTGTGGGCTAACCCCTTGCCTGATTTTTGGGCTCCAAAAAAAATTATGGAAATGTATGCATTTTTCAAAACGGTATTTATGGTGATGTCTAAAGCTGTAAATTAAAGTATCACTCATCAAAATCGGACCACTATTACGTGTTTTATTGCATAATTTATGGATTTTCGTAATTTTGTGGGCTAGCCCCTTGCCTGATTTTTTGGCTCCAAAAAAAATTATGGAAATGTATGCATATTTCAATACGGTATTTATGGTGATGTCTAAAGCTGTAAATTAAAGTATCACTCATCAAAATCGGACCACTATTACGTGTTTTATTGCATAATTTATGGATTTTCGTAATTTTGTGGGCTAACCCCTTGCCTGATTTTTGGGCTCCAAAATAATTTATCAAAATGTTTGCATATTTCATTACAGTATTTATGGTGATGCCTAAAGCTGTAAATTAAAGTATCACTCATCAAAATCGGACCACTATTACGTGTTTTATTGCATAATTTATGGATTTTTGTAATTTTGTGGGCTAACCCTTTGCCTGATTTTTGGGCTCCAAAATAATTTATCAAAATGTTTGCATATTTCATTACAGTATTTATGGTGAGGCCTAAAGCTGTAAATTAAAGTATCACTCATCAAAATCGGACCACTATTACGTGTTTTACTGCATAATTTATGGATTTTTGTAATTTTGTGGGCTAACCCCTTGCCTGATTTTTGGGCTCCAAAAAAAATTATGGAAATGTATGCATATTTCAATACGGTATTTATGGTGATGTCTAAAGCTGTAAATTAAAGTATCACTCATCAAAATCGGACCACTATTACGTGTTTTATTGCATAATTTATGGATTTTTGTAATTTTGTGGGCTAACCCCTTACCTGTTTTTTGGGCTCCAAAATAATTAATCAAAATGTATGCATATTTCAATACAGTATTTATGGTGATGTCTAAAGCTGTAAATTAAAGTACCACTCATCAAAATCGGACCACTATTACGTGTTTTATTGCATAATTTATGGATTTTCGTAATTTTGTGGGCTAACCCCTTGCCTGATTTTTGGGCTCCAAAATAATTTATCAAAATGTTTGCATATTTCATTACAGTATTTATGGTGATGCCTAAAGCTGTAAATTAAAGTATCACTCATCAAAATCGGACCACTATTACGTGTTTTATTGCATAATTTATGGATTTTTGTAATTTTGTGGGCTAACCCTTTGCCTGATTTTTGGGCTCCAAAATAATTTATCAAAATGTTTGCATATTTCATTACAGTATTTATGGTGAGGCCTAAAGCTGTAAATTAAAGTATCACTCATCAAAATCGGACCACTATTACGTGTTTTATTGCATAACTTATGGATTTTCGTAATTTTGTGGGCTAGCCCCTTGCCTGATTTATAGGGTTCGAAATAAATTATTAAAATGTATGCATATTTCAATACAGTATTTATGGTGATGTCTAAAGCTGTAAATTAAAGTATCACTCATCAAAATCGGACCACTATTACGTGTTTTATTGCATAACTTATGGATTTTCGTAATTTTGTGGGCTAGCCCCTTGCCTGATTTATAGGGTTCAAAATAAATTATTAAAATGTATGCATATTTCAATACAGTATTTATGGTGATGTCTAAAGCTGTAAATTAAAGTATCACTCATCAAAATCGGACCACTATTACGTGTTTTATTGCATAATTTATGGATTGTCGTAATTTTGTGGGCTAACCCCTTGCCTGATTTTTAGGCTCCAAAATAATTTATGGAAATGTATGCATATTTCAATACAGTATTTATGGTGATGTCTAAAGCTGTAAATTAAAGTATCACTCATCAAAATCGGCCCACTATTACGTGTTTTATTGCATAATTTATGGATTTTCGTAATTTTGTGGGCTAGCCCCTTGCCTGATTTTTAGGGTCAAAAATAAATTATTAAAATGTATGCATATTTCATTACAGTATTTATGGTGATGTCTAAAGCTGTAAATTAAAGTATCACTCATCAAAATCGGACCACTATTACGTGTTTTATTGCATAATTTATGGATTTTCGTAATTTTGTGGGCTAGCCCCTTGCCTGATTTTTTGGCTCCAAAAAAAATTATGGAAATGTATGCATATTTCAATACGGTATTTATGGTGATGTCTAAAGCTGTAAATTAAAGTATCACTCATCAAAATCGGACCACTATTACGTGTTTTATTGCATAATTTATGGATTTTTGTAATTTTGTGGGCTAACCCCTTACCTGTTTTTTGGGCTCCAAAATAATTAATCAAAATGTATGCATATTTCAATACAGTATTTATGGTGATGTCTAAAGCTGTAAATTAAAGTATCACTCATCAAAATCGGACCACTATTACGTGTTTTATTGCATAATTTATGGATTTTCGTAATTTTGTGGGCTAACCCCTTGCCTGATTTTTGGGCTCCAAAATAATTTATCAAAATGTTTGCATATTTCATTACAGTATTTATGGTGATGCCTAAAGCTGTAAATTAAAGTATCACTCATCAAAATCGGACCACTATTACGTGTTTTATTGCATAATTTATGGATTTTTGTAATTTTGTGGGCTAACCCTTTGCCTGATTTTTGGGCTCCAAAATAATTTATCAAAATGTTTGCATATTTCATTACAGTATTTATGGTGAGGCCTAAAGCTGTAAATTAAAGTATCACTCATCAAAATCGGACCACTATTACGTGTTTTATTGCATAATTTATGGATTTTCGTAATTTTGTGGGCTAACCCCTTGCCTGATTTTTGGGCTCCAAAATAATTTATCAAAATGTTTGCATATTTCATTACAGTATTTATGGTGATGCCTAAAGCTGTAAATTAAAGTATCACTCATCAAAATCGGACCACTATTACGTGTTTTATTGCATAATTTATGGATTTTCGTAATTTTGTGGGCTAACCCCTTGCCTGATTTTTTGGCTCCAAAAAAATTATTGAAATGTATGCATTTTTCAAAACGGTATTTATGGTGATGTCTAAAGCTGTAAATTAAAGTATCACTCATCAAAATCGGACCACTATTACGTGTTTTATTGCATAATTTATGGATTTTTGTAATTTTGTGGGCTAACCCCTTGCCTGATTTTTGGGCTCCAAAAAAAATTATGGAAATGTATGCATATTTCAATACGGTATTTATGGTGATGTCTAAAGCTGTAAATTAAAGTATCACTCATCAAAATCGGACCACTATTACGTGTTTTATTGCATAATTTATGGATTTTTGTAATTTTGTGGGCTAACCCCTTACCTGTTTTTTGGGCTCCAAAATAATTAATCAAAATGTATGCATATTTCAATACAGTATTTATGGTGATGTCTAAAGCTGTAAATTAAAGTACCACTCATCAAAATCGGACCACTATTACGTGTTTTATTGCATAATTTATGGATTTTCGTAATTTTGTGGGCTAACCCCTTGCCTGATTTTTGGGCTCCAAAATAATTTATCAAAATGTTTGCATATTTCATTACAGTATTTATGGTGATGCCTAAAGCTGTAAATTAAAGTATCATTCATCAAAATCGGGCTAATCCCTTGCCTGATTTTTAGGCTCCAAAATAATTTTTAAAATGTATGTATATTTCAATACAGTATTTATGGTGATGTCTAAAGCTGTAAATTAAAGTATCACTCATCAAAATCTGACCACTATTACGTGTTTTATTGCATAATTTATGGATTTTCGTAATTTTGTGGGCTAACCCCTTGCCTGATTTTTGGGCTCCAAAATAATTTATCAAAATGTTTGCATATTTCATTAAAGTATTTATGGTGATGTCTAAAGCTGTAAATTAAAGTATCACTCATCAAAATCGGACCACTATTACGTGTTTTATTGCATAATTTATGGATTTTCGTAATTTTGTGGGCTAACCCCTTGTCTGATTTTTGGGCTCAAAAATAACTTATGAAAATGTATGCATATTTCAATACAGTATTTATGGTGATGTCTAAAGCTGTAAATTAAAGTATCACTCATCAAAATCGGACCACTATTACGTGTTTTATTGCATAATTTATGGATTTTCGTAATTTTGTGGGCTAACCCCTTGCCTGATTTTTGGGCTCCAAAATAATTTATGAAAATGTATGCATATTTCAATAAGTATTTATGGTGATGTCTAAAGCTGTAAATTAAAGTATCACTCATCAAAATCGGACCACTATTACGTGTTTTATTGCATAATTTATGGATTTTCGTAATTTTGTGGGCTTGCCTGATTTTTAGGCTCCAAAATAACTAATGAAAATGTATGCATATTTCAATACAGTATTTATGGTGATGTCTAAAGCTGTAAATTAAAGTATCACTCATCAAAATCGGACCACTATTACGTGTTTTATTGCATAATTTATGGATTTTCGTAATTTTGTGGGCTAACCCCTTGCCTGATTTTTGGGCTCCAAAATAATTTATGAAAATGTATGCATATTTCAATAAGTATTTATGGTGATGTCTAAAGCTGTAAATTAAAGTATCACTCATCAAAATCGGACCACTATTACGTGTTTTATTGCATAATTTATGGATTTTCGTAATTTTGTGGGCTTGCCTGATTTTTAGGCTCCAAAATAACTAATGAAAATGTATGCATATTTCAATACAGTATTTATGGTGATGTCTAAAGCTGTAAATTAAAGTATCACTCATCAAAATCGGACCACTATTACGTGTTTTATTGCATAATTTATGGATTTTCGTAATTTTGTGGGCTAACCCCTTGTCTGATTTTTGGGCTCAAAAATAACTTATGAAAATGTATGCATATTTCAATACAGTATTTATGGTGATGTCTAAAGCTGTAAATTAAAGTATCACTCATCAAAATCGGACCACTATTACGTGTTTTATTGCATAATTTATGGATTTTCGTAATTTTGTGGGCTAACCCCTTGCCTGATTTTTGGGCTCAAAAATAACTTATGAAAATGTATGCATATTTCAATACAGTATTTATGGTGATGTCTAAAGCTGTAAATTAAAGTATCACTCATCAAAATCGGACCACTATTACGTGTTTTATTGCATAATTTATGGATTTTCGTAATTTTGTGGGCTAACCCCTTGCCTGATTTTTGGGCTCCAAAATAATTTATGAAAATGTATGCATATTTCAATAAGTATTTATGGTGATGTCTAAAGCTGTAAATTAAAGTATCACTCATCAAAATCGGACCACTATTACGTGTTTTATTGCATAATTTATGGATTTTCGTAATTTTGTGGGCTTGCCTGATTTTTAGGCTCCAAAATAACTAATGAAAATGTATAAACCACTTGCCTGATTTTTAATCTTTATCTATCGAGATTTTTATTGAGCGTTATAGGGTATCGTGAACCGTCCGAACTATACATTCCACAAATGTAATTTTTCCACAAAGGAAAGAAAGATATCGCTCTTCAAATACGACTAAGTAGACTTTTTACTATGCAACCGCCTCTCGTGGAAAACTAGTTGTCCTCATTTAATTTATTTGGTTTTCTATTTTTGGTCTGTGTTGCATTTTCCGGCTCCAAACACCATTTAAATCGGGGTTACTCTGTAATCATAAAAAAAAAGTTGTATCGTGATTTTAAATGCATGCACAGTATCATTTTTTTTCGTTTTGCTTTTCATATCTATCCATATGCAAAAATGGAAAACTATACGGATGGTTGAATGACGTATAAATTAGACTGGAGTTGAGAAGAGAACACAGCGAAACGAAAACAAAATTTTATGCTTTAGTCAAACGATCAAAATTTATTTGTATTTTTAGTTTGGTTGCTTTCATTTTGGATTTAAATGAGATTTTCAATTTATTTCTACTGGTGGAACGATATAATAGTCTGTTGGAATTTAAGGCAACAATTTTCATAGTTTTATTCATTTGTAGGTGTTTATATAGCTAGGCGCTTGACTAGGTTCGATATGCCTACTGTATGATTTATTATGGTAAAATTTTGTTGGTTTTGGTGATAACTGGCACATGGTATATGACGTCATTAAGATGAAACGGCTATACGAATATCCTTTGAAATCAAGTGAACTCTGGTAGCGTCACTCTTTGGAAACGGACACAGTTTCTGAATGCTTCGCTTAATGGACCTATTTTTAGTTGAAAAAGTTGAAACTCCAACCATGCCCTCTTGGCCACGATGAACTTCATCTACTCTAATTGTTAACCATCGTGTGCCGTTTAGCCCCTCTTGTTTCACCAATACGAGATCAATAACTTCCATTTGTTGTTATGTGTATTCCGGTCAGAAAATGTCCTGGTGTAAGAGCCTCAAGATCTGCTGGATTGTCGGACAGAGTAGTAATATAGGTCTAAAAAGATAAGCTTCGATTTGAGCCGCCAACGTTGAAAGCTCCTCGAATGTCATGACCTGATCAGCTGCCACCTTTTTAAAATGTCTTTTGAACGACTTTACTCCCGCCTCCCACAAAGCTCCAAAATAAGGAGAACGATGTTGACGAATGTGATTTAAAAGAGCTTGTGGGGCACAATTCAAACTGATTTCGTGATAAAACCAATAAATGAGATCAGTAAGATTAAGGCCCTAATTAATTGGATTAAGACTACGCAGACTACTGTTGGCACTGATTTCACCGGTCTTAATTAGTGATCGATGTTCTGATATAAAGTGTCGTTGCTGAATAACCTGAATTATTCTATTGATTGCTATTTCTCTCTCATTGACTGTGACGTAATTCTTTCGGAGACATTTCTTTGGCGACAGTTATATGCGACCTCGGTTGACATAAATGTCACAATTTTGTATTTTGACAAATTATTGAACATACCCATCTGGATCTTCAGCTAAATTTTTGTCGTCCACCTTTTGTACGAATGGTTCATTCAGGATGGAAGGTCCACATCACCACATACTGACACTGCTGATTTAAGATAACATAAGACCGCGCGAAATAAGATCAGCGGGATTTTTATCGGTTACGACATGGTGCCATCGGACGAGCAAACCAACATACTAAATTTTTGCAACATGATTCCCGATAAATATTTTCAGTTGGTTGGGGGAGGTTTTGATCCAGCTCAACACTATGGTCGAATTGCTCCATAAAATAATCTGATCAAATTCGAATTTTATTGCTGGAACTACTCTTAACCAGTGGTACAAGCAGAACAGCGGCGCACATTTCCCTGCGTGGAATGGTTATTTTTTTCAGCGGAACTACCTTGCTCTTGCTGCAAAGTATGGCGACAATGTAATTGTTATGGGTATCAATGCAACGCACATAAAGCACGGACCCATATGCAGATTGACTGGCATCGGCAAAGCCATGTAACAATGCTCAAATAGTTTGATGATATAATACATCTATTTAAGCGCATATCTCACATCTGGGCTAGTTGACCGTCGTATACTACCCAAAATCGTTGATGTGCTAGGGGTAATGGATCATCACAATCTAGCTGGAGCATCCACAATTGTAGAAAGATTTTCGCCTTAACAATTATTGGACCCAGCATACCCAACGGGTCAAAAATACTCGCTAGTTGAGAAAGAACCGACCTCTTCATGGCTATCGCATTTATTTGCTTACGATTAATATTGATTCGGAACTGATCGTTTTTTGGATTCCAAATCAGACCCAATGTTTTAGTTGTTGCGTACAATCCATCGGATTTGGATTTTATCTCACGATCCTCTTCTGGGATAAGATTCAAAAGTTTATAAGAATTTGTTGAAAACTTGCTTAGTTTCATTCCAGCTGCTGGAAGCATCGCGATCATCTCAGTTTGCAACGTGATTGCAGCGGACAGTGTGTCAATTTGTTTTAGCACTCTTGTTGCGAGCAAGGGTGCACTTGATATTCCATATGTATGGCATTGTGGGGAAGCACGCAATAATCGGCTGATAATTTACATACCAGTATGGTATTTACATAAATGTCATTCGTGAGTTGACTAATGTTTAGCATCTGGATGTATTCGTTGATAAATATCGTATATTGGTTTTTGAGCTCAGCCTGTTTCCGGAATCGATTTTCTATATATCGAAATCATTTTTTCGATAACGATCGAAATCGAAACGGTAATCGTACACCGTATCTTCCATCTTCTTTTTGGTAATGGGTCTCGATGAATTGACACTCACTTGCAACTTCTTTGGATGATAAAATTGGATTCGAATCGACCGACTCCAGTTCCCAGAATTGTTTGACCATGTTTATCAACTCGGCAAATTGATCATTCGCTGTATCATTCAGAACAGTAAATTCTGGTGATTTGTTACCTTTCCTCCCACGATATATCCAAATTCTGCTCGCTACGAATTGTTTCTGCAATCTCAATTGTTCGATCAGACCCCGATCGTCATAAAATTAGATTGTAATGCTGAATCCAACAAACCTCTAACCTCGTGGTAGATGCCTCGCACATCCTTGAATAACACGACTGCAGTGGACAAAATCAGTTGATCATTAGTTATTGACGTAAATGAATTCCGTCGGCAGTTTTGTTGCCATGGATGTAGAACGATATGTATGTAGTATATAATCCCAATTTAAACTCCCAAGCTTTTCTCGATTCTGGATCCAAACACGCCGACAGTGCTAACAAGAATCATACCCCACTGATCTACAGGTTTCTCCAGACTCTTCAATTCACCAACACGGTTGGCAAACGTATCGTTCAAGGCTTGAAGCTCGATAGCCGACCCGCATTTGATCGGTTTTATATGTAGTAACTGTGAAATGTGATGCTCGATGATCAACCGGTTATTGTCATACCGATTATAAATCACCTTCTATATGCTTGATTGTATAGCCGTCTTCAAAGGGCTATATTCTGAATAAGCCGCGCTGTATCTCCTTGGAGTATACCTTGGAGGTATGTAAACATTTGTATTCCATTTGGACGGTGCACCAACGATGAAAAATTGTTTTTAAACTGGATCCATCACTTCTATGAGTTCGCGGTGATATTTTAAATATTCGTCGTAGATTGCATCTAATGCTGCCAATCTGGTTTCCGTTTTATTGGGGTTTCCCGTTTTATTAACTACGTATTTGGCTAATTTAGTAAGCCGCCCTTTTATGCTTTCTCGTAATTTAGTTAGCGCTTGACGCTTTTGTTCGTCTGCCATTATGATGTCAATCTTGTTGCGATTTGATTAAAACAAATTTTGTGATGACGCAATAATTTCCACTTGCAGGTTGTAGATGAAACAGATTTCCGCTCGATCTTTTGAAAATCGTTCAAAGGAGGTTTAAAAAGCAAAGCAAATTATAATAGGATACCCGGCTTGCGTTAGTACTGCTCGAACTGTATGAATGATCCGTACTCCAAATTAGATCATTCAATCAAAAGATTTCAACACGCGGACGCTTCTTTGCTGACTGCAATAAATGCGTTATCCACCCACCAAAACTCAACTTCATCTATAAAAGTGGAGGAACGCCGAATTACACGGTCATTATCAAAGGCTTCTCTTGACAAACCATCTAAGCCGCCATAAATAATAGTCCCTCGACTCACACTTCCTATAACCTTGGAAAATGAAGGATCATTAACACAACAGCAACCGTTAGCTACAGCCACTGCAACAAGTCCAAAAACAAAAACACCACAAGAATCAATCCCAACCGCATCTAAAAAAATATCTGCAGTAATTCCTTAGAAACTCTCCTTCATATATCAGAAATATTTGACAGAAGTTAGCTGAACAATCCACTTACCATTTCTGTGGTAAAACCGAGACGATGGTGTCATCGAGCAGTTTAAAAGTTTCATTAGTAAAACGTTCAATCTAGCAGACGTCAATGCTATATAAGAATGATTCCCAAAGCAAGAAAAGGTGGCATCTGCAACTATATATCTTATCGCTTCTGTATTGATGATGAGTTTTTCGTGTCAATGTAAACTCTTAGTCTTGGCCGATGGTACTTTTATCAAGGAATTTGACTTTAAACAAAACTAATATCTCATTTAATCCTCCTATTATAACTGATGACAATATCTTATCTGCAATGTTAAATTTTGGGTGTGAGCCGGATGACATACCATCACCGAATTTGAAAAGACTTGCTAATAGTTTAGTATGTCCTTTGCGAATCCTCTTCAAATACTTGTAACCGGCTTGTTTCCTGATAAATGGAAATTCTCCAAAATTACATAAGTCTTCAAATCTGGAAAAAGAGATAATGATACGTGCTACTGAGGAATTTCTACAAGTTCATTCCAAACTATTTGAGCTTGCTGTCTGATACAGACTTCAGCAAAGCCTTTACAATATGTCACAATTATGACAATAAGAAATCTAAAGCAATTACATTTGCTTCTGGAGTTCTTCAAGGTTCACACCTTGGATCTTGGATATTTCTTGTTATTATTAACGGCATTACAGAGAGGTAAACCAGAAAATGTTTCCGGCATTTTTGCAATAACTTTGGAGAACTACGGAATCCAAAATCAAGCTCAATGACTGTTTGAGATACGAGTACACTACCAGTTCAAACAATCTTTCGAAAACAATACCGAAACAAATAGTTAATACGTCAATAGGCAGTACTCATTGCTGACTTGCGGCAAAAAATTTTAAATCCTTAATTATCTAATTAAAATTGAAATTACTCCACCGATTATAATTAATTTTGCGTTATTGTATTGTATATTCATATCAGTAATTAAAATTAAATTTTGTTGAAAAACGGAAAATTTAAAAACAAAACCGTTACGTTTAGATACATTTTTATTGCAGTAAATAAATATCCTGATTTAAATTTTTAGTTGCCTGCTCTCTACATATATCGAATATTCATGCAATATCTATACACATAATATGTCTGAATATACAGCATATGGTAAATCCTCATTCTCCACTCATATTGTAGGTTTAATCTAGAGATGATATATAAAACTACTATTACATTTAGTTTTATAAATATCTTTCCTCCCTAAACATTTTGGAAATGGCAGTAAAAAATTGTATTATGACTATTTACTTGCCAATAGCATATAGCATAAAGTATTTCTATATAAAAAAAACGAAACTGATATGATCCTTGTTTATATGCTTCCCATTTTACTTTGTTCAATTCAAAAGTTAGTGGCCTTAATTTCTCATACAGTTGCTTACTTATACTTTCGATATAGTTCAGAAAGTTGCTGATCCTCCTAAAACATAGTCACAAACAAACGTTTAATCAGTACTAAATTTAGTTCAAACGATCAATACATTTTCATATAGATGGCGCAAAACCTAGAACTTTTTAATCGGCTTACTTATGATTATACATTTTATATTTAACCATCCGTTTTATTTTATTTTCTGTGTTCAGTTATATAAATAAATATATGTATGTTTTATTTTAGTTTTTTTATTTACTTGTATTTTTACGACTACAGGGTGGATAATATCTGTAAATTTACGCGACAGACCACAAAAGGTAGAGCGAATAAAAAATCTCACTACAATATAATTCGTCACAACGACTGATCATTTACCAATAATAGTAGCATTAAGAGTGTGTCCGAAAACCATGATAAATATTTGTGAAAATACATTTTTGACGTTTATTTTAAAAATATTCCCCTACATCCCCAATTTTTTATTACGCTGTCTGAAAAGTATAATAATTGTTTAAAATATTTTCCCCTCTCATATTTTTTTTTAATTCACTTTTTGTGAGATATAAAAACTATGACGTAAAATGACATTTATAATTGTGTTCATTATTGAATAAAATTGCCATAGCAACGAAAAAGTTAAAATTTGAATGGTAATATTACAAAACCAAGTAGTGAATTTTATATGTTTTTTGTATATATCCGAGAGTGCTACGCGATGGAAAGTTTTGGATTTTGTTAAAAAATTTTATTAAATGACAATTTCATTTTTACCACATACCCATTGGATGAATTCGGCGTTTATTATATTGACATAGCGCAGTAGGTATATTTTACCTTAAAGAAATTCCGTTTGCATAAAAGAAAGATCGTGAACAGTAATAAAATAATTAATTTTACAATAAAATAAACAACAAACTCAAAGACATATGGGAAGCATTATTTTTTCAACCAATTATAAAGGGTTTTCCAGTAAGAAGTTGAGATTTAAAAATTTAATAAAAAAAACGGCTTAATATATTTTCAAACTTATTTTTTTGTTTGAAAGTACAATTCTCCTGGTTATTTATGGAAAATGATTTCATTCAAATGTGAGCCACGGCCGGCCTTGGTGTACTCCATTCGAAATATTGGCTTTCCTGTAACGAGCGACTTTTGTGCTCGTTCCCTTTGGACCAAAATTCATTATTGTCTACGCCGGTTTTTTTTATATTTAATTTATTTTAAATTTAAGTATTGTTGCATACCTACTCAGTCCCTTACATTTTTTTAAATATGTGTAACGGGTTATGAGTAGGTATATAAAGCGTATATTTGTATGTTAATAGGGATAAGTAATTTAGAACAATTTGAGAAGAAAACAAAAAGTGGTTAAAGGAATCCACAAAATTCAAAATTTAGACAAGAAAAATTATAAATTATGTAAAAATAAAAGTTTGAATTTAAATTAAAAAAATTATTAAAATAAACTTGTGATAATTTTGTGTAGTATCGTGTTGTAAAATAAAATAATAAAATAATTTATCACAAGAATCGACGGTATGATGTCATTAAAGGTTAATAACGTGACGTATAATTGGACTACGCCAGAAGATTTTCGTAAAGTTTTGAGAGGTATGGTGAAGTGGGTGATGTATGTATACCACGAGATAGACCTACCAGAGAATGTGTTTTTACTTTTATCTGATGATATTTATGTTAAAAGAGATTTAGAATTTTCACTGGAAACCGCATGTATGTGTAACCATGTAAACAGTGAATGATTCCGTTGCATTTAAATATAAACATGTGGAGAAAGAAGGTGACCATTGCCTTATTTGGCATCATGTTGTGCAACAACAAATATTGCGTTATGTTTTTTTTTGTTAAGTTAAATTTTTCTTATTTTTTATATTTATTACATTTATTATTTATTTGTGTGTGAGTGCGTACAAAATTAGTGTTATTTAATAAAGATTTAATTAAGAATTTATTTAAGGTATTTAAGATTTTTTTTTTCTCAAATTCATTTCGCTTGTTTCTCTATTTATTTATTTATTTTAATTAAAGTAACTGTTAAATATAAATATTTATTTTGTGATTTGTTTAGTGATATGATGGTTGCGAGTCCGGTTGCGTGCCGAGACTTGTTCAAGTGACCCCGCAGTCCCGTATTTCCCTTCCTTGCGGTTATTCCTGATCCCAAGCACGCCTTGCAAACCCCACCCCCATCAGCTCCAGAGCTCTAGCCAGTTACTATACCGAAGCAAGGCCTCTGCTGGGAGAATGTCTATTAACGCCATCAGGGTGCGGATCCAAATGGTGTCATTTTAATGACACTAATTGGGGCTCGCACCTTGATCCGGTACAAAATGCTCAATTGTTTGTGGATTGTCCGTAGAACAACTGTCCTTCACGGCACCCTCTAAATAAAAATCCTAAGGTGTCAAATCACCAATTCTTGCCGCCCAATTCACGTCACCAACTGATAATGCGTCCATCGAATTTTGACGCAGTTTCACGCTCGATATGTGGCATGGCGCACCATCTTGCTGGAACCAAAGGTCGTCCAAACCAATATCTTCAAGATATGGCTACAAAAAAAATGTTAACATGTGGTGGTAGTTGATCCCGTTGACCGTAGCGGTCGCGCTGTCCTCATCTTCGAAGAAATATGCGCCTCGTCCTAAAAGATATATTTTTTTAGAAAAGATGATTTTTTGATTGTCTCTGTTGTGGAAGTAAATTTCCAACATTTCCCACTTTTGTCGAAGCGTTAAGCGACTTAGTTTGTCAACTAGAAATATAATACTGAGTTTCTATCAAAGAAAGAATGACATTAGTGTTGCCAGAGCCAAAATAACCGATATGTCAAATCTGAACCGGTTATTGGGACACCCAAAATTAAGTAACAGAATTAAGTAACTAGTGGGATTAAGTAGATTTAAAATATGCGTAATTTTACGAACCAATTATGAAAACTGTCATTATTTTTAAATTTTTACCGAAATGGTTTAATGTTGTAAATCAATGGAGTTTCTCGTTCATTTCTCTTTCTTTGCGCTAAGCACGGAATTTGATTTTTTTTTTTGTTCAAACATAATTTGATTTTTTATTAACTAATTCCAATAATTTCGAATGTGTTGTTGAAATAGAAGCAACTCTTTATTTGTTTAAAAAAATTAATAACTAATCCAAATTTTTGTGCTTAACATAATTCTGACATCTGTCAATGTTACTCGAGTTCAAGTTACTCAACTTAAGTTGCATGAAAAAAAGTTAAGTTCAAAAAATTGTAGTGAAAAATGTAAAAAGGGCTAAGTGGTTTTTATCATTTAAAGCTGTTGCAAAATTGGGTTGCCAATGAGGTGACTTCACAATAACATTTATATTTAAATGAACAAATAGGCAATATACAAATGTAATGCACAATTCAATAGAAACATTTATTGTTTAACGGTCATTCAAATTTAAATATTTGTTTAGTTTGAGTTAAAAGCCGAACTTGAAAGAATTTGGAAAAATAAATGTAAAAACTGGGGCAGGATGTTGTAACATCACTGTGATATTTATCGAAAGTGATATTCTATCGATGAAAGTGATATTTGGTATGTTGTAACATTATCGACAGCTAAGCGATATTTGCATCACGCAATCCATTTTCGAAGATGATGAATTGACAGATATAATTTTTTTTTTTTTTTTTTGTAAATGTCAACAAGCTGCAAAAGTGATTTTTTAAAAAGTTAAAGTGAATTTATTACATTAAGAGAATTAATAATTTTGGAGCTATTTTAATTTTTAATAGTGCGGCTCGCAATGAGACCCATGAAGATAAATGTCTAAATTATTATATCGAGCGTCGATATTTGCGAGATCGGTACAATGTTTTGGACATGGCTTCAAACAAGTATGTTAAATTTGAATATGGTTCGTATATTAAACATTTGCTTGAAATTTTTATTTATTTTAGATTTTTAGAAACTTTTCGGGTATCTAAAGATATCTTTAGACATTTAATAACTCAGATTGAACCCCGCATTCAACCAGGAACGCGAATAACAAAAGTTCATGTGGAAGTGAAACTTGCTGCCGTTCTAAATTTTTTAGCAACTGGTTCTTATCAAAGAACAATTGGCGATGTAATGTTTCACAACATTGACCAATCAATGTTGTCAAGGTCCATTACGGAACTAACCGGGATCTTAGAAAACACCATTTGACGGCAATATGTTAAGTTCCCTAGTGATGCACGAACCAAACAGGCATACAAGCAAAAAATTTTTGAAAAAAACAGACCACCCGGGTGTAATTGGGTGCACTGACGGAACATACATAAATATTTTAGCACCCAAAGAAAATGAACACATTTATGTATACCGACGAGGAAACCATTCAATGAATGTCCAATTGGTATTTATATATTTCATATAATAAACATATATATATATATATATATATATATATATATATATATATATATATATATATATATATATATATATATATATATATATATATATATATATATATATATATATATATATTCATAGTAGCATTTTACGGTTGTAAATTGTTTCGTATCTTTTCAGATTTGCAACCATGATTTACTAATTATGACAGTTTGTGCCCGATTTCCGGGATCAACACATGATATGGGAGATGTCACAAGATAGAGAAGAACTGCAAAACAACTATGATAATGGCGAACGAAATACTTTCTTGCTTGGGGATTCAGGGTACCCCTTAGAACCCTATTTGATGACACCGTATCGCAATGCAAACGAACGGCAAACAATTTATAATAATGTGCACACGAAATCCAGAAATCCAGTTGGAAGGTGCATTGGTGTTCTCAAAAATACCTTTCGGTGTCTTTTAGGCGAGCAGATGCTGCGGTACGAACCTACAAAGGTGGTTAAAATTGTGAATGTGTGTGCTGCCTTATATAATATTTGTCTTCTCAACAAGCTACAAATGGTAGAATTACCATTGGTTAGAGACAATGAAGATATGGTTTACGAAGAGGAGTTTGAATATGAAGATACAAACCAACATGAGACTGCTAGAAGTATTCGTAATGGCATTTTAAATTGTTTTTAAGTTTGATTTCTACCTTTTCAAAAAACCGCTGCTTGTATGTCCGTTTGGTTCGTGCATCACTAGAGAACTTAACATATTGCCGGCAAATGGTGTTTTCTAAGATCCCGGTTAGTTCCGTAATGGACCTTGACAACATCGATTGGTCAATGTTGTGAAACATTACATCGCCAATTTCAAGTAATAACGTGATATCTCTAGCATAATTTTTTTTATATAAATCTGTAATTCGAATTTAATAAATAAACAATTATAATTTAAAAATAATTCAGTCTTTGTATATATTTCAGTATCACATATAAAATCACAAATCACCAATAATCGCTTATAATAATTGAGAATAAAAAATATAAAATTAAAATAAACTTCACTGTCGAGCCAATTTCCTATTTATATAGGAGAATAGGCGTCTCCTATTTATATCATCATATCAAATATTGGCTTCTTTCATAGAGGCCAATATTTTTTCGCGAAATTTTTCGAACAGCTTCTGGGTCATAGTAACTCGTCGTCTTTGAGTTCGACTGGCGACGGGTTCTATGCCATTTACTACTTCTGCTGGTGTTTCAGTCATTGCACTCGTTTCTGTCCGCCTCTCCTCGCCCAGTTCTACCTCTGCTAGTCGCCCCAAATCCACTCCCTCATTCCCCACCGCTGCTTCCCGCATCCCTGAGACTTGCACCACACGCTCCTCAAATGGAGTCAAGAACACGGACCTAGACCCTCCTCCAGTTTTATTGATATCGCGGTGAGCTTTTCTAAGTTTTTTCCTTATTTTATTTTTTAAATCAGCCCATACCTATAGTAGGGTAATCTTTAGGGTAAAGATAAAGACAACTTGTTAAAATGTAATAACATAAATATCGTAATAAACATTATGTTACCTTTTTCCAGCCGTCTTCATCGCGTACTGGAGGTCACTCACCATTTAAAAGCAAAGTTAAATTTTGCCATCTACTTTGCAGAGAAACTCTCGTGGTCGAGGCATTAAAACTACCGGTTACCATTTCCCGGTGTTCTTCTAAATGCGTAAGCAGAGACTCGAACTGCTGAGGTGTAGTAATTTTTTTCTGCCTAAAAAATAAATGACAATTTTTATTATTTTTCTTATATGACATATTGACATTACACCATAATTTTTTAAAATTTACGAAATACTAAAAAAAAATGTTATATTCATTATTAAAACTATTTAGAAGTAACTTACATTATAAATTTTAATTTTCTTTAACAATAAATATTTAATAATTAACTGGAAAACGTATATCATCATATCACTGAGGTTTAGGTCGAGTGATGAAATATCACAGTGTTCGATCGTCGAAATAGTTACAACATACCGACATATCGAAAAGTGTGATATTTTTTCGAACATCGAAAATTTCGGTGTTACAACATCCCACCCCTGCTTTAAATAGGAAAAAATATTTCTAAAAAAATATTCATACGAAAAGACGACTAGATTAATATTTGTAAAAAAAAAAAAAAAAAATCCTGTAAAATTCAATTTTTTTTTCGGGTTTTCTATTCCTAATGGCGTTTGCACAAAGCGAGATTATTTTTAATCGAACTTATTAGTTAATCAAATAATTTAATTCAAATAAGTCTTGCCTAGTTTAATCCAAATGTATAATCTCGTGTTATGAAGGCACCATAAAACAACCAGAACCAAATTTACAGCATTAAATAGGTAATATAAAACGATGAAAAAATAAGAGGCCAACTAGATAATTAATCTAAAAAATTTAGAACTGCATTAAATTTCTGCATTAAATTTCTTTTGTTTCTTTTCTCTATGTCTAAGGAAAACCAAAAACGACCAACATATGTCAAAAAAGACAAAAGTTTGCACGATACAATATTTCCATTAAAATATTTAAATTAAAAATCTGTGTAATTCATTAAAAATTTGTTAGGATTTATGGGCAGAAACTTTCCGTCTACCTTGTATATTACTAACAACAAAATATTTGTTTTTTATTTAAATAATTTTATATTTTACTTTAAGTACATAAGCCAGTGTACATGTATGAATCTGAATTTACGTTTAATATTTGTACATACATTTTGGTAATACATATTTACTTAAGTGTTTTATGATTTTAACTTATTAAAAAATTTATGTTGTTGATTCTATATAGAATACAAACAATATACATGCAAGTAACTAAAATTGAGACTGGTATTGTGAAGTCTCAAATAACTGAGAAATTATAGTGTAAATTATATAAAATTAAACTATGTATTTAAAATATCAATTGTAGTTATGATACTGCCATAATAAAACCAAAAAGCAACAGGAACGTGCAGTCACTTAAGAAAAATACCAGACACGTTTAACTTGTTCATTAATGAGTATTGATTGCAATTTTTGACGCCAAGAAATTCTTCGGCTTATATGACAATGTAAAAATCTTTCTATACACATAAATCTATCAAAATTAAACAGCCCTTATTCTCAAGATTTTTATATAGATTAAAGAATTAGCCAGCTTTTACCATTCTAATAGGGATATTTCTTCTACATTGTTCGAAAACAGCAACCAACCATTATATTGTTCACTCTACCATTTCATTAGTACTTACCTCAACATCTCTCTTGAGGATTAAAATTTATTTTTCATAAAAATAAAAACAAGTCCGTCGTCTTCTTCGTATTATTCATAATAATTTCACCAGATGAAGAAAAACAAAATAAGTTCACTTCCTCAAAAATAAAAAATAAATAAATACCCGATGTTATGTCTAAAGAATTTAAATAATAAACTTTAAATTCCCTAGTCTTGTAGAAATAGGAAAATACAAATACAAAACGACATACAAGAAAAGAATTTTTTTTTTCTATAATCGCCTTTTATCAGCTCGAAATTCTATAGTGTAAAAAAATTTTTGTTTCTGCACTGTTACGAGAACACAGATTGAGACCTTGGAGATACGCTATTATAGAATACGAATAAAAGAAAATTTGTTCTACTATACAATTCTATTTGCGCTTATTTCAATTTTTGTTCCATACATCTCATTAATTTGACTATAATGAGATGAAATTGAAAGATTTATTATTTCTGATTATTCTCATCTTATATCATTTCGTAGACGAACATAATACAAAGTATTAACATACTTGACCTAGTTTCGGTTTCAATAAAGCTTAAGAATTAAAAATTTAATCGTTCGTTTGTTCGAATCGAAACTTATAATTGGTTAAACAGAAAAAAGTTTAAAGAAATTATGGTTTGGTGTCATATTTTAAATTAATCTACTCAAGAGACGAGGTGGCCGAGTGGTTAAGGCGTTGGACTGCTAATCCAATGTGCTCTGCACGCGTGGGTTCGAATCCCATCTTCGTCGATAGTTTTTTTTATTTTAATCATTTTTTTTAACTCGGTTTAAACCACAAGCTAAGTATACCATGGTAGAAATGTATGGTTATGCTATAACGACCTAGAACTAAAATTATGTACTTCCTGTCACGATAAATAAAATTAAAATTCACAATATTACATAAAAGACGAGTAAACCAGTATGTTATCGTTTGCTTACGTAATACAATGGTAACGCATACAAACAAATAATTGGACAGTCATCTAATGGTTCACAAAAATTTGTTTTTTATTTAATTATGGCTTAGCGTCATTGAAAAAAAAAACGAAGAATGTAATGCTAATAAAAAAGATTGCTTCGTTAGATAATGAGTATGCAGGTAGGCAGACTAAAAAAACACAACTCGACTTTTATTAATTTAATTACAAAGGTTACGGTTAATGTCAAGACCAAATTAAAATTTTATACTTTGATAATTCGTATAGGAATAGCAACATAGCTCCATATAAAGGATTTGGCTTAAGTATTTTGAACAAGTGATACTTTATGTTAGAATTAATCAGAGTAGAGAGAATTAGCAAGATGAAATTGCGTAAATATCAACTAGGTATTCGCAAAAGTGTTGCCGGTCAGTTGTTGTTGCGAAAACAGCTATTGACAATGCGATACAAAGATGGTGATGACATCAACGAATTTTTTTTTTTTTGCAATTCGATCATACTGTGCGTGAACTGAAGTCGATTGGTGCCACATTGGAAGAACTTGACGTTGTCTGTCATCTAATTTTAACATTGCCAAAAAGTTTCGATGGCTTGGTTACAGCGCTGGAAACAATGGATACAACAAAGATAACAATCGAATTTGTTAAAAGTCGTCTTTTAGACGAGTGTGGAAAGCGTGCTGCGTGTGAAAATGTACGTAGTGGTAGATCAATTGATTTGATGGCAATGCAAGCAGATTGTTCAAAGGTTATTTGTCACAGATGTAAAAAGCCAGGGCATATAAAAGTAAATTGGAGAGTAAAATTGTCAAAGAAAACTGTTGTGCACAATAAGAAAAGTGTTGGTGCAAATTGTGCTGAGAAAGATGACAATCCAGAGTTTTTGCTTTGTGAACAACAGGATGTCATTAGTGAGTCAGTAGGGAGTAACGGTAATGTTGCGTCATACTGCATGAGTGCCAAAATATCAAAGAATGGCAGTGATGGTTCTGAATAGATAAACTTTGTTCTTGATTCGGGCGCAACACATCATATCGTTCGCAATAAAGTATTTTTCAATAGCATGCATAGAATTGACCCGATAAGTAGCTGACGCATCATCAGTGGTAAAGCAAAAAGGTGATATTTCTATAAAGACATTTTTCAATGGAGATAATTTAACCAAAACGATTCAAAACGTTTTATTTGTTGAGAATCTTAAATGCAATTTGCTGTCAGTTCGTCAATTGACTGACAAAGGTTACAAAATCACTATTAAAGGTAATGTTTCATTTCTTTCAAAGAATGGGAAAAATATGTTTGCTGCTCGCCGTAATGGTTAACTATACCGGACGATATTTCATGTTGAACGAAGTGTTTGCGGGGATTGCTGGAGTGGCACAATTAAATAAGGCATCGCAAAATTTATGGCATTTTCGTCTGGCACATTTGAATGTCAGCGACATGAAAAAGATGGTAAATCAAAACATGGCGATTGGATTGGAAAAATTTAAGGTGAACATCGCTGACAAGTTTTGTGAATCTTGTGTAATTGGTACGCAAACGTGTTTACCATATCCACCCAGAAAGGTAATCCGTTCTAAACGAGTTTTAGAATTGATTCACACTGATGTCAGTGGTCCAATGAGTGTAATGGCGTATGACGGTTCGAGTTTTTTTGTTGGCCTTACTGATGATTTTTCACGTACATCCATGGTATACATGAACAAAAAAAGTGAGTTTTTGGTTCAATTTGTTACCATTATGTATCAGAAGAAAATCGTACAAAGTTGGATGATAATTCATCAAAGTGTTACATGCTTGGATATGGTTTATCATCACACACTTATCGACTATGGGACATCGAAAATGACAAGCTTGTCATAGGCCGTAATGTGATATTCAACGAGAAATCAATTTTCGATCGTTTGAATTATGTCAATATATCCAATTCAGAGGCGGCAGGCGATGACATTGATGATGAATGTGAACATAACCACGATGAAAATTTAGATGGCATCGGTAACATAAATGATAATGCCCACGGTACTTCGAATAGCATGGCTAACAGCAATAAATTGTGCCGTGGTAATCTTTTAAAAAGAAAACCAGATCGGTACGGATATGAACCGGGAACTTGGTTTGCTGGTTATGCATTTTCAGCTGAGGGATTTGTGCAAAATTATCCAGTTACGATGAACGATGCAAGTGCTAATTGGCTAAAATGGTCGTAAAGCTATTACTTGCAAATGGGTGTTTAAGAAGAAACTTAAATCAAATGGCGATGTCGACAAGTACGAAGCAAGACTTGTTGCCCGTGGATTTTCGCAAGAAAAAGGTTTCGACTGCAATGAAACGTATTCACCAACGGCTAAGCTAACAACTTTTGATCAGTTCATTATTGAAATTGGTTTCAATCGTTGCGAATCGGATTAATGCTTGTATATAATTTGAAAAGGACATCGTTTTTATATTCTCTTGTATGTCGATGACTTGGCAATTATTTCCAACAATGTGCAGATGGTCAACGATATTAAAGCAAGGTTAGCACGAGATTTGGTGGATGTTGGAAAAATTGATTTATTTTTGGGGATACATGTTGAACGGAATTCAAGTGATAATTCGATTGCCTTGATTCAGTCACGTTATTTGAAGAATGTTTTAATGAAATTTGAAATAAACAACTGTAAATCGGCGACAACACCGATTGTAAATGGTTTGAGTTTACCAAATGGTGATAAAAATAACTTGCCCGATCAGCCGTATAGAGAGCTCATTGGATGTTTGACGTATGCCACTCAAACAACTCGACCAGATTTGTGTGCATCAACGAATTTTTTTAGTCGATTTTAAAGCTGTTGTACTGATGAACACTTCTTGTATGCGAAACGTATTTTGCGATACATTCAAGGAACGGCTGAATTGAAAATGGTTTATCATCGCAATGCTAAAGCTGATATTTTGACGGGATACACTGACTCTGACTGGGCTGGTGATAATAACGACCGTAAATCAACATCAGGTTATGTATTCATGGTATTTGGCAATAGAGTAAGTTGGCTATCACAAAAGCAACCGACTATCAGTCTTTCGTCAACTGATGCTGAATATTTGTCATTGGCAAAGTGCATTTGTGAAGCAAAATGGTTACGCATTTTATTGAACGAACTTGGTCATCGTTGCATATCATCAACAACGATATTCGAAGATAATCATTCGTGCATCAAAGTGGCAGAAGAGCAACGAGATCATAAACGTATGAAGCATATTGATGTGAAATATAGTTTCATTGGAGACGCTGTCGCCAACAAGAGAATCAAAATGCAATATACATCTCAACCAAAGATCAAGTTTTGGATATTATGACAAAAGGACTCGGAAGGATTTTATTTGAGAAATATCGTAAGAGTTTAAATTTATGCTTTAATTAACTTTTAACTTTAAGGAAATATGTATTTTCATTTATTAGAGTACACGTTCAACGTAGAGTTCATAATTATAGTTATGTTTTATTCATTTTCCTTACTGGGTAACTGATCAAATTAAGAGGCGGTGACAGTATATACTGTAATTTGTAAGTTGTCCAGCAAGTAAAGTGAGTACACCCGCATTGTAATTTTGTTTCTAATCATTGTTAGTAATAAACCACCACCTTGGGCGAGGGAACAAATTTGTTTTTTCTGTGTTTGAACCCTGTAATCTTTTCTAACTTCCAGGACAAGCACTTATACTCCAACGATGTTGATTATCAACGAACGCATCCAATGTTGATTTACGTCACTCCAATAATGTAAATTATGCCTATTCACATTACCGCCACTCTTAAACGTTGCATCGTTTGTCCAAAAGACACGATGAAAAAATTTTAATTTTCATAATTTTTTTGCCCCACTGAGCAATTGGCGCAGTTGTTGAAGCTGCGGTGTTTGTGTCAGAAAGTCCCGGATTCGAATTTCAACGGGAGAGGGTTGTAAAATGTTGATTTTGCACCACTTGATTTCGATCGGCTAGGACGATGAACACAGCTATGATCCTCTGTTGGAGTGCATAATCCATTGGCCGCACCATCGTCCATGGCAGTACAGGTTGGCTGGAGAAATGCAATGTGCAGATAGAGAAGCAACACTGTATTCGTGCGTCCTCGATTTGGCTGATGACGACATAAGGTAGGATGTTGAAAATTAACCGCAATAGAGTTGGGAGAGCTTCGGCCCAAAAAAATTGCAGGATTCAAACAAAAAAAAATTTGTTGCCTCGCCCAATTCCAAAATTGTAATCTTAATTCATTTGCAGATAAGTTTTGCAGCAGTGCAAAACGCAAGACACGGTCGTTTGAGATATTCCTGTATCTCGTGCAATATTTTGTAATGATGTGTGTGATACTGCAGGTAGAACATCTAGCACAATTTCCTCAGGAGACTTACGACGAATCTTTTTTTCTTTTCTTATGCTTCCGATAGTGTGAATCTTATTTGTTAAACGTTTAAATACAGCTCTTCCAAAGTGTCGACGATCTGGATATCATGCATCATATAATCTAATCGCCATCCATTCATTTTGTTGACACTCACCGTAGATCATCATCACATCGAATGCTTCCTCGTTATTGTATAACATGGCAAAATAAAAACTTTTTCACAGATAAAATTGTATTCTTATCATAATTTAAGCTCAAGACTAACAAATACATTTATTTTTATATTATCACAGAAATAAAATAAACAATTTATAATAAATCAAAGAACTATTAATATTATCTATTTTTGATAAAAAAAAATCTCACAAAAGTATACGTTCTAATCTAAAAAGCTTAACTTTAACCTATATTTCAAAAACTAATGAGTTTCAAGGTCATTCAAGGTCATTCTAGGTTACCACTAAAATATGACATAAAATTTAGCTAGCTAAGAGCGAGATAAAAACTTTTCGCAGATAATTTCGATCACCGGTACGCAGGTTGACGTGAAAAAATCATACAAAATATAGTTTGTCGAGTTATACAATAGATGACACTACGATGAAGCCTCCAATATTTTCACGTCGATTTATCTGCACGGTGCAAAAAGCGAAATTTTGACATTTCATTGTGGTTTTGTTTAACGCGTACATGTATATTGTGTATATGTGTATTGCTTTGAAAAAAAAAAATTATTTATAAGCAATTGTTGTTGTAAATTTAAAAAAATTTACCAAACCAATTCACTTATGGTTTGCTATTTTTTTTAAATACTATAATATATTTGAGTTATAATGGAGTTTGTCGAAAATGATGATTTCGATAATGTAAATGATTTCGGCTCATCACATAAAGTGAAGAAAATAATGGCCAATCAAGGCTAAAAATCTTTAAAAGCAGCAAAATCTAAAATAAAATCTAAAAAATTAGAAAACAACAACACCATTGAAATTTGAAGCCAAAAGGCACGACATATAACAAATTAGACATGTCAAAAATTATCTCTACATATTTTTTTTAGCGCGATATTTATCTAACATTTGTGGAGACCGCGTTAAAATTTAGCTTAGCTCGAGCTTTGCTCTTTGTTATGTGAATTACTAAATATTTTTGCACATTTTTTTTAAACTATTATGACTATTATGAGAGAAAGCGATGGTATTAAATTGCCTGGTACCTTGTGCCATTAACACAGATATGGTAATGGCTTCCCTATGTACGGAAAACATACCGGATTATAGCTGCCCTTGTTCTAAAGGTTTCGTTTTTAGGAGACGTCTAACTAAGTTGGTTTTATCCATCATACGCCGAATTTCATATGATGAAATCTTTTTCATGTTGATAAAGTCGAAGTATGTGTTTCTTCGCGTGCTCTCTGATTTCTTCGTTGAAGTATTCCATTTTTAAAGAGTCCCTATGGAGATTATCCTTTGAATGATTGTATTATTTTCACATTGGTCTTTTTGGTGCATTCGCAAAGCTGAATACCGTCGGTCCATGTTAGTTTTAACTTTTTTGTTAACTTTTTTGTTGGTGAAGTTAACATGAATAAATTTGGTTTCATTTAGCTGGATTCACCATTTCTTTGTCCAGTGACTCAGTGTGTTAGGGCTCTGTGCACTTTTCTCGTTGCTTTTACATTGTTACTAATTTCAAAGATTGCAGTGTCATCAGCAAATGTTGGTGTGTGAGTTTCATCTGTATTTGGCCAATCTCTCGTGTATAGGATATCCAGAATTGCATCTAACACACTACCTTGTGGTACTCCTGCTAATATTTTCATCAATGAGGAGTATTGATCTTCATATTTTACCCTAAAATGTCGATCAGCTAATTAAGATTTTAGAATCCGATAAAAATGTTTTGGTAGATGTCGATTGAGTTTATATTCTAGTCCTCTGTGCCATACTTTATCGAAGGCTTGTGTTACATCCAAGAAAATACTTGAATATATTTTTTTGGTATCATTATCACTTCTGGCACTTTCCATTGGTGTGGAACATAGTTAAGTCTGAATACTGCATTAATTATTTGAAGTAGCTTTCGTAATCCTTTTTCAGATAGTGCTTTACCTATTTTTCCTGTAATTAGATCAGGATATTTTTTTGAGCTTAAGTTATTGCTGATTTCGACTTTTAACTCTTGTTACAGGTTACAGGTTAAGCTACAGGTTTTATGCCTTAGCTGTCAGTTTTGTTAACTAGTGTTACATTTTTATTTAGTTTTTCTTGGGAGAGTTCTGAATGTATCTCCAAGGTATGATGTAAACCAATCAGCTTTTTCTTTTGCGCTTCTAGCCCAAGTTCTATCATCACATTTAATTGCAGGTACTTGCGTTTTAGGTCTTTTTAGAATTTTTGTTGCTTTCCAGAACGAAATATCATTATCGTTTTGACCAGTAAGGTAATTATAAATCGATTCATTTTTATTTTCTCTGATCAAAAGTTTTAGTTTTACTTTGTGGGGCCCAATTTTTCTGCCATGTTTTTCGTGCTTTAAGTTTTTCTCTTACCAATTCTCGAACTTTCAAAGAGAAGTTGATATGTGTTCGAGTTTCTTTTTGACTATTAGGCGTACTACCCCAAGCTGCTTGTTGTATAATATTATTAATATGTTTTAATTGTTCCATCAATTGTGCTGAAGTTTTAACTGGCACTTGAAGATTGATATTAGCACTGACTAGTTTCTGGAACTGTTTCCAATTTGTTCAATTGTTTGTCAATTTAGGCAACGACTCTTTCTTAACAATCGTTGCACTGAGAGATTACAGGAGAATGATCTGATGATTATCCTTCACTGTCTTCTATGAATACGTAGTTTTCTGATATCCCTTTTGTTACATAAAAATCTATGAGATCTGGAATTTTATTTTATTCCATGGGCCATTATGTTGGTTTACCTCCAGAGTAAAATACGCATTTTGTTGCTTGACCTGCGGTAAGTAGCTTCTTTTCTTTGTGGATTGTTAGTCTTGATCCCCAAAACGTATTTGTTGATCTTCCTTTCGCTTTTTCTGCTGGATGGATGGCGTGATAGCAACGATGCCCACGTATTTTACCAAATGAGGTTTTAGTAAAATGGCTTTCAGATATTAGGCATATATATTTTTTTTCTGTATTTAAAAATATTTCTAGTTCTGGAATATGTTACATTAGTCCATTTGCATTCCAGATGACAATTCTAAATGATT
The DNA here is from genome assembly GCA_963556175.1 of Tipula confusa. NCBI lineage: Eukaryota > Metazoa > Arthropoda > Insecta > Diptera > Tipulidae > Tipula > Tipula confusa. The sequence goes on from OY744475.1 coordinate 180,773,590, forward strand.
GATCTTTCCCATATTTTAGCAAATCATGGAAGCGATTCCATTATCTGTACCTTCAATATTTAGGCGCCTATATAGAGCTTCTATGCTTTTTTCTTGTTTCATAAGCCGAATGTTTAAAGTGTCTATGCATTCACATTCACCGAATCGCTTTGTTGTACGATCTGTGAGTATGTTTTTCTATTGTTTATCGTGTTTGCACATCTAGGCTCTCGTTGACAATATCTTTGGGCGTGGTTTTAACTTTGGTATTTTTTACATGGAGGAATTTGGCCAGTTGATTTTCTCTACGGTTCTATTCTGACTCTCCTGTTAAGGATGGATTTTATGTTGTTTATATTTTCAACATTTTCTTTGTTAATAAATGAAAGCATAAATAAGGACAACCATTAGAACACCTTTTGCATTCTCAATTTTTAATCCCTTGCCTATATTAGATCTTCTATTATATCCTCCTTTGAACAATTTAGATGGAGGCCTTTAGCCATAACTTTAATTGGGCGATCATTCTTATCTTCATAAGCAAACCACTCATGTTCATTAGTATTTAGCTTTGTAGCCAAAGCTCTATGCGTCTCAGAATCATACGTATTAATTTTCCATACATCATTGTTAAATGATGCAATTCTGTATTTTTTATTAGTGACTGATTTCATTATTGCTTGCAAAGAGGCGTAATTGGATATGCCAATGGCTGTTTTACTTCGTCAGTTGTTTTCCGTTGCATTTCAGCTTTCTTTGTATTTAGGTGGGTGGTTTGTTGTGTCTCACTAGTATCCGGAGACGACTTCGCTTTCTTTTTTAAGACTCAATATGTTTCTCTAATTCTTCTTCATAAGTAAAAATCTTTCAATTGTTTCTTCCTCATTGCTAGTCTGAGGAGGCTCCTTAGATTCTTTAGCTTGTAAAGCGCTTTTTAAATATTCGTTTCCCTTTTTAAGCAGAACCATTTCGTTGCTTAGCTGCGACATTACCTTTTCAATTTCACTTACTTTTTTTCTTAGTTCATCATTTTCGTTAACTTGTTTAAAAAAATGTTATTTGAAGATGATGGTGATCTCGTAAGCTTAAAGCTTCTTGAAAATGGATTATCATCAAGCAATAGTTGACTCACCCCAGAACCCTTTGGGCCGACCTCCGAAGAGAATGTTGTACCATTGCATTAATTCACTGATAATAATACATCTACCAACCCTTACCAGTCCCAATCGGTAGAGGGTCGTAGATGAGAACTGCATTTACTATGTTCTCGGTGGTCAGATATCCCACCGTGTCTCGGTCGCCACAGCCTCGTTGGTTAAAGCGTGCCGGTTAGGTTGACATTTGAACTGGTATTTGATCCCTTTTTACCCGTTGTGCCTTAAGACAGTAAAACAAATCTCGAACTCCGTAGTAAATTTAAAGCTGGTGAATGTGTGACTCGAACAGTCGAAAGAGCGTATAGGGGAGCATACATATACGGCGTACTGCCAACGCATAACACTCATTCGCATTAAAAAACAGAAAATTGTTAAGACATACATATTTTCAAAAGTTCCTCATCCAAGACAGAAATTTCTTATAATTAAAATCGATCATAATTAGAGTGACCAGGCGTCCTGTTTTTTTCTTTCGGGTTTCTCAAACATCGTACGGGCGTTCAGGACTAATAAATATGTTCGGGTTTTTAAATTTTTCTTAAACTTTAACCGAATTTCGATGATTTACACCTGGTCATCCTAATCATGCAGATATTGTATACATATTTAAATTACTTACTCGGTTCCTTCCAAATGGCTTTTTTTTGTACTACGTCATTTGCTAATTTTCTTTATTCAGCATTAGAAAACACAACTTTTCACATTCACCTTTTTAGCAGGAGTTTACTTTGTTGGTTGATTATCTTCGCAGACGCTAACCTCGAGATATTCTTAGAAGTAATTGCGTGGTAAAATTTCATCCAATTCTTCGTTTTCCATTTTTTTTTATAAAAATTATATTTATACTATATTTTGTATAGTATATTGTATGCAAAAACTAACTTTCACAATAACTTAATTTAAAAACTATTAATATTCACAAAAAATTGATCAAAAACAATGAAATTCGTAGCTCAAAATCAGATGTCAAAATTCTGCACGAAAATAGTGGGTTGATACATTATCTTCGTGCGAAAGAAAAATTGCTGTTATTCGCGCCATCTCTGGAACATGCCTTGCACTTCAAAATTTTGTATTTAACTAGGTTTACGATTTATAAAGTTTTTCACGGTACAAAAACGAAGATTACGATATATACTTCACATTCTGATCAATTTTTTATTCCGCTAATTGGTTCTAGTCAACGAAAGTCAAAACGTTGGTTATTCAATTACATATAGTCTTCGGTAAATACAAAAAAACTGTTTTTTTAATTTTATTTATTAAACAAAATATTTTTTAGTAATTAAACTCATTTTTAACTAAAAAAAAAAAAATTAAATGAAAAGCACAAAATTAAATATCGTTAACACAAAAAAAAGATATTATATAACATTAAAATGAAAAGCAAACAATAAAAAATAAAAAAAAAACAAAACGAATTAATTAAATTAATTAAAACGCTGACAGTAATATATAGTGAAATAATGATAGTAGTAATAACCATAATGATGGTAGTAAAATGAAAACAAAAAAAATGTACCCAAAAAATTTATTTTACTCATCATCATCACTCGATGATGAAATTCTGCGAATTTTTTTACGTGAATTTATTTTACTTTTATTACCACCACTAGTCTGTGAATCCTTGGAATTATCATCATTATCGCTATCGTTGAGCTCCAACCGCTGACGTTTTGTTTTGGAGTTCGTTTCCATGACATCATTTTCACTATCCGACGAATCGATAAGACGATTAACACGTTTCGTGATTTTCCGAATTTTTTCATTTTCACCGTCCATTTCTCTTGGTTGTAGTTCTTCATTATCATTTTCACTATCCGTTTTATCAACATCATTTAAATTCGTCGAACCCTCGGTATTAACTGATATATTATCGGTGTTTTTATCGAAATTATTTCGTCGACCAAAATTAAAACGACTTTTGCCACTTGAACGATCGTCATCCTCGTTATCGCTGTTATTGTACATGATGCGACGTAGTTTATCGAATGGATTATCCGAATTAGTTTCATTCATTATATTTTCATCGTCCTCCTTATTGCTATCATTACGTGTTGCCTCTTCATTATCTTCTTCATTTTCAGCATTAATTTCTTGTTCTAACACAGTATCTTCGTATAATCCGGTCAATAAATTGGAACGAATTTTTAAATCATTTAAAGTGAAATATATTGGAATACGCCAATAGGTTTCCATTTCTTTTAATGGTTCGTTGATGTGTAACTCCCGAAGGAGTTCAATGAATTTTGGGTTATCAAACGCATTCGATTGTTCTTCGGTTATTGGAACGATGGGCACAGCATCATCTGGGTCAGTTGAAATATCCTCATAGTCCTCGGCTGCATCATCAAACGATTCTTGTAGCCAAGAAATAGCATCTGGCAACTCAGTTATTAAATCTTGTATGAGTTTTTTTACTGTGACAATGTTTAATGGTTTGATGAGTTGTTTTGGCCGTTTTGGATTGTTAGATGCTGCGGAATAAAAGTATGTTAAAACATTAATTTGATGCTGTAAAATGTTGCTCGGCTAAAACACTGAATAAACACTGCTATCTTTAATGGCTACCAAGGAAGATCTTCTGAATAGGTCAGATAATGATCAAGATTTCTCACTGATAGTTCTCACTGATTCTATGGTCTGCGTTAAACTGTTTTATAATACCGCAACACTATGTGCGTTTAGATAAAATGAAACTAATGCAGTCACAATGTATACGGCAAAAAGGGTCTTTTGTCATAAATGTCTTAATCACAAAGGTATGACATATATCGTTTTTGGTTTTAAAACTAATGAGCTCAAAATTAATGATGAAAAATACGTTCCGCATTCTGCTTCTATTGGGGTTTGAACCCAATCAGTAACTTCCAATCTGCTTATATGACTGCTTCAATAAAACGATATTTAATCCACTACTTTTAAGAGTATTACTATTAATCATAATTATAAATAGGATCTGCCAAAAATATACAAAATAACCAAAACTTGTCTATGTCCATGTATCTGATTTATAAATAAAAATGATTTGCAACTCCGGTCCTACGATGTCCATGATGAATAAAGCAAAAACAAATCAGATTTACCAACCAATTTTGTATGACTGACCTTTCCATTACATAAATTTCCTTTATTCCTTCCGTATACACGAAGTCTCTGTAAATTGGTTCGAATCTCTACAACTCATGGACGATGTACGACTAACAATATTAATTAAGGAAAAAGTCAAAAGAGTAATTAATCCTAATTTATTTGACAAACTATTTTTCCTTCCTTTTTTCCTTTCACATTTCATTTATTTCCCCAAAAAAAAAAAATCCTATCAAGAAAATCTAAAACGAAGCCAGCAAAGTATTTTAAATTGTAATTAATGAAATATCCTTTTTGTTGCCTTTCCAGCAGCATTATATAAAAACAAAGTGTCCTTTCATAAAAAAATGAAAAAAATGTTTCTTGTATTTTGTAAAAAAAAAAAAATGTTTCCCACTAACCTTTTTTTGATAATGATGATAATTTTTTAATCTTTTTGGTGCCACCGGTACCATTTCGACTGCTACCAGCATTATTATTATTTTTACCTTTTTGCGGATTAAGTCCTCTACGTAATTCATTAAAATCAACCTCATCTTCGGAATTCTCATTTTCCGTGTCATTATCATCATCATCATCATTTTCATTTCCATCATCGTCGCTGAGACCTTGATTCATGCCATTCGATTTCGTATTTTTATTTTGGCGTGGCGGTTGAATTTCCGATTTATCCGCAATCAAACCTAACTCAATCATACGTTTAACAATATTGGCTTTTGTTCGTTTTTTACCACCTTCGATTAATTCCACGCCACTACCCAAAGCTTCATAAATTCGTTTAAGTGGTGCTTTATCAAAACGATTTTCTTCATATAATGTTTTTAAATGTGTATCCTGGTCCACGCTCCATTGAAATTTAGCTGCGGCGGCCGCATAACTTTTCTTCGTTGGCGCTTTAAATATTAAATTTAATTCCTTCAGCTTTTTTATAACCGCCCGTCGAGTACGTGTCTTATTTGATAAATTATTTGTTAACCAATCGATTACATCTGAAATTACAAAAACAAAAATAACATAATGATAATAAGAAAATAATTTGATAACGAATAAATAAATAAAAAAAAAAAAGAAATTAAATTAAGAAAAAAATAAAGAAATAAAATAAAACGAAGAAATTTTTAAAATCAATAAAACAGCATAAACTTTTAGACTTGCTGCAGACGTTAAATTATTAAATACATCGTTTTTCGAATTTTCCAATTTTCCATTCCTAAACCGATTATGAGAATTGGAAATCTATATACTTACTCGTTCGTACGTATCTTTTTATATACTCGCATATATTGAGAGAAGAGTTAATGTGTGTTTCAATAAAAGATTAGGTTTTAAGATTTAGTAAGGCATTGGCACATTTATTTTGTTGTTCTTGATTTTTTAATGAAATATTGTAGTAGATAGTGTTTAATGTTTCACGGTGCATTGTGTAAACGTACAAGCGGAGGTGGTAACGAATATTACAATCAATTTTACGGAAATATTATTTCAAAATTGTGATTTATTTTAATTCATTAATTTTACATGCTAATTGCGCTAGATGTCGCTGCTGGTATCGTTTTAAAATAACCAAAATATTTGTATGTATTTAATCGCCTAAATGTCATATATTTATACTAGATTTTGACTATATTCTATCGACCCGACATCTAGAACAATGGGTAAACTGTTTTTTCTTATGACGGTAGTACCAAAAACTATAAGAAATATAAAGACATGCCATATGATGATAAAATGGTAATTGGTTTCAAAATGATGATTTACAGTGGAACTGAAATAATCGCTTTCGCTTCGACCGAAAATAAAAGAAAACAAAATTAATAAAACTCTCTTGTTCTCATTTTTAAAATATTTTTTTTTATTCTCAATAAAATAAACATAGGTATATGTATCTACTATGTACAATGTAAATGTAATATTCGTATATATTAATAAACGACGTAATAAAATAATGAAAACGAATGTTTTCATCAATTCAGAGTTTTCGAGTTTTGAGTTTGAAAAATAATTTTTTTTGTTATAATCATAGCTTATCGTTTTAGTTAGCAAAGCTAAATTAAAGCTGATCTTACAGAGCTTAGTTCAACCAGATCGTATTCAGTGATTTATTTAAAAGCTTTATTCTTAGCAATGTGAGTTTGTCTTCTAAGCGGAAATAAAACATTTAAATATTTTGCTGTATAGAAGGGGTTGGTATTTAGTAATATATGGTACATAAAATCAATATTTAATTAATTGGAGCTTTAAAAACCGAACCGGGAAGCTTTGAGAAAAAACTAATCTTGTATCAGTCTAAAAGCTGAGCTTTTGAATGCGATGGGTCGCTACTTTTATCCCTACTATTATCAATAATAAATTTAGTTGGATAGACAACTTATTCTCTACTTAATATGTTTTCTATGAAATAACTGCTATTTTTTACTTTTTAATTGTATTGTTTACCTAGTTATGATCGAATTATACGCTTACAATGAGATTTGTACATGGGGAGGGTTGCAAAACGGATTTTTCATCACCTGATTTCGATCGGTGATGACGACGAATACAACTATGACCCCCTGTTGGAGTGCAGAATCCATGGGCCGAACCATCGTCCATGCCAGAACAGGCTGGCTGGAACAATGCAATGTGCAGATGGATATTCAAAGCGAACCTATATTCGTGCGTCCTCGAGTTGGCTGGCAACGGCGTAAAGTAGGACGTTAAATAACTGCGAAAGAGTTAGGTGTGCTTCGGCCCGAAAACAGATGGCATAGATCCAAAACAAACAAACAAACAAACAAACAAAGAGATTGAATGGAACTCGATATACCCGAAATTAAGATAATTTGTTTAGTGGAATAAGATAAGATTTTAATGTAGAACGTTTTATTTTTAATTTTTCTGTAAGATAGGACGAAGAAGTCATAATTAAAATAAATATTTTTAATTTTTGTTACACATTTTTATATATTCAAAAAAAATTTCATTATAAAAATACATTTAATTGTGATGCACCCCGTACCCGCTCCTAACTGTAAAGGTTAATATTCAATATTGTCAAAAGTTGTCAAAATTGATATTGTTAATATGCATATCTGCTATTAGGCATTTAAAATTTTCAATTTCGGATGTTTAATAATTCTGCTTAATTTATTTTGCGATTTTACGTTAGAGTCGTTACATTTTCTCGGATTGATAAATTTCTTTGTACTCCATTTTGAGTGTTTTCTGAGCATAATGAGTAATATATAATCTAATAGCTCTAAATTATGCAAATAACAAGGACTGTTTTCATCAAACCAATACTGGTACTCTTGGTTTTTGATTGTTTGTTCCACACAGACATCTCTAATGTAGCTTTTGATGTTTTCCTTATGAGGATGCATTTTAAACAATGTTTCGAAAATATTAATGTGAAGTTTCGAAATATTATAAAATATTTCGCTCGGTGCGTGAAGGGCTCCAAAGATACTATTACTAGTATAATTTTTATACATTATAAAACGCTCACTTTTCGCCTCTAAAATACCATCACTTTTTATAAGAGTTTCATTGCAAATGTCGCATTTTGTTTTTCTCAAATTTTAAAATGCAACAAAACCTATAAAATATCTTTTGGAAGCATCATAAAAATCTTCTTGGCAATCTGAATCTGTTTCTATCATAATTTCCAATTCTTTATTTTCTCTTGAGATGTTGTTACTAGCAGATTGAGGTTCATTTTCATAATCTTGCAATTCATTTGAAGTGTCTTTTAAAATTATATTGGTGTGCTGATTTAAAATATCCGTAATTATATCGGTGGTCAACATTTCGTCTACATCGGTTTCGCAGTAAGTAAAAGCAGAGTTTTCCAAAAATTTGATACCCATTATTTTACCTATGGAATGATTGAATTCATAGAGGGAAGGATTAACACTATTACCACCCCGTTGGCGAACAAGGCCAAATAAATTTTCTATTGGATCTTGATTCAAACGAGCTGTTAGAATAAAGTCAATCTTAGCGTTCTTTTGTTTTACATACTCCAACATTGATAATATTCCACTTATAGTTTGGATAATTCCATTCAAACAAAAGACAGTAGTTTTATTTATGGTCTTTACTTGAGAAAAGTAAGTTAATATATTATTAAGATTATGATGTACTTGATTATTAATTTTTAAAGCGGATTTATGAGGATTCGGATCAAAAACAAGTTTGCTATTTAAATTATCAAAAAGTCTATCGACTTTTTCAATGAAATTGGAAGTAGCTGAAGCGAATGGCTTAGCCTTTGTAGAAAATTTGTTGAAATCGGACATGGTTCTTACTCCAGCTGCCACAGTTCGACTAAAAATTTGAGTAGCAAATTTTACTCGCATTTTTTCAAATGAATTCGGGTAAATATGCCGGTTTGTAAGTTTTGGACACAATTTTGTAGTTCTGAGTTTTTCTGTTTCAAATAACTCTTTTATAACATCCCACGAAACGATCCCGTCAGGTGTGCTTAAATTGCTATTTATTAGAATGTTCCTTAACGATTTTATTAAGTGTAGAACATCATATAACGCGAATATTTTGTGTTCATTAAAATAAAAAAATGGGGAATTTTTATCAGCATTGAGCAATGTGTAGCATTTCCGATTATTCGGTCCCTGGTCGCAAACGACCGCAACAATATTAAATCCAATATTGAACAATTCCCTTACATTTTCTAACAAAATATATTTCAAATTGGAACTTTCCATGTTATGTGCACTTGCGTAAAAAGATATGATATATTTAAATTGTTTCATCAGTCCGCGGATTAAAAACATTGTAACATATTTCGCAATATCTGGGGTTCTTTTATTTGTTTCCGAAAATCCAACGACTTCATCATTCACGCGATCGTACTCCAAATCAGGTCTGATAGACATTTCGTCAAACATCAATACGACATACTTTTCGTCATCTGTCATAACATCAACTTTTTCTTTGAGGCCTTTCAAAATCGAATCATTCAACCCTGGCTTTAAATTTTTAATCGGAGCCCAGCGAAGTAATGACGTCTTGGAAGGCATATGCAAGTTTAAATTATCTCGTAGATAGTTGTAACATGTCGGTGATTTATAATATATTTTTTGGGCGATATTTCGTTGATCTTGTGGCCATTGCTTACTTTTTCCTATAATCATCTTAGCAAACTCCTTTGCGTCAGAGCTCAAACTTGGCAACTTCTTTGCAAACCAATACATTTTTAGGCATTGCAACAACTTTTGTTTTTTGTTTCCGTAATTTGATTTGCTTTTTGACATTTAATAATGCTTTTCGTAAGATAATAATTTTACCTCGTAATAATTCTAAATGATTTGCCGCTTTTTCGAACTTACCTTTATAATATAAAGAATTGTTTATTTGTTTTAAGCAATCACTACAGGAACGACCGGGCTCCTTATTTTGGGGAAGATGATTATTCATGTCTGAAATAAAATCAGCAGGAATATCGACGGAATTATTCGACTCAATATCATCAGGCGATGTTACAGTCTTTGCATAAGTTTTTATATTTTTATATCGAGTCGGTATTTGATCATCAATTTTCAAATCTGGATACGTCAAGTAATATTCTGGCACAGAATTTTTTTTCAAACGCCGTTTACCTATGGATTGAGGATCAAAATGTTTTTTACAAACCAACAATTTTTTGGTCAAATTCCACTTTGGCAATCCACATTTATACACCCATACGTCAAACATATTTTTATCCGAAGGAAAAACAAAAAATTTTCTTTCAGGATTTATTCTACGAGAAGCTGTACAAGTTTTTACAGCACACAATACACCAGAATTTTTAATTTTCATGTATAAACTTTAAATTCAACAAAATATTGTTGTAAATATAACCGGTTACCAGTATTTGAATTTCTTTCAAATATTATTATGTACTTAGTTAATTTTCTAGTTTTCACTTCACTTAAAAAAAATTTATTAGTTTGAATATTCGCACGTTACAAAGTTAAACAGAAATATATTAACAACCATAAAAATCACATAAAACCATCTTAAGTTGAATTTATTTTGAAGTATCAATCGTTTTTTCGTAATTTTTAATTGTGTACGACAATTTGTTTTAGCATGATTTTAGTCTTCTATCTCTTATCTACATTAGTGATCATTGGTTTTTTTAATTTTCCATACTACCAAATCTAACACAATTGTAACATAAAAAAAAAACAAAATAATGTAAAGAACGAAATGAAATATTTATCAAGAGCGAAAAAGACGGATAGAAATGTAACGTAAAATAAATTAAAGTGAGAATAAAAATTATCAAGAGAATTCATGTTTGTATATATGATGTTTTAGATTTCAGGGTTCTGCGTTGCGATCGTCCCCAAATTGAAATCGATTGTACCCAAATTAATTTACTTGCATTTTACATTGTATAGCAAGTCTTTATATATTATATAGTTTTTGGTAGTACTATGTGTATTTATATTATGGTGTGTCTTAGTTAGTAGTTCAATCATATTTATATCAATTTTAGACGTGTTACGTTTACATTATAAATTGTATCGCATAAACGGTGCATTTTTGATGTGTGTTGCGTTTACAGTGTTTTAATTTCGTACGAAATATTTATTTGTATCGCAAACGTGTATCTCAATAACAGTATTTTCAGTATATCTCGTATGTTATTATTTTCTGTAATGTCGTGTAACAGTTGTGCTAAACTCTTTGATCCTACTCTTTTGGACATTATTTGGTGTGCATTTTTTAAGAGACAATATCATCATGAGTGTAGAGGTATTGATCGTGCTGCTATTAACTCACATAAAAAATTTACAATCCTGTTATATTTTGCGATAGTTGTAAATTTTGGATTCAAAGGTTACAAACCTGTACAAAAAAATATATGATATTGCGGACCGAGCGGTGAATACCGAACGAGAAGTATTTATATGTTAGTCGAATTGATCCAACGATGACAAGAATGGATGACTAATTATGTGTGCTCAAAATTAGGAATTGAATCTACAACTGTTGTCGACTGTAAATTACTGCTTTCTAAGGATCGCGTAGTTACGCACCATCTACATCGGTGAAACTTAAAAGTCAAAGGCGACCACCACTATTACATATCTTCGGCCAAGATATTAAAAACACGGTGGCTTTAGCCAAAGGAATCAAAATCGAAAAATTCGAAATCAAACGAATAAACTCTAAGAAACATACGATAGCGACGGACACACTCCAAAATTATAACGCACTTAAAACCATTTTTGATGGGGTTAAGACTAAATTCTATACTTATACGTCCAAAGAGTTGAAACCTAAAACACTAGTACTAAGAGGACTGACGGAAAACGAGAACCTTACCGAACTAAAGACGGACATTGAGACCGTACACGAAAACATACAAATAATCAAAATAATGCAAATACGATCAAAAAGAGCCAATCAATATTAAAAATTGTTCCCGCTACATATTGTTCAATTTAGTCCAGACACCCCATTAAATCTTGTTTTCAATATAAAAACTCTAAATTAGCAAAAAGTTTCGTGGCAAACCTTATCAAGCATATCAAAAATGAAAAATGTATGCCATAAATCGGAAATTACCAAATCCCAGAAGAAGTATGATGGTTAACCTATCAAAACTGAGAAATTAATGCCACAAGTCGAAAATTCCCATATTCCAAAAAAAAGCATGATGGTTAGCCTATCAAAACTGACATATTTATGCCACAAATTAAAAATTCCTAAATCACAGAAAAATCATGATGTAATAGCCTATCAAAACAAAGAAATTTATTCCGCAAATCGAAAATTCTCAAATCCCAGAAAAATCATGATGACATTATGAGATGACATTATGCATTGCAAAAATTGTCAGCGGTATGGCTTTACTGCCTCCAATTGTAATCTCGATTTTCGCTGTGTGAAACGCGCAAATATTCATACCCCTGGTGAATGCTCCATTAACGATGAAGTGACTAAAGCTAATATATATTGCATTAACTGTTACACGTCGGGTCATCCTGCATCGTATGAAGGTTGCCCATTTATCAATTAATGCTAGTGGACCTCAAAAAAACGTATTGAAGAAAGAAAAAAACAACTAACGACGGCCAAATCAATGCCCAAAATGTTTACATCACTCAAGGTATTAAAAGAAAACTGGAGGACGTTTGCTGAAATAATGAAAATTGGCCCCCACTGCTGCAGCAGCAACAACAACAAATCAACGACACGACATAATACAAAATTTAACATCACGAATCGATAAGATGGCTAAAATTATGGACCAGCAAAGTGAACAAATTTCCCAACTGCTACAAATCATCGGACAATTATTTATTGTACGGGCACCAACCAACGCAAATTTGGGACGAACGTGTCGTAGCAGAATGGAGCAAAAATTTTACTACGCTAAATTTAAACAACCCGAATCATTATTACATCATAGCTGGAGATTTGAATGCAAGACACGCGAATTGGGGAAACTCGGTCCCTAATTTTTTTTTTTTTATACGGGGTCATAGTTGTGTTTATCAATATCACCGATCGTAATCTTTTGAGAAAAATTCCCTTTTGCATTCTGCCCCTGTTGGGATTCGAACTCGGTACCTCCCGCTCCCAGCGACACAGCACTAGCCACTGAGCCACTCACTCGGTAATTCACGAGGTAATCGACTCAATTGGTGAATGGACGAAAATGCCATGGAATATCGCGCAAAATTATATAGAAGTGACAACCCCACTAAGATCCGTTCAAGCAATTTTATAGATTTGGCCATTTTAGACATTCGCATCCAAATTCAACAAAATTTTCGTCATGAAATTTCGACTTACCATTAGGACAGCGATTATATAGCCATTGAGATCATAGTACGAGGAGTTGGCGAGATCGAGAAAGGAACCAACAAAATTGACGACGACGACGAACAACAACATCAAATTCGATACAATTTTACGAGAATCGATTGGCAAAAGTGGACTAAATGTTTGGATGAAGCACGCCGGACAGCAGCACAATTTCTTTTGAACAACAACAACAACGATCAAAATTTAACTGACGATGAAATCAACAAGTACATCACACAAATCACACAACTAGTTTTGGATAAAATCAAGCAAAATTCGCCGAAACAAAGACGTTTTAATAACATGATCTGTTATACAAATCCGGTTATTGCAAAATTGAACAAACATAAATCTCTCCTGATTACCAAAATTAATACTTTAAAACAGAATTCAGCCTCGAACGGGCGTAATCAAAATTATACTTTTGGCATCAACATCAACAACAAAACTAACGAGTGGAAAGTGGAGATCAAGCGTACGGTTCAACTCATCGAACAGAACGTCAAACTGCAGATTAACAAATAATGGACAAATGGAATTCGGCCCAGTGCAAAAATGAGGTCTGAGATCAAAAAACTAAAGTAATAGCATAAACGTTAAAACTTTATGGAAATCAACGATTCGGACACTAACAATTACAACCATTTAGACATTGATTGGAACCAAATTTCGAAAAATGACATCACTAATAAATTCCAAATTTAAACATTATCGGCCATCAGATTGAGGAACGTACCCAAAGAAATGTGAATTTAGGAAATCAAGAACGGGAAATAAATCACTTAATTGATCCAATCATCGAAAAGCATAAAAATGATAAAGCGGCACATATTACTAAATCAAAATTTTCGGCAACGAATCGACCTAATTCACCAAATCAACCTCGATATGATCCAAATTACTTTGTTACCATCGATCAACTACCGTCAATTCTAAAATTAGCCAACAATAAAAAATCTTTCGGCCCAGATTAAATCCCCAACATCATATTTAACATTCTTCGAAATTCCATCATTGTCAAAATTTGTACAATATTTAACAACCTTTTAAATAACAAGTCGTTCCCTAAGTGTTGGAAAATTGCACGAGTGTTCCCCAACATGAAAAAAAAATAGCAACGGATCCAGAAAGCTATCGTCCATTAGCTTGCTCTCCAATTTTGGCAAACTATACGAAATTATTAGCCATGAAAATTTAAATGATCACGTCTTAGAGTAAAAATTGATCCCCGACAATCAATTTGGATTTAGACACGACCACAGCTATCACAATTCATGCTATCACAAAATTAGTTTATTAGTCCAACATCCAAAAATAAAATAATAATAATAATTAATTTAGAAAATACTGTACTAAAATATTTATCAATAAATGGATTTATTTTAAAAAAAAAGCAGGTGCGTCGCTACCATCGGTGTCAAAATCTACACATTGTAACTCTCTTGAAACGTCTAAAAATTGCATCAGCAATGTTTGTTGGTGATTCTCTGAATGACCGTATTAAGTGTCCTAATCTTATGTCAGCCCGGAAAATTTATGTATAGCTACGAGGAGTTTACGTCCAAGTGATTTCCTGTTTATTGTGTTTCATAGAACTAACTATGGTTCTATACCATAGTATATAACTTCGTCGTTCCTAGCGAAAATGAACACGTGCTATTTACGATCGTACCGTACTACAACATTATCCCAAGTTTCAGCATATGAAGTTATTTATCCCAAGTTTCAGCATATATTGTTGCTGGTATTAGAATATTTTTTATCAGATTTTCTGCAACATCGATGATTAGTCCTTTTAAATACTGAAACTTATGCGAATCGGATATCTCGCAGGATAGCACAACAGCAAAATTGTGTTAAATAACGTTTTACTAACCGGCCCAACGGGAAATTTTATTAAAGTTCATAAAATTTCCCATTGCACTTACAGCAGACATTGGAAATTTGTACCGCCAGGTAGCTCTAGAAGATAGAAAATATCAGCAAATATTGAGGAGAAAAGAAGCAGGCAAGGTTGTTCGAAAATATAAATTAAACACCGTAACTTATGGTATAACGTCAGTTTCATTTCTAGCCATAAGAACTCTACACCAAGTCGCCGAAATTTGTATGTGGATGCCCTTTTAGTTGGTACGGGAAATGTCGAAAACGTCACATAAATACATACCAACTTAACCGCTATATTCTCAATAAACCCTAATTCAATTTGCGAAAATGGCAATAAAACAATAAGCAGGTTTTTCCTTCTCAAGAGACCCCAAACATTGTAGTTATTTTGGACGATCAAAATAATTACGAAAGTTCTTGGAATTTATTGGTGTACGAAGACGTTCTCTTTCAATACGACGTTAACAAAGTAAATTGACTATATATACCATGCTGACAGAATAATCTAGAATTTATGATCCGATGGAATGGTTGGTGCAGTGGTAATAGCTATCAAAATTTTATTCCAAAAGCTTTGATAAGAAAAGCTTCGATGGGACGATAAACTTCACATAAAAACAGCAAACAAGTGGGAAAGATGCGAAAATAGTGCGCGGTGCTCATGAGTATTCAAATATCGATGTTCGAAGGTAGTAGCAACCAACGATTAGAATCCCTCTATTTGGGGATCGAACTCTGTAGAGCACTACTTCTAGCAAAACTGATCAAGTTAAAAAAAACGGGAACATTGCCTACTTCAAATATTTACGCGTTGACCGATTATACAACGGTTCTAGCATGGCTATCAGATCATCCTAGAAAATGGAAGTGTTATATAGGTAACCGTTCAGCATAACTAGATATCATTCCACGGAAGCACTTTTTGTATGAGTATAAGGATAATCATGCAGATTGTGCAAGCAGAGGAATATATCCTACTCAATTAGTGGACCACGAGTTATGGTGGCATGGGCCATAATGGTTGAGAAGTCATACTACTATCTAAAACAGTCAATGTTTGTGATACATACATGAATCAAATATTGCAGAAGAACCAAAACACAATTGATGGAGAGCTACCTAATTCTTTCCCTTCAAGGCATTCCATAGTGTTGGAGTTGAAGGTTTTCTAGACCAATACCAATACTAGACCATCAAACAAGAGGTGCTAAAATTACAAAAGGTTATTTATCAGTGGTTATGTGCATGATAACCAAAGCAATACACCTAGAAGTAGCTTATCTACGGAAGCATTTATAGCATGTTTTTGTGGATTTGTAGCGCGTATATAGGAAAACCATCAAATCTCTACTTCGACAATGGCTCTCACTTCATAGGAGCAAAACGAAGGCTATCAAAAATGGAAACTAGCAAAACCACACATTGGTTAAATTGGAGAGTATTTATCATCATAAGAAGAACTTTACATATAAAGAACTTCAAACAATTCTTTGCCTCTTTGGGCCATTCTTGAAATGAATAAAGTCAATGACATTTTAACTCCAAGCCATTTCTTAACAATGAAACCATTAATTGCTGCCCCTAACGAACATATACCAGAACGAGCAGTACTATTAACAATAAATTTAAATAGGTTAATGGGTTGGCATGTTGAGTAATATTTGCTCTAAGAAATGGGCCAAATGGACCAAATAAAATTCCGATAAAAAGTTTAAAGCTTAACTGTAGTTTCCACTGTCCTCTTTACTTCATGTTTGATTTTTACCACGAAAAGCAAGTGCGTTGGAAGCCAGGAATTTAATGGTTGCTACGGTAATTTTTAAGACTTCTCTCCAGTAAACTGTACTCCACTTGCAAGATTTCTAATTAGAGCTAAATCGCAGCGATTCACTTGTTTCGACCTGGAAAATAAAGATCGAATAGATGACATGTTTCGATGAATTCTCGTGTTCCGATAGTTTCTGCATAATATTTTTCCAATCGTAAGTTCCTTAGGTAATGCAATTTTGTTTCCTTGAGTAATGTTTGCATACAGAGCAGTATGCTTTTTGATTAGTTTTTGTATATACAAACCAATCACGCTGAAATTTTTCCCGTTCTCGTTTGTGTAGGCAAATACACTTTTGTTTAAGCTCGCATTTATTTGCGTTGTTTCTTCAATTGACATCAACTTAGTTGAATTAAGATCACCAAAAATGGTGTGATTTTAATAAGGTAATCCTGCATTACCGAAGTTATAGTTTGAAAACCCACAATAATGTGTTTCGGATAATCACGAAATGTGTTTCGGATAATAATTTAGTTTCAAGCATCAAATCACAATTTACGTCGGTTATATTTTCATTTAAACACACTTGATCTTTTTTAATATTTGCAATGATGCAACATCCACTTATTTTGTTTTAATGACATGCGCCGGTAACGAAATTTACATTTTTTTCTCCAGTCGATCGCGATCTTCCTTTATTTTTCATTAAACTACTAGATTTTATTTTTTTAATTTTTTTTCGAACAATTAAATACGAGGGTAGAGTGAGAAGTCTGGTAAAAACGAAACAAGGAACATTTTCGGCCAAAAAAAAATTATTTTTCGACTTTTAGCTCGATACACTTAGTCTAAAGTTTTTCCAATTTTTCAATCACTTTCGAATAATACAATGTCACTAACCCTTCAAAATAGGCATTTTTTGCATCGATCATCTCCTCATTAGAGCCGAATCTCTTTCCGCCGAGGCATTTCTTCAAGTTCGAAAATAGGAAATAGTCGCAGCGGCTAAGTCTGGTGAATATGGCTGATGTGGCAGCAACTCGAAGCGTAATTCATGGATTTTGGCCATGGCAACTACACACGTATGCGTTGTCTTGATGGAAGAGAACTTTTTTCTTCGCCAATTGCGGTCGTTTTTCTTTCAAAATATCATTGAAACGGTCCAATTAGTTCTCTCTTTTTTAAAGGTAATCGATGTCGATTATGCCGCGTGCTTCTTCGGCGCATATTCACCAGTAGAACTCCACTGTTTAGACTGTTCTTTGGTATAGTGATGGATCCATATTTCATCCACAGTTATAAAACGATGCAAAAACTCCTTTTTATTACGCTAGAAAATCGCTGAGCCTGCCTCTGAAGTTGTCATACTTGTGTGTTTTTGGTCGATTGTTTTTTGGTCGTTTTTGGGAAACGTGGCACCCAACGCGCGGATAGCTTTTTTATATTCAAATGTTCGTGTAATATATTGCGCACACGTTTATCTGAGAAAATTTTAATTTGGTATTGCCACATAATATCTTGGATTTGCGATTGTAGCGCCATCTGTTGCAATCACTCTGCAATCGTATTATATCCAATGAACAAAGAACTTTTTAGTTTTATTTATACCCCAACTAACCAAAAATTGTGATGACAAAATTTATTATCACTTTGTCGATATGAAATATGGAACAAATGCAAATTAGTATTCAAATTATGAAAATAATTTTAATTTTTAATTAAAAAGCATTAAATATTAAAAATATAAAGACATTCGGGCGTCTTAAATTTACGGGCCTTAGGCACCTGCCTAGTGTGCTTTTTTGTAAATGCGGCCATTGGAACGAGCAGATAATCAAATCGATCACCGGCAGCATGTCAAATTCAAATTCAAATTTTTTGGAGAAAATATCAGATTGAGTACTTACATACCATTCAACAAAGAAGAAAATGACAAATCTGTACCTCAATTTTGTGGCATTTTCAAGACTACGAGACTAGGAGTAATTTATACGTACACTGTGTTTAGTATTCATTTCTGTTCTTGTTTTTTTTTAAATTTTTTTGAAAAAACACAAGAGCACAAATGAATACTAGACAAAGTGTACGTATAAATTACTCCTATAGTCTCGTAGTCTCGAAACAAAATTGAAGTACAGAAGACCATATCTTTATAGGCGATATTGTGATAATAAAAGATAATAACTTATTACCAATAAACTTCCGATTACCAGCATCATCAAATTACCCATAGAAAATCAACTGAACTAAAGGGTTACTCAATAAGAAGTTTCGTTTTGAATAGCCTGCAATTTACGGAGTTGTCAATTTTGAAGCTGTCATCTTTTGACATTTGACAAGTAAAAACTACGCCATTGAAGTTGTTAAAATTCACTAGAAAAATGGTGAAAATTTTGCAGTCACAGTTCGCAAAGCTCAGTTCAGCAGCACCTTCTCGGCCGGCAATAGTGAAACTGGTGGAAAAATTTGAGCTGTTGGGACAAGTTAGTGATGTGAAGAATCGAAACCGTGGGCGTCGTTCAAGAACAACTGAGAATATTGATGCTGTAGCCCGTAGTGTTGCAGAAAAGTCAGTTTTGTCGATTCCCCGTCGATCTTTGAAATTAAACATTTCACAAACGACATAACACCGTATTCCGCATAAATACTTAGATCTAAAGGCTGTGAAAGTTGAGTTAACACAAGAACTCAAGCTGGTCGATCACCATAAACGTCGTATCTTCGCTGATTGGGTCCTTCAAATGCATCAATGATCTGGATTTTCATCGAAAAATCATCTTCAGTGAAGAGGCCCATTTTCATCTCGGAGGCTACATTAATAACCAGAATTGTCGCATTTGGGGCTCAGAAAATCCAAGAATTATTGTTGAAAATCCTCTCCATCCTCAACGTGTCACTGTTTGGTGCGATTTTTGGGCTGGCAGTACGATTGGACCTTACTTTTTCGAAAATGAGGCTGGTACAAATGTTACGGTGAATGAATTGCGCTACCGAGCTATGATTACTTTTTATAGCCGAAATTGGCAGATATTGATGTGGATGACATTTATTTTCAGCAAGACGGCGCTACGTGCCACACAAACAACGAAACAATCGCAATTTTGCTAAAATTTTGCAATTTTGTAAGAAAAGTTTCCTGACCGTGGTATTTCTCAAAGAGGTGATCACAATTGGCCACCGAGATCTTGTGATTTAACACCTTTAGACTTTTTTCTTTTGGGCCACGTGAAAGATACGGTCTATACCAATGCTCCACAGTCGATTGAAGACCTTAAAGATGGAATTCGTGAAGTTATCGAGGACATACAGCCGCAAATGTGCAAATTTGTCATGGAAAATTTCATGAAAATGATATGGTGCTGCAAGCGTAGCTATTTGCAGCTATTTGGCTGGTATCGTTTTCAAAAGTTAATGGCATACCTTCCTCTTTACAATGAAGTAAACATTCATTTATTTCTCTTAAAACATACTCGTTTTTTTTAATATCAAAATTAAACCTCGTATTGGAAAACCCTATACAAGCTAATTAAGTAAATTATTAAAGTAGTGCGGATATTCTGCCGCGTGATCAAAACGCCACTGGTAGTTCTAAGTGTCCAACATATCAGAAGGTGTTGCAAGTCTAGCTAAAAACATAAATTAATTACAATCTCAATAATTGGATTTAAATTGCATTTGTGCTAAACCGCTATAACAAAGTAAAATAATTAATGATTCAAGCCAACACTAAAAACTTTCGAAATTTTTTACTGTACCAACAATTTAACTTTTCAGATTTTGTATACTCAGCGAAACGAAAATAATTTACATTTAACACATGACTTAAAAACCATCAGCAGCGGTAAAAAAAAATGAACTTAGATATTTTACAAGATCTTTTAGACCATTTTTTAACCTTTGGCGATCGTTGTATAGGTAGTGTTTGGGGCCCTGTCTGGCTAGACACGTTCTCCCCTTCGGTGACTAAAATATGTTGTAAAATGGAGTCCTATTTTGTCTTCTGGTAAAATGTATAAATAAAATGTTAATGAAAGTTTCGCTGTGTATAATGCAAAGTTTAAAAATACTTGGAATATCAATAATAACATCTCCGACACGGAGCATGGCGTAACCTATAAAATATGTCGAATTTTTATCGGCTATATCAATACTTTCCTAGCTATGGAATTGGTACAAATTCAATCCTAATATATACAAAATCAAATCAAATATTTGTGTTCATCTTACGAAAAACGAAAATTTAAATTAAAAACAAATATAAATATATATTACCTTGATCTGATTCTGGATTACGTTGATTTTCCATAAATAATTCACGTAATTCATTTTCATCGCCTTCGGTCCATTGATTTTTACCACCAACATCATGATCCTCATAATTAAATTCAACATCGTACGCTTCTTTTAAATTTTTATAGAAAAGAAGTTCTGCATATATTTTGGGATTATTCGGTGCCATTTCAATAAATTTTCTTACAATGTGCTTTGCTATTCGTTGCAATTCTTCGTTATGTACGTCCCTTTTAAGATTTAGAACTTTTTGGAAAATTCGGAATAATGATGCCTAGAAGAATAAATTTGTATAAAATAAATAAATAAAATGTCAATTATATATTGTTAAAGTGTAAAATAAAGAGGGGTCGTCTGTCACCCCGTTTTTTTCGCACAATTTAACCCATTCATTCCAAATGACTCGTTTTTTAAACCACTTTATAAAGTATAGTGCTATGTAATTGACGATAATTTATTGTGATTACAAACGGAAATCATAAACCATTCCGTGAACATAAAAGTCGACACAACTTATTTGCTTTGTTATACGATATCAGTTTTTTATTTTCACCGCCCCCGCTCCCTCTTAAAATGTTTACATTTAGATGCAAATTAGAAAATTAAAATGTATAGCGTCAAATACGAGATACTCGTACAACACAATATAACCAATTAAATACATTGTGGTAATTTTAACTTGCAGAAAACAAAGGAATTTTTCCCATTGTATGCTTAAAAGTACATAAGAAAAATGTTGTTTGGTTTTAATTTTAATTTAAAAATATTTTCTTAAACTTAATTTTCTTTGAAATTGTTAACCCATTCTACCATGTGTTATTTACCACCACCACCACTACCATCATCATCACCATACCAGATCCTTTTTGTAATTCGTGAAAGGACAAAGACATATACATTTCAATTTTTTTTTTTCGGTGGGGAAGCATGTTTTCTTTTTGTCATTTTACGAGTTTTTGTGTTATTATTTCGATTCACTATACTACCATTATGGCTGTTGTGGTCGGGGAGCATCCATAAGTCATTCTAATATTGGATGCATCCTTTAATGCGAATTTTCAAAGGAGATGACTATTAATCTATAAAATTAAATTAATACCCAAATCAACAAATGCCAAACATCTGTTTATACACCTAATGCGCGATTTACATACATTGTAAAATGGTTCAAGTAGAGAAAGGAAAGCATGACCTCTGCAAAATAAAATCGACATCTGTAAGCCGAGAATTTTTTTTTTATAAACAGAAGACGGTGCATTGTTAAATTATTAAAATCAAAACCTTCTATAATAAACGCCGAATTCATCCAATACGTATAGGCTGTATAAATTCTATATTTTTTAAATTATTAGTGAGTCTGCAGGCCTGGACGGCATTATTCCTGCCGATATTCAGAAAACCACTGACTTAACTGTTCCCTGGCTTGAGGTGATTTTCAAAAGTAGCTTCGAACTATGTTACATTCCAATGTAAAATGTAATTTTTATACTAAAGGCGAGAAAATGCTCTCATTGCAATCCCAAAGACCTTAGGCCTATTAGCTTATCTTCTTATTTCTTGAAAAACCTAGAAAGACAGATAGAGGCTTACCTCAAAGGGTCAATCGAGCTTGCAAAACTGTCAGCGTCTCAGCATGCATATAGGAAACTGCTCTCCTTTCCCTCTTATGTCCTATACAGAGAAGTCCCTCGAATATAAGGAATTCTCTTTGGTGACCTTTTGTGATATTGAGGGTGCCTTTAATAATGTCAAACCAGAGGCGATCACGCAAGCACTTTTAAATTAGGGTGTGGATATGACATTTAGAAACTGGATTGATCAAATGCTCAAAGGCAGAGTCATAACGGCGAATCTAGGTATATCATCTATCCATAGATTTGTAGGGGTAAACCGTACTATCACCCCTTCTTTGGAATTTGGTCATAAATGACCTGTTACTAAACCTGGAAGGAACTACTTTTTTCCGGGAAGTACAAACTTCCTCGCTTTGACCCTCCAACTCTCAATGGAGTTGTTTTGAACATTGCAGATAAAGTGAAATTCTTGGGTCTCATTTTGGGTAGTAAAGCTGGAAGCCTAATATTCTGGAAAGATTAAAAAAGGCTATGATAGCACTCTACTCCTGTAAAAATGCCATTGGAAAATGATGGGGGCTTAAGCCACACATTGTTCATTGGCTTTATACCTCTGTAGTTAGACCAGTCCAAATGTATGGAGTTACAGTATGATGGCCCGCTTTAAATACAGTGGCGAACCAAAAGTTGCTGCTGAAAGTGCAATGAACTGCTACCTTGTGTATTAGTGGCGCACTTAGAAGCACTCCTACTCAAGCACTGGAGATTCTCTTTCATCTCATCTCTTTGGATATCCTGGCTAAGCAAGTGGCTGCTAGTACAGCCATAAGGCTTAAATCAATTTCTATGTGATCCTGTAACATTATGGGACACTCATCTATTCCAACGAACAAAGATATCCCTAAATCTATTAAACTATCTCGACATCACACCGCGAAGTTAAATTTATAACTGATATTCCATCCAGAGAGGACTGAGTGAACGAAACAGTTTTAAAGTCACGTTTTATTAACTTTTTTACAGATGGAAAATTTCTATCAATTGAATAGAATTTCAATTGATAGAAATTTTCATCTACCAGAAATTGTTATACGATTTCTAACTTATATATTCAACGCAATACTGAGAACTCGATATTTCCCAATAAAATGGAAGGTCTCAGAAGTAATATTAATATCATAACCAGGCAACCCGCCGGAAAAAGTAACATTATATAGACCAATTAGCTTACTACCATGCTGGAAAAGAAGCTGATTCCGGACCACCAGTTTGAATTTAGGCCAGAACACTCAACAATAGAACAGATACTTAGAATAGTTGAAGAAATAGAAAAACCCCTTAAGGAAAACCGATACTGTACTGCTCTTATGGACATAGCACAAGGTTTCGATAAAGTGTGGCATATTGGATTATAATATAAAATTAGGCAATGTTTACCACATGATTACTATAGAATATTGACATCATTTCTAATGGACCGATATTTCATTATAAAATATCAGGGCGTACATACAATGCCCCGTCCAATAAAATCTGTTATACCACAAGGCAGTGCTTCGACCTATATTTTTTCTGCTAATGAAGCGACATAGGTTTTGCAGGAGAACATTAACGCTATTCAAATGAAAATATGGCTGATTAAAGTTAATGAAGCCAAATGTAATCATGTAACCTTCACAATGAGAAGAGGCATATGCCCGCCGATAAAATTGAATAACCAGGTAATACCGCGATCTAATGTAGGTAAATATTTAAGAATTCATCTAGACAAACTTCTAACATGGCGTAAACATATATGGACAAAAAGGAAGCAAGTGGGAATGAAACTGACCAGAATGTATTGGCTTGTTTGTAAACAATCAAGTTTTTCGCTCGAAAATAAAATAATGCTCTATAAAGACATTTTAAAACATATGGTATACAGCTATGGGGAACGGCCAGCAATTCCAATTTGGATATTCTTTAACGTTTCCAACAAACGATTTAATTCATAGAAACCTAAAGATACTAACAAACAATACGAAAAGAGATTAGAAATTTGAGCATCAGAAATCACTCACGGCTAGCAATTCATCCAAACGAGTTGGCGAACAAACTACTCGACTCAAAATCGAGGAAAAGACTAAAACGTCAAAAACTTCTAGATTTGCCTAAATAAAGCATTTAATTTAATTTGTAAATTGTATCGAATCAATCATAGACAAACGTATTTTAGCAGTTTAAATTAAGTTTAATGTATGTGATATTTTATCGATGGTTAAAAATACTCCAATCGTGCCACTGTAAAATCAAAAAATTTACTGAATGTCTCTTGGGAGATAGATTGTAAAAAAAAAATAAAACAAAAAAAAATAAAATAAAAGTGAAATGGAAGAACATATATAAAAATATTTAGATAATTTTATAGATTATAAAAATCTACATAAAAACATGTACATATTTTTTTTAAATATTATACAAAAACAAACGAGGTTATATTTTTGTTTTGAAATGGCAAAATGCTGTAATTGACTATAAATCAAACAAAGATATAAAAAACTATGTTTTATGTTATTTTATTTCTCATGCTATCTCGTTTCAAATATCCGAATCTTGAAAAGATCGTTGAATGTAAATCGCACATAATCAACATTAAGGAAAGCAAATCTATCATTTTAGATAGTTTTAGCTCAGAAATACAACGATATCGATTGAAACTTGTTGCCATTTTATAAACTTGATGGTCATAAAATATAAGTAAAAAATAGTTATATAATCGCTATCAGAACATAAACCAAACTTTGTACAAATACATTTTCCTACTTCCTCCTGGATCACTAAAAAAGAAAGAATTGTAGATAAAGAAAATTGTTTTAAATACAAATGATACAAATCTGTATGTATAATATTTCCTTTACACATCAAAGGTTTAACCATAATTATTATAGGACATTACTATAGCATATTATTATAGGGGTCCGTCGATGTCAGGCAAGCTTTACCAGAAAATGAGCAAGGAAAACTCTGTAATTAAAAGTTTGTTGTGATCTGCTTCGCAATTACAAGTTTTCAAAAAATTTTATTGCATTATTTTTCAAGCAAGTTCTTTTTTTGCAGTTAATTGTTCTTTTAATTGTTTGGCGTACAACACTTAAACAATTTTTAATGCCGTAAACTTTCATGCATTTCGTCTAAATCGCCGACTTTTCTAAATTGTTGTTTATTTCGTATCAGTGATTCATAGCTGACACTAGTTATAATATAACAAGCTATGCCTGACTAATAACGATTCTACATTGTTGATTTTGCAAACTTCAGTCGGTTAAAAAATATTTTGTTTATAACATCTATGCTTAATTTTAACATATTTATTTTTAATGTTTGTATTAAATTAATGTTTTTAATGTTTGAAAAGCAATCTGCAAAGCAGGCTAAATTAAAAAAAAATCTGGTGGTTAATAGAATAACTAATAACAATTTAGAAAAGTCGGCTATTTATGCTGTGTGCCTCAGAAAACTTTTTAAACTAAACTTTTCGATATATTGTTAGTTCAAGCAATATGCCAACAGATGTCACTAGTTCAAAAGTCTTTATCTGTGCCTTACATTCGACTAAACTTTTGTAAAATAAAATTTGAAGAATTCAAAAAAATGTTAAATATTTTAAAGATTTTTAAAATATTGAATTTTGAAAAGTTTAGACAAAGCGCCTTTTTGATGTAGTATTAGTTGTGTATAGATATAGCGTAAATTAAAAACAAAACAAAAATTTACTAACACTAATATAGTTTTTTATGTTATTTTTGCGTTGTTTTTTGTTATGGTACCAATCAAAACCAACACAAATGTATATACAAGCCATGAAGTTGCGATACTTATGCCAAAAAGTGACTACTATACCTAAGTATAAGTGTTGTGACGTAGTATAATTTGTATATAATTTTATTATATGCTTTGATGTAAATAAAAAATGAATAAGAATGATGGAACAACAGTATGTTGCGCTCTTTATGACAAAGCAAAAAACAAATTTATTATTTAAGGAGAGAGAGAAGTAATGTTATTATTATATACTTCATTATATACTATACTATATACTATGAATTTAGAGCAGAATGGACAGTGCAAAATATAATTTTTGTTTCGTTTTTTTTTTTGTAGAAATTTTATATACTTTGAATTTCGAGGAGTATGGACAGTGTGAAATATAATTTTTTGTTTCGATTTTTACTGTAGTCAAATTCACTAACACATAGCCAATTAGTAGTCATAATATGTTTTACTTAACCAAGCTTCATGGCTTGTATAATTATACAATAGTGTTGGTTTTGTACCAATGCTACTTTATTAAGGGGGATATGAAGTAGTATTAGTGTACGAAAAAATGAGTTGGTATATCTATAGAGACGTTTTTGACGGCACACAGCATTAATCGTTTTTTTAAACTAAACTTTTCAAATTGTTCAAGCTTCCGCTATTGCCTCATAGGTGACAGCGGGAAAGTACATTTTCGATGAAACTTTTCAGTGACTTTTCATTAAAAGTATAAAATAACTACAATACTTTTTGGTATAGTTTAGTTCCAAATTAAGGCACAAAGTGACTTTTGGCGTAGTTCCATCTATCTAAAAATATCATGAACTAACTCGTTATAATTTAGTTTAGTTAGTTTATTCGATTAAGGATCACAGCAAAAGATAAAATTTTCGGCCGGAGGCACACATTAATAGTTTCTTTACTACACGACTTAGAATTCTGAAAATATTCCAGCATTACTTTTAAACTATATTATGTACTAAATTATTAATTTTCAAACCATATTTGTTGGGATTTAAATTAAAAAGATGTTTACTATTTAAATTGTCAAAAATTTTATCAATTTTCTCTACAAAGTTTGCCGTAGATTGTGCGAACTTACTACAGTTAGTAGATAATGTGCCAAACTCATCCATAGTCGCTACCGTGCCGTGCGGCTTAACGCTTGCTTTGCAAATTTTACTCGCATTTTTTCAAACTCAAAAAGTTCTTTCAAAATAGTCCAACTAACTATTCCAACTGGAGTTTGTAGTTCAACACTTATTTAATTATTTCTAACGGACACAACATTTTACAAAATGGCGCGGGCCGGGTCGTATAACACATACATTTTGTGATTATTAATAAAAAGTACGGATTACTCGCTTACTCCGGGGGTGCTATAAAACTTCCGATTATTTGGCCTCTGATCGCAAACTATAGCTATAATGTCAATTTCTACTAAAACTCCAATGGTACATGACAGAACTTGTGACAAGGTTTCTCCATTCATATTTTTCTCAGTAGGGTGATACAAAAAAATTATATTGTTTCAATAGTCCACGGATCATTAAAACCGGTTGGAAAATTGAGGCGATCATTTTTACTCCGGCTGGAACCATTAATTACATCACAAATCGGGTCTACTCTAAATCTTGACGAATGGCAACTTCGTCAAAAATTAAAATAATTTTTATAGAGCATTCATCCATCTTAGACACCTCATTTGTTAGTCCTAATAGAATCGACTCTCTCCAACCAGGTTTAGGGTTTTTAATAAGTGTCCAACACAACTATGACCCCCTGTTGAAGTGCAGAATCCATGGGCCGAACCATCGTCCAAGTCAGTGCAGGCTGGCTGGAGCAATGCAATGTGCAGATGGATTTAAAAGCGAATCTGTATTCGTAAAAAGCGAAGCTGCGTCCTCAATTTGGCTGGTGACGGCGTAAGGTGTGACGTTAAAAATTAACTGCCAAAGAGTTGGGAGAGCTTCGGCCCCAGAACAGATTGCAGAGTTCAGAAACAAAAAAAAATAAGTGTCCACCGACAAAATTTGGATTTTGATGATACATAATAAAAATTTAAAATTTCTCTGAAAAAGTTATAGCAAGCGAGAGATTTAAAATAAATTTGTTGAGCGATTTTTTTCTGTTCTCATGTCGGCCATATCTTGTTTTTTTAATAAGATCTTTTTATCCCATATTGGTTCATATGTTTTTAGGTTTCGAAAGCGCTGCTGAATTTCAATACAAAACTTTACATCGTCATAAGTTAAAAAATATTCTGGGACCGAATTTTTCTTTAAATTCCACTTTTCAATCAATTCCATTTATCAATCCACACACAAAATTATTAGAAATCATATTAGAAAAAACAAAATGAATTTTATAGTTTTATTGAAAAAATTTTGTTCAAAATTAAAAAGAGACAAGAACAAAAAAATCTCTATTTGTGAAAATGGTATTTCCGATTTTTTTTTTATAGAATTTTTCGTTAAAAATTATAACAAAACAATAAAAACAAAAAAATCGTGAGTACCATTCTCACAAATAGAGATTTTTTATTCTTGTCTGTTTTTTATTTTGAACAAAATATTTTTATTTTGTATGGAATACGGCTATTAGTCTCATCAATCCACTTTTAATGTGAATTTTCATTGAACCAAAAAGATTGTTTTTTTTATACTTGTTTTGCTCTACCCAGATTTTGTAGTTTTATTGGTGTAAAAAAATTGCTTTTTTTTAATCTAGAGCAATTTTATGAAATCTAGATTTTTTTAACACCAACATCAAAAGAAATGTCAATTATGACAATTCTAAATTTTTAAATTTGTCATTCGTAAATTTTGTCTTGCCGTGGTGGATTGTATCTTAATTTTTTATAATCGACGCTGGGCCATTTGTATTTAAAGTTTTCTTGTTTGTTATGGATTAAAATTTAAAAATACTTTAAATTTAAAATGTTAAAAAATTCACCACTACAATGACAAAACAAAAGCAATCTTTTACAATTTTCATTGGAGACAGTATTCAGATTTTTTTGACAGAAACCAATAAAAATCGAAATCTTGAATAATTTTATTGTTGTTGTGAAAAGAGAAAATTTATTTAAAAAATTTAATTAAATAAAAAAAGAGACAAAGAATAAATTTATATATGGTGACAAAGACGAACAATATTTTTTTATTTTTTTTTGTATAGCTAAATTTTATGGATACATTTTGACAGAAATTTCAGAAATGTTTCATTGTTACGAGGAATTCATCTTCCAATTGTAATTTGTTGATTTGATTGTGTCAAATTTTTTTTTTGTCGAGACATTTTTTTTTAACAAATGAATAAAAAAATATTGTTCGTTTTTGTCACCATATATAAATTTATTCTTTGTCTCTTTTTTTATTTTTTCAGTATATTTTTACTGTCAGTAAATGTTTCATTATGGAATTCTCGCTTTACATTATTTGCTATGTTCAACAGAAGATTCAACTATACGAACCTCCAGCACAGAAAATTTTACCAATGGCACTATTCTGATAATTTTCATGGAATTGGGTTTTATAGTAATTCCCCAGATTAATATTTCCCTATTTTTCATTTGAAAGTGTATTCTGGTAAATAGGGAATAATTTTGTGTAAATAATTTTGTTTTTAGTTAAATGAGTTATAGTGTTTGCTCTGACGTCGTAATTACTAATTAAAATTAATAAACTAATTTTAATTAACACTTTAATGCAATGTAACGAAGTGTTTAGCCGTATATTGTGGTTGTAGTGCGTAATCAATCCTTTCGATTTATAAGAGGATGAGAACTATCATTACTTCTAACAAATTTGATTATCCAAAGGGCTTTCAAAGTGCTTACATTTTAATTTTCAGAAGACATAGAAGCTGAGATCTGCAAACATGTCGAAAATTTAGGTAAAATTTTAGTTATATGTATTTCCAATATAAAATAGTGCCACTAAAAATTATTCTACAGTCAATTTGATGAGCGTTATGCTAAAGACCCGAATTATTATAAAACAATTATTCCATAAAACATTAGAATATTTATAATTCTTACGATCAATATTACCATCTTAATATTTTGTTTAATATACATTACAGACGTTTAATTATCTCAACATTCACTATCCCCCAAATAGGTATGTAAGAATAAATGTCAAAACTGCTTTAAGGAATTTTGTTCTCCCATAAAAAAAATTCCCAAACGCCAGAATACACTTTGGGGAAAAAGAAATAAAACTCCTAGAAAATTTAAAATTTCCATTTCTCGGGAATTACCAGAATAGTGCCACAGATGAACATATTGTATGGCTCAAATTTACACAAGTAAATTCATACTACGCAAAATAATGCAACCGAAATCTAAACAAACAAAAATAAATGAACATATAAATACGCATAGTTTGTTCCTTTTTTTTTTTTTGCCCACGATTTATTTATTTTATAAAAAATAAAACAAAACGTTAGTTTGGTTTTTGTTTTATTTTTTATTCAATCAAATAGTCGTGCGCAAAACAAAAAGAAAAGGATGAAAATATCCGGTTTTATATGCACATCTATTTTTCGTTTGGTTAGATTTCGGGTGCCTTAATTTGCGTAGTATGAATTTACTTGTGTAAATTTGACCCATACAAGATGTTCATCTGGTATAATTATCTGTGACCTTAGTCTAAATTAGCTCACCCCTCATTTTTTTATTTTGCTTTGTATTATATGGCATATCTTAGTATTATATAGTTTTTGGTTTACCCATAGGTTTAACTGTGAACGAACAATTTGCACGCATAATATCCATTATTTCTTTAACTATGGTCCTTTGCATTGCAAAATTAAATAACAATATTGTGATGTTTCTATTTCTTATTAAGGTATGTCATTAAATCTGGAGTAGCTGAAGTTTTGTTTTGTTATTTATTAGGATTTAATCCATTGACCATTTAACAATATTTAGGCTACTTTAACAATTTGTTCATTATAGTTTTTTGTAATTCATTTTTTGTAATAATTTGGATAATGTTATCTACTTAGTGTAGATCGGTATAAATTATCCAGAATATGTCTTTTATCTGTTTTGAGTGACTTAGGAGGTCGCAACTATATAATAAACCTGACTGTTGATACGATAAGGACCAACAATGGCCTGTATAGAAATCGTTTAGTATTGTCACACTATAGACAAGTGGAGTGGAGCAAAATTAGTGCTAAAAACCCTTTTGGTTATATAAGTTTTTGTTTTGTATAACGACGAAGCTAAAGTGTAAAGAACATAAAAATTAAAAACGCGAAATTAGGGGTGAAAACAAAAACACCCACCACTCTATTTATATACTATTTTTGTTACGTTTTTGTATTTGTTCATTTTGCCATTTTAGGATATCAAAGAATATACCAATTAATTTTCTCGTCCCATTAAACCATTTAAAATAAAAATGAAAAATAAAAAAAAAAAACGAAAAGAAACCGTAATATAACAAGATACTGGAAACATTTTTTTAATGATACGTTTCAACTTTTACAAACCCTAAGATAGTACGAATAGGAGACTGGGCTGGCATAAAAATACAGCAGCAACGGCAACAAATAACAAATACAACACAAAATAATAGCACACGAGAGTAATTATGGAGGTTTGTACTTCGTTGCTATTTTGTTTTTAATTAATGGTTTTTGCTCGTGGGGAAGGGGGGTAATAATTGCCATTCTGAACTGATATCGTTATCGTTATCACACGAACAACCAACAACTTAAAAAAACCAAATAAATACAACATTTTTTAAAATAATATTTTAGGAAACCAACAAACGACATTTAATTACAACTGAAGCGGTAGAAACTCTAAACTAGTGTTTAGTAAACTACCATCGTTGGACTGAAAATGTTTTGCATAAATGATAAACAAAATTATGGTTAAACAAAAACACAATACACTGGGGACCTAAATGTTAATTAAATCTTTTTTTTTTTTTTTGACGTTAGAAAGGTTTGACGCTTTCATACGCTCAAGTGTAATGTAGTAATGTAAACTGATTTTGGAACATAATTGCAAATTAAATCAAAACTGATTTTACAATCGTGTAATAATCGTATAATTTTCTTTAAACCGTTTTTTAAAAAAGATAAACGTTTTGGTCTTTAAATGGTTTGAATGATGAGTATTGTCTTATATATAGACAATTTTTAAGGTTTAAACCCTAGAACTTGGCTTACTCTTTGTACTCTCTGTTGCAAGCATTACAAAACCCAACGACCAACATCCTATAATTAGATTTTCATTTTGTTTGTCGTTTTACAGCCAATTTTTCTTGTAATGGTCGTGTAATTTTATTGAAAAATGTTTGCATATTTGCATTTGTTGATTCATATGGAAGAACGTAATAATTAATTTTTGGAACATAATACGCATAGCTTCCTAATTTACAACTGTGTTTTATATAGTATCGGGACGGTGCCCACCCATATTTCAAGGAAATCTATCTAACTTCATGTCGTGGCTTATTTTTGGAGCTAGGAGAAGCGTTTTATCCAATAATATATAGGAGCAACCTATTATTTTATACTGTCGATAGGAACTGCAAGTTTTGGTACTGTTAACTTTCCGCTTTGGCTCCTGGTTTCTTTTTAACTTTGTGGTACTGAGATCTTAAATTATTTATCTTAAGTTGCTTGCAGTTTTGTTTGGGAATTTAGCACCTAATGGATAACTTTCGCCTTGGCAGAAGTTGTAATCATCCCTTTAAGACCGGTTTAGAATACCTGAAGTCATAGCACCGCATTATTCTATAGGTTAACCATATAACGTACTTC
The DNA here is from genome assembly GCA_963556175.1 of Tipula confusa. Taxonomy (NCBI): domain Eukaryota; kingdom Metazoa; phylum Arthropoda; class Insecta; order Diptera; family Tipulidae; genus Tipula; species Tipula confusa. The sequence goes on from OY744475.1 coordinate 180,806,727, forward strand.
AGACTATGCTTCGGTCCCGATAGGAATATTCCACACAACATCAGCAATGTCTTTTGCATATTCCAGTGTTCCAAGGCAATTACCAGGATTGGCAAAGTTTTTCCGACTTGTTCAACACATCCGTACATGAAAGGACATCGCTTGCCGCGGGACAAAACTTCATTATTTAAAAAGCTTATTGAGAGGAGAACCTTTGGGTCTGATTAAGCACTTGAGCATAACAGATGCGAATTACATTGAATTACTAAGCAAAATATACGATCGGAAGAAGGTCACTATCAACAGTTATATCGAAACGTTTTTTCATACCCCAGCAATTACACGCCTAAATTCAGGAACTATAAGAAAATTAGCCAACACGACAGACGAAATCGTTAAAGGGCTCAAAGCTCTAGGAACGCAGGGTGAATCAAGAGATCCATGGCTCATTTATATCGTAGTTAACAAATTAGACGACGAAAGTCGTCAGTTTTGGCAGCAAGAAGCATCCAAAATAGATCACCCGTCCTTTCAAAATCTCATTGATTGTCTAATAAATAGAGCCGATACCTTAGAGGGAATACGTGACATCGTGTGTAAACCTCCAGCTCAATTAAGTTCAAGTGTAAGGCGATCCCACACTGCGACATCAACTTACACGAAAACATGTCCATTGTGCGATATAGAACATATTTTATATCAGTGCCCTAAATTTAAAGTGATGAGTGTTACAGAAAGGCGGTCATATATTAATAACAATTCACGTTGTTATAACTGCTTAAGCGATAATCATAGTGTCCAATCCTGTCGTTCAAAACGGTCTTGTCAAGTTTGTAACAAACGTCACAATAATCTTCTTCATCTGCCTACCGTTGAACCGTCCACCTTCGTTCAATCAATTAATACCGCCAATTTGAGTTCACCTAAAGCATTTTGTACCAGTCCTCCGTCTCTTTCAACGTCTTCACTCAACATTTCACCAATCGAACATGATTCCTCATTCAACATACCACCTAATGCTGCATTGAACACATCAACCACAACAAAATCAGCTTTCAACATACCATCAAGCACAGCTACTGCGCTCAATTTACCAGCAACCCAATTAACAACAACCACCCAAGTTCAACATGAAAACCATCGGTCATTACGATATCTTACCAAGAGTCACGAAGCACTATTACAAATCGAACCAAATGCACAGCTTACTCAATCGATTTTGCCAACCGCTCTTGTTCATGTAAAAGATGCATTTGGTGATCTACATACCTGTCGGGTGTTGCTGGACTCTAAGACACCAACCAAATTTTCAATTAACTACTGAAGCCTTTATATTACCAAAAATAACTACACCGTTACCCTCAACGAGTTTTCCTGTTAGAACTTGGCATCATTTAAATTCGTTGGAACTAGCTGACCCAAATTATAATGGGACTAGCTCCATAGACCTATTAATTGGCGCGGAACACTTTTTCGACATCTTTATCGACGGCAAGATGTCTGGTGGCTCCGGAGAATCAATTGCCTAAAATAGTGTATTTCGCTGGGTAGGTTGCAAAATTAGTGAGAGCCATCAAAACAGTTCGACTAATATTACTTTGCTCTCAGAGATTGAAATTAATTATTCATTGCAAAGGTTTTGGGAAACCGAAGAAATCCCAACAACTAACCATCTTACCAATGAGGAACAACTAGCGGAAAACCACTTTGGGCAAACCCACACACGTTCTTCTGATGGAAGATTTATAGTTAGTCTTCCTTTCAAAGCCACCAGAGGAAAACTGGGCAATTCATTAAAACCGGCTATACGACGATTCCTCTGCTTGGAGAATAAACTACACGACCCGCACCTAAAGGAACCATATATATCATTCATGCTGGAATACATTGCATTAGGCCACATGAGCCTCATACCTCCGGATCAAATTACAATAGGTGATGCTAATTCGTTTTATTTACCACACCACGCAGTTTTCAAACAATCAAGTACTACGACAAAATAGCGAGTGGTGTTTGATGCCTCCGCAAAATCAACCACCGGTATTTCTTTAAACGATACTTTATTGGTAGGACCAACAGTTCAAAGTTCACTGTATTCGATTCTACTGCGATTTAGAAAAAATTTCGTTGTCTTCGCAGCAGATATCGAGAATATGTACCGCCAAATCAGGGTCATACCAACTGACACGGACTTCCAGTGGATTGTTTGGCGTGAAACTCTATTGTCCAGAATGCAACATTACCGGCTAAGCACCGTTACGTACGGAACTGCCTCTGCCCCCAATCTCGCAACGAAAACGCTCGTTAAACTGGTCAATGAATATAAAAATCAATATCCTGGCGCCTCTAAAATTATTCGTGAGGATTTCTACATCGACGATTTAATGTCCGGCGCAAATACAGAGCACGAAGCGCAGCAGCTGAGAGACCAAATCATTCAGATATTAACGCCTGCAGGATTAAATCTTCGGAAATTGACCTCAAATTGCCCAAAGTTGCTGAGTTCTATACCATCGGATAGTCAGAACTTGTCACCAGTCGAGATTCACGAGGAAAAGCAATCAGTGAAGTTACTCAAACTCGAATGGAGCTCCAAAACGGATAGCTTCCATTTAAAGTGTTAAAAGACCCAAACCCATCCACCACTAAAAGAGAAATGCTATCGGAAACATCAAAGTTATTCGATCCCATTGGCTGGTTGGCTCGATCCACCGTTATGGTCAAAATTATCTTCCAGTCATTGTGGTTGTTAAACTTAAAATGGGATGATCCGCTACCAGCCACTATATCAAAAATATGGCTAGCTTTAAGGACAGAATTCAGGCAGATAGAAAGAATATCCATACCACGATGGTTGCAGATTACATCCGAAGATTTTCAGTTACACGGGTTTTCAGACGCTTCGGAAATGGCTTATTCGGCAATAGTTTATACCAGATGTAGAAACAGAAATGGGACCATAGTAACTAACATTGTCACCGCAAAGACAAAGGTGTCACCTTTCAAACCGGTATCAATTCCGCGCTTGGAATTGTGTGATGCCCTCTTGCTGGGAAGGCTTATGAAAATGATTGTAGAATCACTTCAATGTCCAACGGCTGGTGTATATTTCTGGACTGATTCCGCCAATGTATTATGGTGGCTTTCCTCGCATCCTAAATCATGGAAGACCTATGTAGCTAATCGTACCTCCGAAATATTAGAAACTACCACTAGATCCAATTGGCGTTATGTTATATGTAACAAGTAAGGAGAATCCGGATGATTGCGCCAGTCGTGGTATTTTGCCTTCAGTTTTAGTCGATTTCGAACTTTGATGGAAGTGACCTTCTTGGCTTGTTAAATCTGAAGAAACGTGGCCCGATCAGAAACATCTACAACACAAACCCGATCAATCTGAGAAGAGAATAATCACCTTGAATGAATTTACTGCTGGTATTAGAAACGATTTTTTTACTAAACTTGCCGAGAAGTATTCGCAATTTTCGAAATTAGTTCGAATCGTTGCCAGGTAGTTACAATTTATTGATAATTTAAGAAGGTGTAAGAACAATGAAACAAAATCCGACCTGCTATCACCCACTGCGTTTAAAACCGCGCCCGTGCTTATTTTGAAGTATATTCAAAATGAATCATTCGTTGTTGAAATTCAACTTTTAAGAACCAAGACACCTTTGCCAAAATCGAGTAAAATCGTTTCGCTGAATCCATTCCTTGATGAATTTGGAGTTTTGTGAGTGGGAAGTCGAATAAGAAACGCAAATATCCCCTACGCCACAAAATTTCCAGTTATTCTCCCAGCCGACCACATCGTTACACAACTTATAGTAGACGATACATATACAAAATACCTTCACGCTTCCCAGTCACTGATGATAACAACACTGCGACAAAAATATTGGATCATCAGATGCAAAAATGTCGTCCGCCAATGTATTAGAAAATGTATTCTTTGTACGAGGTATCGAGCAGAGAAAACTAATCAACTAATGGGCGACCTACCACCAGAACGAGTCAACTTTAAATATACCTTCTATCAAACAGGGATTGACTACACTGGACCTATTTGGTTAAAATCTTTGGTTGGAAGAAAGAAAATTCTACACAAGGGATACATTGCAATCTTTGTATGTCTCAGTAGCAAGGCTGTCCATTTAGAGTTGGTTAGCGATTTAACCACTGCGGCTTTTATTGCCAGCCTAAAACGTTTTATGTCTCGAAGAGGAGTTTGCGCTGACATTTTCAGCGATAATTGCACGAATTTTATTGGTGCTAAAAATACATTTGCTGAAATACAAAATTTAATCAAATCTAAAACACATAATCATTCAATTTCCAATTTTTTATTAGATTTTAATACCAAATGGCACCTTATACCACCATCCGCACCTAGTACTCGGTAAAACGGTATTAAACTTCGAAGAGATGGCTACGTTACTGACACAAGTTGAAGCCATCCTCAATTCACGGCCATTATGCTTATTATCACCACACGAGGAGGACGATTTAACACCATCACACTTCATCACTGGCCAATCATTGACAATGCTTCCCGATCCCGACTATAAAGCAGTTACTCAAAATATATTGTCATGTTGGCAACTAGTTCAACATCTAATGCAACATTTCTGGACTCGTTGGCACAACGAATACCTGACGTCGCTACACAACCGCTCCAAATGGCAACACAAATACAAAAATTCGGCAATTAATGACATCGTATTAATCCGGGAAGACAATGTGGCACCAGCAAGTTGGCCACTTGGAAGAATCACCGAAGTGCATCCAGTTAAAGACGGAGTTGTACGGGTCGTAACAATACTCACTAAATCGGGTACATTCAAACGACCTATTCTCAAACTCGTACTATTACCACTATTTTGAACCTAATGGTTCAACGTCGGCGATATATTTACAGACCAAGGGAATATGTTAGTTAGTTTATACTTATATTGTTTTTTTAATTAACTCTTCAATATGAAATTGTAAATGTAATCAATGCTTCCTCATCCAATGTTTGGTGCCATGGTTTTCAGTTTATTATATTTTTGTTTATGTATTTGTTAAAAGAATGTTAATCATGATTACGTTTTACGGTTTATTTTATCATTATAATTAAGTAATTGGAAGAGTGCATACCTAAATAAAAAAAAGCAAAAAAATATATAACTAAATTTTGCAATAAAAAGTTGCGACTTCAACTTGAAGTGAAGTGTTTTAATCTACCATACAGTCCACGACAACTAGCTAGGTGGTGCTTACAACTATTACTGGCCAACTTCCTTCGAAAAAGGACTCGCATAACAATTCTGCGATTAGCCGATCTCCTATGCTAAAAACAAGGTGCTTTCGATCTGTTGATTAGTGCAGATCTTTTTGGTGATTTATTAGTAATGGTGTTAGAAAAACGTAAAAATGAATCACCCACATCCTAAAATATAATACTGGGTTGGATTTTGTCTGGGAGAACTCTCCAAATTCCCGAAAGTTCATCTGCAATCATGAATTTCTATTCGAGTTGTGATATTTCCAATCAATTGTAACCATTTTGGGAAATGAACCAAATTAGCAACCAAGGTTTATTCACAAGACGAGTCAAAGTGTGAAAAGTTCACGGCACTTCACGAAATGGAGCACATCCTACACTCATTTCGTTAGAAAGGGGTTAATGACTTTCGGAAGGCGTCAAAGCAGAGCAGCTCTTTTTTGACGTCTCCCAAAAGTCATCAAATGGAATCTCACTGAATCAAACATTAATGGTTGAACCTTCTATACAACTCGACCTGATTTCTATATTAATATATTGTCACACGTACAATATTGCATTTACGGCAGCCACCAAACAGATATACAGGCAGATTTGGATGAACAATGAAGATATGAACTGTCAATGTATCGCTTGGCATTCAAATCCTAATAAACCAATCTGTGGTTTTCAGTTAAATATAGTAACCTATGGTACGGTGAGAGTTCCTTACTTGGCCATAAGGACATTATCCTGTTATAGCTTTCGACGAAAAAAAAAATCCGTTAAAGGCATGAGATGTATGTTGATGACGTGATTCTATCGAGACCTTGATAGTGGTGATTCTATCGAGTCAGAGCAAAAATTACAAGGAGGATTAATTGAACTTCTCAAATCTGGTAGGTTTAAGCTCCGATAATGATCATCAAACCATTCCGATGTTCTGAGATCAACCCCAAAAGAACTTCATGAAACCAAACCACCACTTGATATTTATGACGATGTAAAAAACTTCAGATTTCTTGAAATCCAACGATCGACAAGTTTGGATACAACATTTAACGTCCTGTGATAATAGAACATAACAAAAACGAGCATCCTTGCTGACATTTCTCGACTCTTTGATTGACTCTTTTTCATACGTGGTTTAAAGGCACTGGATGAAAAATCGGAGAGTAGAGATCACTGGTTAATAGAGTAGAGATCACTGGTATCGCATTACAAAAGATGGATGCTGACACTAAATAAATGTGGCGACTAGAAGTAGCTGGCCAAGATTATCAAATGTTTAATCAATTATCATTTTTAAACAAAAGAATAGATTCATTACAAGGTGTGAAACCAAACCACAGTAAAGGGGTCGTGACTAAACAACATATACATAACGTCAAGAGTATGGTCATTGCCACAACAGATGTTTGGGGATTTTAAAGAAAAGAACCACATACATTGTTTGAATGTAAAGCATTTGTAGCATTGAATATTCCTCAGCGTAGAGACTACACTAAGAAGTATCTAAGATGTTTTAACTGTCTAAGTGAGAGTCATTCAGTTTATCAGTGTAAAACGAGACGAAGATGCTGTACTTGTCAGAGAAAACACCAAACCTTTCTACATTTAGACATCACTCAACCAACTACAACTGAAGGTGTAACTTGTGGTCATTCAGTGCAGTAACAAACGCTATATTACCAACTGCTCAAATACTGGTAGAAAACCAACAAGGAGGATGGAAAATCTGCAATGCTTTATTAGACTCTGGATCTGAAACGTTTTTCATAACGGAAGTGTTTCCAGCGTCTCGGTCCGAAGAAGAAAATGGAAGAGCCTTGATCGAAGGATTAAACGACACGACTTCTGGAGTATCAAAGGGCGTAGCTACATTACACATTAGTTCGAGGTTTGGGTTGGCTTTCCCATATAAAACAACAGACAGAGTAATTTTTGTTTATTATTTATTCTTCGAGTTACTTTGCGATGGGAGACGAAGAATTGTTAAAAACTACCTTTACGTTCAAATTACAAGGCTTGGATGGGTCATAGTTGGAACACCAATTCCACTCGAAAGTGGAATTATTGAAGTTCCAATTAACTAACTAGACTTAGATGCGTCTCTTAAAAGATTCTGGGAGACTTAAGAGGTTACCGATGTAGCTCTTTCATACACGGAAGAGAAAGAATTTTGTGTACAACACTATAAGAGTACAGTACAAAGATGTGATAATGGTAAATATATAGTCAGTTTACCATTTAAGAAGAATATACCAAATGTTGGCAGTTAAACTGTTTTGGAATTTGTAAAAACGGTTTATGCGTGATAAATCCTTCCAAGAACAATATGTTGGATTTCTGGAAGAGTACGTGTAATTGAAGCATATGGAGCTTGCTCAACGAGAAGAATCCATTGATTATTATTTACTTCACCATGGCGTTATAAGAGAGCAAAGTTCGACTACCAAGATGAGAAAAGTATTTCACGGGACAGCGAAAACGTCTAATGGCATATCATTAAATGATGAGTTAGCAGTGGGTCCAACAGTTCAGTTGAGTTTAGTGGATATAATTCACAGATTTCGTAAACATAACATAGTATTCACGGCAGATATTGAAAAAATGTTCCGCCAAATCTGGATTAATCTAACTGATAGAGCGTACCAAAAATTATTTGGAGGAAACATCCTACAGATTCAATTAAAACATACAAGTTACGAACAGTAACGTATGGCACGGCCTTTTCTCCATACTTAGCTACGCAAACATTAATCCAGCTCGCAGCAGATTATAAAGAAGACTATCCTAAAGCAGCAGAAGTGGTCAAACATGACTTTTATGTTGATGATCTGATGTCCGGAGCCAACAGCATTGAAGTTTACTAAGTACAGGGGGCTTTTAGTTACGTAAGTGGACATCTAATACGAAATTTTTACTGAAGAGTATTCCAGAAAACTTTTCATTATTAAATTTCAAAGATCATACGTCAGCAGATTCAATTATAGGATTGAGTTATTCCCCTAGTAATGATACATTTGGATTCAAGGTTCAATTAGGGGACGGAGCACTAACGAAGCGAAGAATGTTGTCTGAATCGTCAACAATTTTCGACCCGATTGGATGGTTGTCGCCAGCTACAATCAAACTAAAATGCTGTTTCAAAAACTATGGATTCAAGGTGTAGACTGGGATGACGAGTTGCCTACTTCGATTCGATAGGAATATATTTCGATCAGAGAAACCTTGATTATACTGGAAGATATTCGAATAACAAGATGGCTTTATGCTCATGGGTAAGAAGTCGAACTTCACGGATTTGCAGACGATTTCGAAAATGAGTATGCTGCTAGTAACTTATAGTAGAGTGAACGGGTTTTTTGATAAACATGGTGCGCGCAAAAACGAGAGAAGTGCCAATTAAATCAATAAGCGTTCCTCGGCTCGAGCTTTGTGCGGCGGTTTTACTAACGAAACTGATGGTGTCATTAATAGAACCTCTAGGCGGTAAAAGTGAAATTAAAAATAATCTTTGGACTGACTCAACTATAGTCCTAAACTGGATTCCATCTTGTCCAAGAATATGGCCAACAGAGTGTCGTATATCTTACAAAATACAAATAGAAATCAGTGGTATCACGTAAAATCTACAGAAAATCCAACTGATTGTACATCGCGAGGATTGTTTCCAGACACTTGCTGATACTAGCAACAATATTTTACACTTACTATGGTGTACTATGGTATCCTAGTTGGCTCTCCATCCATCTCAGTGACCGAAATCGTAAGTGATTGCTTTTATTGTAGCATTTAAAATATTCACATATCGTCGTGACAAAAACACTAATATAATCACAATGCCACTACACTTGTGCGAGCAGCATCAGAACTAAAGATTAATAAAATAAAAGCCATGACACAATTGCAATTTAACATTTGCTGAAAATCTAATGAACGACGGAACAAAATTGTATTTTATTCCACCCGGATCCCCTCACTTTGGCGGTTTATGGGAAGCGGGAGTAAAATTGATTAAGATCCATCTTCGGAGCATCAATAGTGATAACAAATTAAGATAAGAGGAAATGCGCAGCGCACAGTACTTAAACAAATTGAGGATGTACTGATTTCAAGACCACTATGTCCCATCAGAAATGATACTAATGACCTCATTGTTCTGACACTAGGTGTTTTCCTATTGGGAGATGCTATTATATCGATTTCTAAACCGAGCAAGATCAACTTAAACGAGAATCACTGTTCCCGATGAAAATTGACCCATCGGATTTACCAGCATTTTTGGTAACGTGGGTCTACAGATTATCTAAATCGTTTATTGATGCACAAGGAACGGGAATTAAAAATCGGCGATATGTTTTTATTAAAAGAGGAAAATTCCCCACCATCTAAATGGCCTTTGGCAAGGGTTTTCCTTCTGGTCTAGACCGTATAACACGAGTCGTTACCAAAATCGAGTTGTTCTCAACAAGTTGCAAAGTACATCATTCTCTTATTCTCAACTGTTTGGTTGATTTTTGCAAATCTATCAATACCATCAGATCATCGAAACTATAGTCAACATCTCTATTTTTGGTTTGAATTGCTTCTGTGGGAGGCGTGAACATACATTAGTAACAACATGGTAATTCTTATGCCTAAGCTGAGTCTAGACATTGAGTTATTTTATGTTATTTAAATTTCGAATATAAAAATTAAATGTCTTACCACGATTACTGATCTCAGCTTAATTTTAATGCGTTTACCATTGGAGCACATTTTTTAAGGAACAACAATTTCAAGCCGATAATCGCCCATTTTTTGAGCCAAACCAAAAGTTCACATTGGACCCATATATAGTTAAATGAAATGACTTATTATTTTTATTTTATTATTTTACGTTATAAAAATTGATATTTTTTATCCATTACATCGGTGTCCTTAAATGGCTTTAAATTGGATTAGCTCAGATGTAGCTCAAATTATATTGGAGACCCATTTATGTAAATTTCCAGTTTTGCCTTTGTTCCCATTTTTTTATTTATATTATTGCTAGCTTTGTATCTTATATATTCTTATCTATATCTAAATTATACATTGGTGACCCATTTAGTTAACTGAAGTTTTTGTTTAGTTCTAATGCATATTCCAAATGTTATATTGGTGACCCACCAATATAACATTTACCTGACAGTTAAATTTGTACATACTTTTGTGATAGATTACACCAATTATGGTGACATTCGATTATTTTTATTTTAGATTGGTCTTTTTACTATGGTTATTGTTTTAGTATTTTTATATTAATATCGTAATTTTTTTGGTGACCCATTGTAGACGCTATACGAGCCAATTACCGCCGCTTTATCAAATTTAATTGTTAGACTTATTTTTTACAATTGTGCATTTTATAATTGTTATTTACTTTCTGAAGTTTACATTGATGACCCATGAAGATCTTACATTGGTGACCCATCAAATATCTAGCTTAAATTTAAAATTGTACATTGCTATCCATTTATTTGAATGCAACATTTCTTCTTTTTTTGTTATGATTTAAATACCAATTTTTCTTACACGTTGAATTGTGAACTAGCCATTCGCACGAAACATTTGATTTTAATCCAAATTTATACATTTGACATTGGTGACCCATTTACTGATATTAATTTAATTTTACTTGTGTAATAAGTAAACTCTGTGTAAATAAGTCATTTCTTTTGTATCTCTGTCGAAGCCCGTCAATTCCGCGGGTCTACTGCCAATAACAATGATATTGCGGGTACACCACCAATATGCCACCTTGTAATATGCCACTAGTAAAACACTTTGTCAATATTCCCAGAATAATTATTTTTGATTAATTGTCTGTCTTGCTAAATATCAATTTTATTTTTGTTATCTACGAACAGTGTACGAGCCTAATCGTACCGCGCAAAGTTGTGTATGTCCCATATAAATATATGTATATATGTGAGCCTTTACGCCATATCCGGGACGACACTACTTAAGTTTGATTTATACTGTCACGGTACCACCTAGTGTGCGATAGCATAAGTGTAAATATATGAAGATTTCTCTAAGCTTCACCTTAGAGACATCTATTAGATATCGATAGTACTGGTAGTACTAAAAATTGAGCAAATTAAATGTAGTAGTGACATCTCGATAGAAGTCGAAAGTTCGAGATATTTTAATTTGTGTATATAAGCGAATCGATGTTGTATGCGAGAATAGTTGTACTTGAACTACGAAAGCGATAACAAGCGGTTAAAATAAAAAGTGATAGAAAGTGATAGTAAGTGATAGTAAGTGATAGTAAGTGATTTTTATTGTTAAATAAAGTGAACAGTGATTTTTGTAAAATAAAGAATTGGTAAAGGAACTAAGTTGTGAATAATTGTGTTTTATTGAGGCAATTATTGTCTGTGAAAGTGAACAGTGTTAAAGTGGAACTTGTGTAGTTTTGTGAAATTTGTTAGTGAACAGTGGTGTTCGGGTAGTTATTCACAATCCAGAGATACGAACCTTAAGTGACAAGGCTAGAACGTAGCAATACTGTGTGTGTCGTGGCGGTTTACAGATGTCACTACGAATGATAGAAATTTTTTATTTTTAATTCATCTTACCACATGTTTCACGTAAAAATACAGGGTGAGCATCTACGCTATATGTGTCAACACTAACCCAATATAATGTTTACTGTGACTAGCGGTTTAGAGATGTCACCGCGAATAATATTTTTACAGTGCGTGAACAAATATTGAAATTAATTATTTGTTGCGACGCTACAGGAAGTTAATCTCTCTAATTTTAATTATATGGCAATACGGACTGTCATGGATTGACGATTCTCTGACTCAAGTTCAGGTGAAACTAGTATTCCGTACGCTGGTTTGAGTCGGTCGATTGCAATGATTTGATTCTTACCATTAATCAACACGATAAATTGTTTTCGAAGGCGACGTATTACCTTAAATGGGCCTTCGTAAGGTGGAGAAAGTCCGATTCGAACCTTGTCTGTTCTGATAAAAACCAAATCACAGTTTGAAAGTGATTTTGGAATAAAATGTCATCTTGTCTAGTTTGACGAGTACCCGGTGGTATGAGGTTTTGTATTGTTTTACGCAACTGAACGACGGCTGTGTCTCTAGTTAGTAGAGGTAAAGGAGGATTTTCGGCGAAAAATGCACCGGGTAGTTTGATCGGTTGACCGTCAACTAATTCCGCAGGTGAACATTCCAAATCTTCCTTTACTGTAGCTCGGATTCCTAATAATATAATTGGTATTCCCAAACTCTAATTAATGGAATTACCTCGGGCCATCAAAGAAGCTTTGAGTTGGCGGTGAATTCTTTCAACTATGCCATTCGACTGTGGATGATAAGCCGTTGTACGTATTCGATGTGATCCAAGGAGTTGTGTTACTCGCTAAAAAGCTTGGATTTAAATTGGAACCCCTGATCACTCGTGATGTGAAAAGGTACGCCAAATCGTGATACGTAAATGTTAACAAATGTAATTGCTACTGTTGCAGCTGACATATTAGCCATGCAATAGGCTTCTGGCCATCGTGTGAAGCGATCGACACAAGTTAATAAACATGAATATCTGTTTGATGGAGGTAGCGGTCCCACAATATCTATATGGATATTTCCGAAACGGCCAGATGGGATTTGGAATTGTTTAGTATGGGCTGATTTAGTATGCCTTTGAACTTGGGCTCTTTGACAGTTTACACAGGACTGAGCCCAGTTGTTTATATCCTGGTTTAACTTAGGCTAGAAATATCGAGCTGTAATAAATTTACGAGTAGCACGAACACCAGGATGGGAGATATTATGTAACTGATTGAAAACTGCCTGCCTTAGAGACTCAGCAATGTATGGGCCATTATTACCTGTTGACGTTTCGCAGTATAATTCTAGACCTGGTAGCTTGAAAAGTTCAAGTTTAACGCTTACGGTTAGAGGACGCCTGGAACCAGAAAGTAAATTCTGAAGTCTGAGTCTGATTTCTGCGCTGTCATGATAGCATTGTAGTCGAAGTATGCTTCGACTGTGGTGATATCACCATCAGTTGTGCGCGATAAAGTATCTGCCACTACGTTATCTTTCCCATGTATGGGCTGGATGTCCGTTGTAAATTGACTGATGTAATCCAAATGGGGTGCTTGTCGCGGATCACGTTTAGTTTTAGACTGAATTGCTAGTGTCAGAGGTTTGTGGTCGGTATACACAATGAATCCACGACCTTCGACAAAATACCTGAAGTGTTTAATAGCTAGGTAAATTGCGAGTAACTCCCGATAGAATTTTGAATATTTTCTTTCAGCAACCGAAAGTTTCTTTAAGAAAAATTCCAAGGGCTTCCTACAAGAATCAATGTACTGTTGAAGTACAACTCCGACAGCCGTATTAGACGCGTCAGTAGTCACGCTAACCTTCGAGTCGCTTTGTGGGTGCTGGAGTATCGTTATATTCATCAATTTCTCATTAATCGACGTGAATGCTCGTTGGCACTCGCCGGGCTAGCTAAATTTAGCGGCTGATTTGGGCTTACGTGATAATACGGCCAATTGAGTGTGAATTGGATCCAGCATCTCAACTAGTTTTGGTATAAACCTGTGATAATAATTTATCATTCCGACAAAACGTTGCAATTGTTTGTGGCTGTTGCAGCTGGGAATTCCTTAATGGCATTAATTTGTCCTTCGGACGGCAGAATATCATTCGGTGTGATTTTATGACTAAGGAAATCGAGTGATGGTACTAAATACGCATTTTCGAAGGTTTAAATGGACATCGAACTCAGTTAGTCTTTGGAATAATTTTTCCAAATGCAGTTTATGGTGTTCCTCAGTTTCTGAAGCTATCAGAATATCGTCGATGTATACGAAGACAAACTCTAAGTCTCGTACGACAGTGTTCATGAAGCGCTGAAACGTTTGAGCAGCGTTGCAAAGGCCAAATGGCATTCGAGTAAACTAGAATAGGCCGAACGGAGTTGTAATTGCCGTTTTATGAATATGCTCTGGTGCTACGGGAATTAATTGGTACGCTCTGACTAAGTCTATTTTTGAAAATATTTTCGAACCATGCAATTCCATGTTGATATTCTGAATGTCGATCTGGCGTTGTAACCATGTTTAATCTGCGATAATCTCCATACATGGTCTGCAGTCATTGTCTTTTTTCTTCACCATGTGAAGTGGACAGGAATATAGAGATGCCGATGGTTGACAAATTCCAAGTTCAACCATATGTTGAAATCCCGTTTTAGCGGCTTTATGTCGACTAGGATTTAACCTACGTGGTCGTGACACCGGCAAATGGCCAGATGTGACGATATGATGTACCACGTTGTGTTGTATCGGCAACTTATAATTTGGTTCTGCTGTTAATGATGCAAGTCTATTAAGCAAAGTGCCGTACATTTTGTTGATTGTGAAAAGTAAAGGTATCAACGGTAACACTCATGGCATTTATTGCCATTCAGCTGGAATAACCGAAAGGTCAGCGCCAGTGTCGACAAGTTAGGTGATTTTGTTTAATTTGTCAAAGACAAACAAACGGGACGTATATGGTGTATATATTAATAGAGCAACCGCCCGGCTCTTTACTCGTTTTTTGAATTCGAATCAAATATATGACTGGATTTGGACGATGATGAACTCGACTTTAGGTAATTGCAAGGCTTGATGCATTTATGTGCATTTTGCCCGAACTTGACGTGGTACACGCACTGGCCATTTTGATGAGGCATATTCTTCATTGGTATCTTTTTTTAATACCGACCACGAGATCGAGAATTGGATCCGCGTGTTTGGCTTCAGCTTCTTATGAAGTCGTTCAGTCGATACTCAAGTCGAGACATACGTTGCTCGATTGTCAATTTAACGGGACTGGGATTAACGTGCCGGTTGCTCCCGACCCTCTCTACCGGTAAGCTGCCAGGTTAGCTTGTGAATGTTGTTTTTGGTTCACGCTGATCACTTCGTACATCTTATCGGTGGTACGTGCCAAGTTATCAATGGACATTGCTTCTGGTTGTGAAATAAGCGCAATTTTAATAAGCTCTGGCATTTTCCTGATCCACAAAGATCGGATTAAGCCTTATGAGAAATTATTCAGGATGTGGCGAAGCGCGTCTGATATCCTACGGTCGCCTAGTTGTTGTCCAGATAATAATGATTCGAGCTGGCGTACGGGTGAGGGACATAACCGTTCCAACAACATGGTTTTCAAAACCGAATAGTGATTCTCCGTGGGGGGATTCTGTAGGAAATCCAAGATTAAGTCACACGTTTCCGGTGACAAGGCCGACAAAGTATGCATATACTTTTGTTTGTCCGAGGTATTCTGCATGGCGAATTGAATTTCGGCCAGCTGGAACTTATTATTTGGACTTTGTGGCCAGAATGGCTGTATCAGAAGGTTGTATTCGAAGGTCGCCAATAATATTTTTACAGTGCGTGAACAAATATTGAAATTAATTATTTGTTGCGACGCTACATTTCATTTGATTTTTGTGCTAAAAAGTTTTGTGGAATCTGTAATTTATATACATTTTAGAGTTTTTTGTGTATTCAAATGTATTAGGTTTTAACCTACCATATCGCCGTGGCGTAATCCATTAAGGAAGTTTTTCCTAGGAGGTATCCCTATACAAACTGTTATATTGCTAACCGTCTGATTTAGTTACCATTTAAAATTGTACATACCTTTGTGATATTTTTAATGGTGACATATTTGTCTAATTTTACTTTAGGTTAGTGACTTATTTTCCTTGTGTAATATCGTTTTCTAATCATTATTTCTAAATTAACCTTGTAATTTTTTTGATGACCTATTCTATATACGGTTTTGGCCAATTATCGCTTTAATACCATAATTAATTTTTAAACTTAACTTCAATGCAACAATTTTTCTTTTTAGTTGTATTATTTATTGGTTACCTATCTATCTAACACATTCTATTGTGATCTAACATTCCCATGAAACATTTGATTTTAATCCAACTTTATAGATTTTTTTACATTGGCCCATTTATTTAATCCATTCTTAAAATTGTTTATTGGTAACCTATTTACTGATATTCTATTAGTAATATTTTAAATTTTACTTGTGTAATAATTAAACTCCCACTTTTTAAATTTTACTTCCGATTTTAAATTTGACATTTGGGACAAATTTTAATTTTAAATCATTAGGATCATGAAGTCCATAACTATCATGAGAAACATGAAGATCATGGGGATCATAAATTAGAATAATGAGGATCGTGAGGATCATGTGGTTTATGAGGATCTTGAAGATCATGACGATAAAAGATGAAATATATTTTATTTCATAAAAGATAAAAGTGATCAACGGAAAATCAACAAGTACAGTTCTTGATTTATGCTACTGGCAATGGAAGGCAAACAAAAATGGGAATAACCGGTAATTTTATTGTAAAGATAGAAATCGAGTTAAATGCGCAGTATAAAGTGAAAAGAGTAAGTTAACCAAAAATATTTGATCTAACAAGCGAAACGTTAATAAGTTTACGTCTGAGTAATTCATTTTTAAGCGACAACTACTGCAATAATTACGGCGTTTGTACACCAGTCAGGGTTGGGCGTTTTACATGTAAAAAACGTTTTCTCCATTTTACATGTAAATAACGTAAATTACAAAAAAAAATGTGTATTTTACAAAAATATGTAAATTATATTTAAAAAACGAGAATCCGTCCAGAAATAATTTAAAATATTGAATAAATGATACAAACATTTGTTTATAAGAATAACTTGCATTAGAAAATCCAATTAAACATTTTATTTAAATGGTTAATCATAATTATTTTCAACTTTTAGTTATCTACATTGAGACTATAAAAATCACCTATCCTTCTACAATGCCATCTGTTTACGTCTTAAACTAGTTCTTATATTCGACAAAATAAACAACTAGAGACATAGTGCCATCTAGCTACATTTGAATAAACTAAAATAAAATATTTTTAAGAGTGCATATTTCTTTCGATATGTAGCGGAAAACTAATTGCAATTTGACGTTTAATCATAAATAAAATAATTCTCTGCAGTGAAATGAATGAAGTGAATCTATACTCGTTTGACTGGCTTTTAAATTTAAATCTTTATTTATTAATTTCAAACAGGACAAAATCAACCAAATTATCACTACCCGTTTCACCCTCATCAAATAAATGTATGCCTGAAATTACTAGCCCTATTCTATCCATTCGATAAAATGCCTATGCATTATGCCTTTGATTTCCAGTGTAGTAAAGAGGTAGCAAATATGATTATCGAATTTAAGCGTGGAACTGTAGTGAATTTTATTAATTCAATTTAATTTTTCTTACTCTAATTACAATTAATAATTTTTCATAACCTAAGTTTACAGCAACACCATTATACTAACCTTACCATAGAATTAATACTAGATAAATTGATTAATACATTAATAATTAAATTTGGGAAAAATATTCTTTTTGAAACTTAGCAGTTACCATTCAAGGAATTCCATATGCTAACTCCTCTCACGAAAAACGAAGCGTTCATCAAATTACATTTATTGATAGCAGGTGTCAAGATTTCATTGTCAAAATATTTCTTATCATTGGAAAGTTGCACTTTATTTTACATTTATACATATGTACAAATATTACAATAAATAAACACAAATACACTACACTGTAGCATATAGTCAATTTTTCTTTAATTAAGAGATTTGGTAACAGATGGCGACAATTGTAATGAAAAAGTTGATTTATATTTTACAGTATGTATAAAATAATCGTTTACATTTTACATACATTTTACATGTAAAAAACCCAGTAAATTACATTTTGTAATTTACACGCCCAACTGTGACACCAGTACTAAGTTCTGCATCGGCAACATTTCGGTTTTGTAATGCAACTGTGTTACATTTGAGAAAAATATCATTTGTAGATCTATACCACTATAAGTATAAGGCTCTTACACATATCTCGTATATTAATAATTCATTTTCTTCTATATGATTTCTTGGTATTACATTAATTTTTATGAACACAATTACTTCTTTATGCTATGGTGAGAAAAATTACATGTGACACAAAAATTTAGATAAAATTTATCAAACCATTAAAAACATACATATAGATACACCGCATAGAGATAAGAAAACAACAAAAATCTATTGCAGTATGTAACAAAAAAAAATGGAGACAAAAAAAAAATGAGAAAACTAACGGAAGGAAATTATCATCTCTATAGAAAATTTATGAATTCCATTTTATCATGTACCATAACAAAAAATTATAAGCTTTAACACAGTAGTTTATACTCATCGACCTAAAAGAAATTAGTTTTATATATTGAAGCAATTAACATTAATTCTTTAAGCTTTCGATTTTTTTTTCGAAGAAGCTTTTTTCATTATTATTTCAGTGTTCATACATATACGACTACATATATATATATATACAATGTTTAGATAGAGTGGTAGTAGTAGTAAACTTGCATGAATTCATGGATCGAATTAATGTAGACTATCGTTATTTGGAGAATTTTTTTAATAAATTGAAATATTATAATTGACATTTAAATAAAGGAATATGGCTTGGATTAAACATGTACGAGAGTATATTTGTCTAAGATGAACAAAATAATAAAATTACTTACTTGGAACAACATCACTGGCATTTTACAACCAACCGCAATTCGATGTAAAATTGTTACTGCACTTCTTAATGCTCGATCTGTTATTTGTTCCCAATAACAGATCGAGCATTAAGAAGTGCAGTAACAATTACTGCCCAACCGCCCGGCTCTTTACTCGTTTTTTGAATTCGAATCAAATAACGAGTAAAGAGCCGGGCCAACCGCCCGGCTCTTTACTCGTTTTTTGAATTCGAATCAAATATATGACTGGATTTGGACGATGATGAACTCGACTTTAGGTAATTGCAAGGCTTGATGCATTTATGTGCATTTTGCCCGAACTTGACGTGGTACACGCACTGGCCATTTTGATGAGGCATATTCTTCATTGGTATCTTTTTTTAATACCGACCACGAGATCGAGAATTGGATCCGCGTGTTTGGCTTCAGCTTCTTATGAAGTCGTTCAGTCGATACTCAAGTCGAGACATACGTTGCTCGATTGTCAATTTAACGGGACTGGGATTAACGTGCCGGTTGCTCCCGACCCTCTCTACCGGTAAGCTGCCAGGTTAGCTTGTGAATGTTGTTTTTGGTTCACGCTGATCACTTCGTACATCTTATCGGTGGTACGTGCCAAGTTATCAATGGACATTGCTTCTGGTTGTGAAATAAGCGCAATTTTAATAAGCTCTGGCATTTTCCTGATCCACAAAGATCGGATTAAGCCTTATGAGAAATTATTCAGGATGTGGCGAAGCGCGTCTGATATCCTACGGTCGCCTAGTTGTTGTCCAGATAATAATGATTCGAGCTGGCGTACGGGTGAGGGACATAACCGTTCCAACAACATGGTTTTCAAAACCGAATAGTGATTCTCCGTGGGGGGATTCTGTAGGAAATCCAAGATTAAGTCACACGTTTCCGGTGACAAGGCCGACAAAGTATGCATATACTTTTGTTTGTCCGAGGTATTCTGCATGGCGAATTGAATTTCGGCCAGCTGGAACTTATTATTTGGACTTTGTGGCCAGAATGGCTGTATCAGAAGGTTGTATTCGAAGGTCGCCAATAATATTTTTACAGTGCGTGAACAAATATTGAAATTAATTATTTGTTGCGACGCTACATTTCATTTGATTTTTGTGCTAAAAAGTTTTGTGGAATCTGTAATTTATATACATTTTAGAGTTTTTTGTGTATTCAAATGTATTAGGTTTTAACCTACCATATCGCCGTGGCGTAATCCATTAAGGAAGTTTTTCCTAGGAGGTATCCCTATACAAACTGTTATATTGCTAACCGTCTGATTTAGTTACCATTTAAAATTGTACATACCTTTGTGATATTTTTAATGGTGACATATTTGTCTAATTTTACTTTAGGTTAGTGACTTATTTTCCTTGTGTAATATCGTTTTCTAATCATTATTTCTAAATTAACCTTGTAATTTTTTTGATGACCTATTCTATATACGGTTTTGGCCAATTATCGCTTTAATACCATAATTAATTTTTAAACTTAACTTCAATGCAACAATTTTTCTTTTTAGTTGTATTATTTATTGGTTACCTATCTATCTAACACATTCTATTGTGATCTAACATTCCCATGAAACATTTGATTTTAATCCAACTTTATAGATTTTTTTACATTGGCCCATTTATTTAATCCATTCTTAAAATTGTTTATTGGTAACCTATTTACTGATATTCTATTAGTAATATTTTAAATTTTACTTGTGTAATAATTAAACTCCCACTTTTTAAATTTTACTTCCGATTTTAAATTTGACATTTGGGACAAATTTTAATTTTAAATCATTAGGATCATGAAGTCCATAACTATCATGAGAAACATGAAGATCATGGGGATCATAAATTAGAATAATGAGGATCGTGAGGATCATGTGGTTTATGAGGATCTTGAAGATCATGACGATAAAAGATGAAATATATTTTATTTCATAAAAGATAAAAGTGATCAACGGAAAATCAACAAGTACAGTTCTTGATTTATGCTACTGGCAATGGAAGGCAAACAAAAATGGGAATAACCGGTAATTTTATTGTAAAGATAGAAATCGAGTTAAATGCGCAGTATAAAGTGAAAAGAGTAAGTTAACCAAAAATATTTGATCTAACAAGCGAAACGTTAATAAGTTTACGTCTGAGTAATTCATTTTTAAGCGACAACTACTGCAATAATTACGGCGTTTGTACACCAGTCAGGGTTGGGCGTTTTACATGTAAAAAACGTTTTCTCCATTTTACATGTAAATAACGTAAATTACAAAAAAAAATGTGTATTTTACAAAAATATGTAAATTATATTTAAAAAACGAGAATCCGTCCAGAAATAATTTAAAATATTGAATAAATGATACAAACATTTGTTTATAAGAATAACTTGCATTAGAAAATCCAATTAAACATTTTATTTAAATGGTTAATCATAATTATTTTCAACTTTTAGTTATCTACATTGAGACTATAAAAATCACCTATCCTTCTACAATGCCATCTGTTTACGTCTTAAACTAGTTCTTATATTCGACAAAATAAACAACTAGAGACATAGTGCCATCTAGCTACATTTGAATAAACTAAAATAAAATATTTTTAAGAGTGCATATTTCTTTCGATATGTAGCGGAAAACTAATTGCAATTTGACGTTTAATCATAAATAAAATAATTCTCTGCAGTGAAATGAATGAAGTGAATCTATACTCGTTTGACTGGCTTTTAAATTTAAATCTTTATTTATTAATTTCAAACAGGACAAAATCAACCAAATTATCACTACCCGTTTCACCCTCATCAAATAAATGTATGCCTGAAATTACTAGCCCTATTCTATCCATTCGATAAAATGCCTATGCATTATGCCTTTGATTTCCAGTGTAGTAAAGAGGTAGCAAATATGATTATCGAATTTAAGCGTGGAACTGTAGTGAATTTTATTAATTCAATTTAATTTTTCTTACTCTAATTACAATTAATAATTTTTCATAACCTAAGTTTACAGCAACACCATTATACTAACCTTACCATAGAATTAATACTAGATAAATTGATTAATACATTAATAATTAAATTTGGGAAAAATATTCTTTTTGAAACTTAGCAGTTACCATTCAAGGAATTCCATATGCTAACTCCTCTCACGAAAAACGAAGCGTTCATCAAATTACATTTATTGATAGCAGGTGTCAAGATTTCATTGTCAAAATATTTCTTATCATTGGAAAGTTGCACTTTATTTTACATTTATACATATGTACAAATATTACAATAAATAAACACAAATACACTACACTGTAGCATATAGTCAATTTTTCTTTAATTAAGAGATTTGGTAACAGATGGCGACAATTGTAATGAAAAAGTTGATTTATATTTTACAGTATGTATAAAATAATCGTTTACATTTTACATACATTTTACATGTAAAAAACCCAGTAAATTACATTTTGTAATTTACACGCCCAACTGTGACACCAGTACTAAGTTCTGCATCGGCAACATTTCGGTTTTGTAATGCAACTGTGTTACATTTGAGAAAAATATCATTTGTAGATCTATACCACTATAAGTATAAGGCTCTTACACATATCTCGTATATTAATAATTCATTTTCTTCTATATGATTTCTTGGTATTACATTAATTTTTATGAACACAATTACTTCTTTATGCTATGGTGAGAAAAATTACATGTGACACAAAAATTTAGATAAAATTTATCAAACCATTAAAAACATACATATAGATACACCGCATAGAGATAAGAAAACAACAAAAATCTATTGCAGTATGTAACAAAAAAAAATGGAGACAAAAAAAAAATGAGAAAACTAACGGAAGGAAATTATCATCTCTATAGAAAATTTATGAATTCCATTTTATCATGTACCATAACAAAAAATTATAAGCTTTAACACAGTAGTTTATACTCATCGACCTAAAAGAAATTAGTTTTATATATTGAAGCAATTAACATTAATTCTTTAAGCTTTCGATTTTTTTTTCGAAGAAGCTTTTTTCATTATTATTTCAGTGTTCATACATATACGACTACATATATATATATATACAATGTTTAGATAGAGTGGTAGTAGTAGTAAACTTGCATGAATTCATGGATCGAATTAATGTAGACTATCGTTATTTGGAGAATTTTTTTAATAAATTGAAATATTATAATTGACATTTAAATAAAGGAATATGGCTTGGATTAAACATGTACGAGAGTATATTTGTCTAAGATGAACAAAATAATAAAATTACTTACTTGGAACAACATCACTGGCATTTTACAACCAACCGCAATTCGATGTAAAATTGTTACTGCACTTCTTAATGCTCGATCTGTTATTTGTTCCCAATCTGTTAGCATTATTGTACAAGCTCGTACAACATTTGGATGTAGCAATCTAAAAATAGAAAAACATAAAAATTGTAGTATAATTATAATGTTGTGCATAGATCTAAATAGTTTAATCAGCGCTAGGCAACAGCTATACAGTCGGATGACCAATTTGACATAAATAAACAGTTTACTCCTTTTTTTTTTAAATATTTCTATGTTTATGTTTTTATTTGATGATTTCATTGCAGTTCACTGCAACTCCTAGAGGGATACCGGTCGAAACAGGATATTTTACAACTGGATTTGACGAAACTGGATATTTTAAAACGAGATAAGGTACAAAACGAGATATGGTGCAAAACTGGATATTTCAAAACAGGAAATTTCGACATGTGATTTGAACTTAAAATGATTTTTTGGGAAAGTTCTGGAATTCGGCTAATTAGGGAGGAACTCGGTGAGTTCTTAACCGATTATGATGAAATTCGATATGTAGGATGAAAATGTTGATAAAAATGAATTAATTTTTCTCATATAGAGTCTCTAAAGTGAAGAACAGTTATATTAAGTAGAAGAATAAAAAATAGATGAAGATAAGTTTTACTGACAGTAAACTCGATCAAGTCAATGATTATTTTAATAAGATGAAAAAAGCAGTAAATAAAAAAAAAAACATTAAGTGAAGGAAAAATCTATTTCTATCCTTAGAAATATTCAAGTGTGGAACCTTACTGGCTTTATTCGAGAACTTTCCCAACAAATCATTTTAAAATCCCATTTTCATCTTACATATCGAATTTCATTATAATCGGTTAAGAACTCGCCGAGTTCCTTCCTAACTGGCCATATTCCAGAACTTTTCCAAAAAATCATTTTTAAATCTTATTTTCATCCTACGTATCGAATTTCATCAAAATCGGTTAAGAATTCACCGAGTTCCTCTCTAATTGGTCATATTTCAGAACTTTCCTAAAAAACCACATTAAGTTTAAATCACATGTCGAAATATCCTGTTTTGAAATATCGAGTGTTGTACCATATCTCGTTTTGTACCTTATCTCGTTTTGAATTATCCAATTTTGAACTATCCAGTTTTGTACCATATCTCGTTTTGTACCTTATCTCGTATTGAAATATCCAATTTTGAAATATCCAGGTTTATACCTTATCTTGTTTTGTCAAATCCTATTTTGAAATATCCAGTTTTAAAATGTCCAGTTCTGAGCGGTTCCCCTGCTAGAGATAGACGTTTTTTAGATCCAATTCGTAAACACAAATCTATATAATATTATACATGATTGTCTACCGAAACTATGACGTAGCATCGTGACATCACAAAATAATATTTCTCATGGCACACTTGATTAAAAACATATTTAAATTTTATATACCCAAAATAATATAAAATTGATTTTAAGCTTGTTCACCAGCACTGCGCCCTTAATTTAGAAGTTCTTGTCATTGAATTATCTATTGCGCTTATCAAAATTCTGCTAGTAGCAGTCTATAAGCATCCAAAAAAACTTTTTGTGATGATTTAAAATCTATTTTGGATACTTATAGCATTGGTTATAACGATGCTGTGATATTCGGCGTCGTTAATTGTGACCTAAATGTTCCGAGAACCAATACAAAACAATTGTTAAGCAATGCGCATACATTTTTTCCTAATAATTCTAATAATTATTAGACTGGGTTATTACAAATACTGATAAAATTATTTTTCTCACTAAAACTTCGGACGTTTACATTTCGAGATTATAAATATTTGAATGCGTTAAACATGCAGGCAGAATGCGAAAAATTAGGTAGGAATATTTTATATTCTATAACTAACCCCATAGATAAGGTTGACTATTTAACGTTTCTAATGAAGAAAATGTTTGACAGATTTGTTTCTTTAAGGACCATGCTTCGTTGGAAGCATACGAGAAGTGAACAGCTGTACCAAAACTGATAATGTTATGAAGCGCGCTAAAACTGAATATGAATCTCTCAAAAGCCATTACCTTCATAAGTTTTTTGGAAAAATCTTAAATCTGTTGGTGTTTCATCGGTGAGCGATAAACCTCCATCTTTTTTCTCAGCAAATGACTTTAATTCATTTTTCTCAGGTAACAGTATTAGACAGTCAGTTAATTTTGATGACGGCGTACATTTTATTTTATCTAATGAATGGAGCTTTAGTTTTTAAAATATTAACATTGTTGACCTTACAAAAGCTATCAACTCTATTAAATCTAATGCTGTTGATATCCAAAGTATTTGAAAGGGTACTTCAAACGCAGATACTGTAGCACGTAGGATCTCAAAATTTGTTATCTATATAAAATTCAGCGTACAGATTTTACATTATTACCAATACAGCGTTATTTCATATCAGTGATGAAATTAGAAGGGCTCTTGATTGCGGTAAAATTTGCAGTGAGGTATTACTTGACTTAAGTAAGGCATTTGATAACATCGATCATCCAATATTAATTAGAAAACTTCATCACAATTTCAGGTTTGCGACACCAGCTTGCTGTTTAATTTTGGTATGCTTGTCTAATCGCTCACGATCAGTTAAGATAGACTCAGATATTTCAACCATTTGTCCCAGGGGTCGGTCATAGGACCGTTTTTATTTATGATGCATATAAATGACCTTCCTATGGCTATTTCACATTGTAAATACCATCTTTTTGCGGACGATTTGCAAATTTATAATTTTTACATCCCAAAGAACATTTCAGACAGAACAGCACAAACCAATTCGGATGGGAAACGCTCAGAACTGGACATTTTAAAACTGGATATTTCAAAGTAGGATTTGACAAAACGAGATATGGTACAAAACTGGATATTTCAAAACAGGATATTTCGACATGTGATTTAAATTTAAAATGATTTTTTAGGGAAGTTTTGGAATATGGCCAGTTAGGAAGGAAATCGGCGAGTTCTTAACAAATTATGATGAAATTCGATATGAAGGATGAAAATGTGATTTAAAAATGATTTGTTGGGAAAGTTCTGGAATAAGGCCAGTAAGGTTCCATACTTGAATAATTTTAAGCAGAGAGATAGAATTTCCTTTACATAATGTTTTTTTAATTGCTGCTTTTCTCATCTTATTAAAATTAATTTTCGCATTTTCGTCCTACTTATCGAACTTCATCATAATCGGTTAGGAACTCACCGATTTCCTCCCTAATTGGCCATATTCCAGAACTTTCCTAAAAAATCATTTTAAATTTAAATCACATGTCGAAATATCCTGTTTTGAATTATCCTGTTTCGTCAAATCCAGTTGTAAAATATTCAGTTTCGACCGGACCAAATTCGGATATCCTTTCAATAATGCAGTGGTCTGTAGAAAATAAAATACATGTCAATGGTATCTAGATCGATTACACTGATTCTGTAAATAACTTAGGACTAATTTTTGATAAGGCGTTAAGTTGGAATTATCACGAAGATGCTATTTGTAAAAGAGTGGTTCTTATGCTACGAATGCTGTGGACAACTACCAAATGTTCTTATGTCAGCCTTCCGACTATAGTTAAATTTTATGTTCTGCCTCATCTGATGTACGGAGATATTATTTTGTATAAGCTACAAGGAAAATATTTTAATGAATTAAGGTTGATTTTAACTTACGCTTAAGGTACATTTTTAGGCTCGATCATATACCGGACTTCACTAATTTATTGGTGGGTATGATTGTCAACCGAAACAATGATGTACGAAATGAAACAAAAGAATATATATATATATATATATATATATATATATATATATATATATATATATATATATATATATATATACACTATGTAAGCAAAAGAATTGCGGTAGCTCGAAGAAAGCGGTACGCGGAAAACCGAAAGCAACTTATTGCTCCGTCACACTTCAAAGCTGGCTTAGTGGGTTCAAAAAATTAATTTATTCCAGTTCTCTGTAATATTGGACCACTTAACATTGAATGTCCTCATTGTAAAGCTGTAACTTTTAAAGGTGAAACCTGTAAATGCTGCAAAAATGGAAAAGTAAGTTTACTAATCATATCAGACAACTTTCCTCTAAATTCAAAAAGTCTTTTTACGTTAAACTGTTGAAATTTCCGGGAATGTCTAGAAGGTTGTATTGATTTTGCAGTCTCACCAATTACATCTGGCGAACCAAAGTTACAGGAATTGAGTTTTCTGTCGAAACATGTCGATTCAATGACATTTCTATTGTTTTCCCCCTTGGTGATTTTGGATTTTCAATGAATATAGCCAAAACCAACACAAATGTATATACAAGCCATGAAGTTGCGATACTTATGCCAAAAAGTGACTACTATACCTAAGTATAAGTGTTGTGACGTAGTATAAATTGTATATACTTTTATTATATGCTTTGATGTAAATAAAAAATGAATACGAATGATGGAACAACAGTATGTTGCGCTCTTTATGACAAAGCAAAAAACAAATTTATTATTTAACGAGAGAGAGAAGTATTGTTATTATTATTTACTTCATTATATACTATACTATATACTATGAATTTAGAGCAGAATGGGCAGTGCAAAATATAATTTTTGTTTCGTTTTTTTGTAGAAATGTTATGTACTTTGAATTTAGAGGAGTATGGACATTGCGAAATATAATTTTTTGTTTCGATTTTTACTGTAGTCAAATTCTCTAACACATAGCCAAATAGTAGTCATAATATGTTTTACTTAGCCAAGCTTCATGGCTTGTATAATATACAATAGTGTTGGTTTTGATATAGCCAAAACCGTCTTTATTATACAAGCCCGATTATCACCAATATTATTTCATTTTCTTGTCCATCTATACTTGAATGTATTGGTAATCGGTACACTATACAAATCAGTGAGAATTTACGTAAAAATTAAAAATTAAAAAAAAAAACATTTGTTCAGAGAAAATATAGTATAGAAAACAGAAATGTAAACCAAAAATGAAATATTCTCTTCAGTTTTTATATATTTGTATCCGTTAGTACATTTTTGGTTAATACTTTTTTTTTTAGTTTAATAATGAATTTCCAAAGAAACTTTGTGTGAGCTGCACTACCATTGTTGCTCCAATAAATCGTCACATTTTATTAATATGCTGTCTCATATTGTTGATTCCTTAAAATTCCTATACATACTACATAGTTCAGAAACAGATACATGTAGCATCGTTGTTGCACGTTCTACTTGCAAACGTACTAACAAGATTTATTTCGAAGAGAGTGTGAAAATAAGAGAATTATACAAACGTACGCGTACAATATTTCAACTAATTTCATTGGTTGATTTTATATTTTATCTTCAAGGTATTAGTGAAATGAAAGTATATTTGTTCTATTTTCTCACAAACACTTTCAAGTTTAGATGGACAAAATAAGAATGTATCTGCGTACTCGATCAAAACCCTCTTTACTACAAGCCGTCTTGTAACTTTCGTTGACACACATCATCATGTATTTTTAAAATGTATTAGTGAAAATATATACTTTAGATGTATTGGTAAATATCAAAACTCCATATAAAATTAATAAAAAAAATTGTAAACGCATGCGCATTATTTGATTTTATTGTTTATTTCTTTTACACAATATTCGCTATCATATCCCCACACAATTTTCTACTTACAATACAATCAAAGTATATATTTTTGTATAGCATGAGTATGCAAACAATACGGCTTGTAGTAAAGAGGGTTTTGACTCGATGGAACAATCAGGCTTGTAATACATTTGTGTTGGTTTTGATATAGCCCATGTTGTAGAAAGAGCAATCGAGGTTAGGAATAAAGTGATCCACCTTGAATATTGCATATCAAATAGCAATACGCAGAGATCAGTTCCATCCTCTAAATTTTGGAGGTAAGCTGTATCAAGAATATTTAGTGCAAGCTTATCATATGTATGAGGCTAACAAAATTAATTATTTTCATACGCATCAAAATTATTTTAGAGTTGAGTCATATTCAGGTCTAATGGACCATTTCGTCATTATTCCTTTTTTATACCAAGGTGATCCACGCTTTATAGCAAAATTGTATCAAATCAATATGGCTATTGTGAGAAAATTTGATCGTCCTGACTTATTTTTAATTTTTACCTGTAATCCAAAACGACAAGAAATTACAGATGGATTGAAAAGTTTTCAAATTCCATCAGACCGGCCAGATGTGGTAACTCGAGTATTCCATTTAAAATAATTTATAGAAGATATTTAAAAAAAAAATTCAATATTGATAATATTATCGAAGCGGAAATTCCTGATCGTGAGACTCAACCCGGGCTAATCTCATTTACAAAAGAAGGGACAAGTCTAAAGATAATCATGTTATCAAATACCAGTTGATAATAGTTGGATTGTACCCTATAATCCTTTTTTGATAAAAAAAAATATGATGCTCATATTAACGTAGAGCTTTGTTCCACTGTGAAAGCAATAATATATATCTTCACACATATATGACAAAAGGGATCGACTGAGCACGAATTGGTTTGCAACATGAAGATACTGACAACTTTTTAGTGCATATGACGAACCTACAGCTTATCTTAATTGTTGGTATATTAGTTCTCAAAAAACTTGCTGGAAACTACAAGAATTGCCAATTTATGGATACTCTCACAAAATATTTCAGTTATGTCTATACACAGCATATCACAACATATTTTCAACTCAACTAAGATACACCTTTATAAAGCATAACACACTGGCTTGGACGGGTATTGCCGCAAATTTATTGGATGATGGTATGACATATCATTCCGCTTTTAATTTTTCGTTGGATATGTCGACGCAGTGCAAACACCCCGATTATCTGATACTGAAAGGGAATTTTTAAAATCCTTTAATCTTTTAATTTGGGACGAGACTCCAATGGTGCCTGGAACTGCATTAGAATCAGTAGTCATTATAATGTGAGATATAACAGGCCATGATATTTCATTTGGTGGTAAAGTCGTAGTCCTTGGTGGAGATTTTCGACAAGTTTTACCAGTTATACTCCATTTTTGCAAATTCATTCTAAAAATATGAGACGGAGCACTTCCACTAGCAAACAATTCTAAAACCTTCAATTTCATTGATATCCCGGATGAATTTTTGACAACCAACGTGATTGAAGATATATTTGGACAAAGTTTTACAGCTAACGACGCAGTAAATTTAAGGATGCGGGCCGAACTTACACCGAAAAATGAGAATGTCCGTTTACTAAATGAACAAGTCTTAAAAAGGTCCAGTGGAGAAACAACTGTTTGCAAGGCCATCGATTGCGTTAAAAATAGTAAAGGCGAGGAAGATGGGATTCCTGATTAATTTGTGGATTCCTGATCCACAAATTAATTTTCCTGTAGATTTTTTGAATAGTTTGAATCCAGCTGGCCTTCCCCCATTCCAACTAATATCCTTAAATGTGGATCAATTCATGCTCTTGAAGAGTTTATCAATAAGCACAGGACTGCGCAATAGAATTCGTATGATTGTTCAAGAAATACGAACAAATGTAATCAAAGTAGAAGTAATAACTGGCTCACAAACAGGAACCTTTCATTTCATTCCTAGGTTTCAATTTCCACTCTCGTTGGTCTACACCATCACAATTAATAAGGAACAAGGTCAAACTGTTGAACAAGTTGTGCTTTTTCTACCAGTACCATGTTTTAGCCATACGGCATGTTAGAGAGTAATCCAGGGACAAATCTTGAAAATTTAAATTCGGCAAAAGTTTATATAGATTATGGATTTAAGCCATTTTTAGATTTACCTATGAAGTAACACACAAAAGATAACAAACGAGAAAAATACGAAATCTGTCCAAGGACATACATATTGTAGTTGTCAAACGCCCATTTCTTTAATTGGAGACCCTAGCAAATTTATTACATACTTACTCAAATTTTGTCATAGTTATAGATAACTTCAAAATTTGTAAGGGAATTGTCTTGGTTCTTTTGGGTTTCGAGCGAGGTAAATCCAAAATGTCGGTTCAAAGTGATACTTTGGAAGATGATTGATGTCGAATGTTTAGGTCATCACAGCTATTTTCAAGGTAACACAGTTTAAGTCTGTCAATACAAATTTTGGGTCTTTTTCCGTTGTTTTCATGTCAAAAGTTTTTTCCGTACGTTGTAAAACCAAATAGGGACAAATATTCGGTGGCTGTAATGACCTATGGAATACGTCTGTTTTAAGAATTACGTGAGTACAGGAATTTAGGTCTTTACTAATAAAACTTTTGCTATAGAATCATGCCAGGATGCCGGAACAGGCCGAATTTCAGAAAAATGATTTTTTTTAAATTTGACAAAGTCCGACTGTGGAATTTTAGAACTGTTTGAATCAAAAAATTGACTGGAAACTCTCAACGAAGTGCCAAAAACGAGTTCAGCTGGAGTATTTTGGGGTTCTTCACTAAATCAGGATCACAGGAATCGCCTCAGCTCATCTCTGTATCGATCTATTAATGTTACGCAGTATCGCTGTTTATCAGAAATTGGTAATGGACAAATGATGTCTAAGTGTATTTGCAGTGAAGCAATGCGAAGTTAATTTATAAGAACCGAGAGGGGAAATGGTAGGCCATGAAACTTTCGACTTTTGACATAAACTAAACAATTTTGAGCTATAGTTTTTGAATCTTTTTTAATAGATGGCCGGAGGACAATTTTTGTCATTAAATTAGTAGATGCCTTTATCCCCGGGTGGGATAAGTTATGAAATGCTTCAACAACTTTTTTTGCGTAATTCAATTGGAATAAAAGGTCTTGGTATAGCAGTCGAAGTGTCGCAATAATTTATTTTTTTTTAATTAAAATTGATCAGGAGTTGCTTGTATTTTAAGAAAGTATTTTTACGTAAAAGCTTTCGTAGTTCTGCATCATTGACTTGTGCATCTGCTAAATCTATGCTTTCAGGAAAAAGCGATAAGGTATCTGCAACAATATTGTTAATGCCTGAAATGTGTTGGATGTCGGTAGTGAATTGACCGAAAAAACCAATTTGCAAAATTGACGAGGAGATGCTTTTTCCGAATTCTGATCAAATGCGTAAATAAATGCGTGATCCGTGAATAGAATGAACTTTCGACCTTCTAAAAGATATTTGAAGTGTTTAATGTCAACGAACTGAACAAAAACTAAATGGTTGCCATGTGTCCATAACATACTGTTGCACCACTATTCCAATTGCCGTATCCGATGCGTCGACCAATATTGCTAATCGCGCTGTAAAAGACAGATATGCGAGAAGTGTTGCATTGCACAACTTTTCCTTGCAATTGTGTAAGGATTCGATAGATTCAGCTGACCAATCTATTGAAGTTTTACTGTTTTTTTTTATCTATACGGAATGCATAAATCATTGAAAAGTTTGTGCGGTATTCCTAAGACCGAAAGTCATTTTAGTGAACTCGAATAAACCAAAATGAGTTGAAATTGCAGTGTTGGGGATACCAGATGGTTAAAATTGGGATTTAGTGGTAGGTTTGAACTAAATCCAATGTAGAAAAACAGTGCACCCATCAAAAATGGTGTGGAATTGGATATTGACCAGAAATAGTAACTCAGGAATACTGATAAGTAATAGTAGATATTATATAGAACTAAAACTGGCGTTTATTTTGTCAAATTCTTACTAGTGGTTTCAATAGTAGGTGCCCAGGAAAATCCAAATGATACGCGTGCAATAGTTTGTCGACCAATTAAATTTGAATACATAAAATGTAACGCAACCACACTATAATTTCACTCGTATACATATGTACATGTGCAAATATTTTCATATGTAGCTATATGTAAATAAATGGAGTATCCAACATGGGAATGAATAGAAGTGGAAAATTATATTGTACGTAAATTAACAATAAAACAAAAAAAAAAAAAAAAAAACAAAAAAAGGAAAATACAAATAGAAAATTGTATGTTATGGTTTGGGATGTATTCTAAACCAAATAATCCGTTTAGAGTTGGGACGTATATTAAATTGTTTAATCAAAGCATTTTTTATTGAGAGAGTGATCAGATGTGTGCTTGAGTTTATTTAAAAAGTGTACATATATAGTGAACATTTAACTAATTGGATTCAATTGACAGAATCCACATAGTTGAAAAACCACAGTTGGAAGAAATACTAGCGTCCTTCTTTCTGGAGGAGGTTTCAACCTCAGGAAATGGAACAGCAACAGAAAAGAAATACTGGGAAAACCTCCAGACAATCTCAAGGAATCAGAAAACTAAAAAATACATTAATATTGACATTAATATTGAAGTTGCTTAAAACGATCATACAGAGACTTTGGATATCAACTATAACTTATCAACATTTTGTTGGACTGATTCTGAATGGACTGATTCTGGCGAGAACCCCACAGATTATGTGTTGAGAGGACTAAATCCAGTACAAATACTAATTTACAAAATCTGATGAAAAGGACCTGCATGGCTACAACATTCAAACTCTCCAACAATACGACACTCAAAAACTGAAACAAACTAGTAGCATGGAACGAAAAACTATAAAAAAATTTACAGCTACAATAAAATCCCCTATAACCGATTTTGATCGATTTTCATCAATGCAACGGCTTGTCCAAAGCTTTCATCCAGATCACGAACTAAAACGTGTCTCA
Organism: Tipula confusa; assembly: GCA_963556175.1. Classification (NCBI taxonomy): domain Eukaryota; kingdom Metazoa; phylum Arthropoda; class Insecta; order Diptera; family Tipulidae; genus Tipula; species Tipula confusa. Next base: position 180,840,595 of record OY744475.1, read on the forward strand.
TTTAACGCCAGGGAAACTAAACTCATCGTTAAATCCAATAATCAGAATCAAAATATACCATCATAAGAAAAAAACAGTATACTCATTGAAGTTCCAGATGTCGAGTCGATAGAATAACGCATACATATAGGTTAAATATATAACATTTAGGCGATTATAAATATATAAATATTTTAAAACGATACCGGTAGCGACATCTAGCACGTCAATGACCAAACATACCATGGTAGTACTATGTGTATTTATACTATGTACAATTTTAGTTCCAAATCTCTTTATTGACAAAACCGGCTTATAAAGAGTAGGAGGGAGGTTAAACAAGTTAATCCTCACATTCAACGAGAAGTAACCCCAGGATACTGCATGCCCAGAATTCCATCCGATATATGATACACAACTTCAAAAATATACTGTAGATTTAAAAAACAAACCGCTCAACAATTGATGGGTATATTACTGCCAGAACTATTACTTTCACCATCTCCATTTCCAAACAGCTGGGTTGACTATGAGAGGGCCATTAATTTAAAATTATACAAAGTGCGCTGCATTTAAACTTACAAAGGATACATTGCAATATTTATATGCATAGCAATAAAGGCGATGCATCTCGAATTGGTCAGCGATTTAATAGCTGACGCCTTCGTGGATGCCCTTAAGTGTTTTATAAGTTTATAGCCCGAAGAGGACTTTGTCTTAAAATATTTAATATTTGCGGGACAAATTTTTTAAGTTCTAGCAGGCAACTTAAGGCAACAACAACAAAAAGAGTCGGGAAAATTGCTGAACTACGGATCGATTTTATCCCCCGGGAAGCCCCTACCTTGAGGAGGTTAATTCATTTTTGAGGTGGTTTAATATCCAATTACGCAGAGGACAACACCGTTTTAACACCAGGTCACTTTTTAATAGAACAGCCCATGATAGAAATTCCAGAAACATACATGCCAAATCTAAAGGTAAAGGAACTTACTACCGAAAATAACCCAACAATTTTGGAAAATATGGTTATCAGCACGGCTTCAAATCAGACCAAAATGACTTAAGTAACAACCCAACAATAAGGAGTTTGTGCTAATCAAAGATGAACAGCTTCCACCACAAGATCGCCTCTTTCACGAGTAGTTCAACTGCCTCCTACTCTCGATTAATTTGTAAGAGTAGTGACAGTAATACAAAATCACAACATTTTAAAACTCAACATAACAAAAATTTGCCGTTTGCCGTTGTAAGGCTTCACACCTAAATCCATCCGCAACATTTCCCACGTTGTTGAGTAACAGAGGCCCAATTGTTGCGAACGGCGCCGAATCGATAATTGATGGTCATCACTAACACTGGCCGATACAGCTGTGATATTTTCTCCAGTTCGCACTGTACGTAAGCGTGTTGGTGTTTTAATGTCCAACAATGTAAATTTGGTACGAAATTTAGTCACAATAGCCTGAATAACCGCTTCAGTGGGTCGATTAAACTGATTTTAAAAAAGAAGAAGCGCGATGAACTTTCTTAACAGAGCACGCAATTTGATAATAAAATTCAATGATTTGCAAGCGTTGTTCGTTTGTAAGACAATTCATGGTTAAATTATAGACCAAACTGAAGATGTTTGACAGTGACACAAAACACGAAGCATAAGTGACCTGTCAAAATAGTTAAAAACCACCCTTTAATATTAGCATTTCCTGAAAATATTCGCAAACAATTCCAAGCAGATCGGATACCTGTCCAAAATGGGTTAAACATTACAAATCAATTGAATTAACCGTTTTATGACAAATACCGAACCTCGGTAAGCTAAGGTAATAAATAAAAAAAAAAAAAACTGTGATTTGTTAACCAATGATTCTTTTTTTTTAAATTTTTTTACTCGGAATTATTTTGACCTATGAGAGATACCGATATATTTATATATATATATATATATATATATATATATATATATATATATATATATATATATATATATATATATATTATATATATATATATATATATATATATATATATATATATATATATATATATTATATTTATATACATATGTATATATATATATATATATATATATATATATATATATATATATATATATATATAACGGGTTTTCCAATAAGAGGTTTCATTTTAGTTAAAAAAAACGAGTATTTTTTAAGAAATCAATGAATGTTTATTTCATTGTAAAGAGGATGGTATGCCATTAACATTTGAAAACGATATCAGCCAAATGGTCTCCACGGCTACGCTTGCAGCACCATATCCTTTTCATATCATTTTCCATGACCAATTCGCACATGTGCGGCTATATGATACCTTCACGAACTCCATCTCTAAAGTTTGAAATCGATTGTGGAGCATTGGCATAGACCTTATATTTCACGTGGCCCCAAAGAAAAAAGTTTAAAGGTGTCGGTACAAGATCTCAGTGGCCAATTGCGATCACCTCTTCGAGCATTAACACGGTCAGGAAACTTTTTTTTTTAGGCTTGAGTTCTTGTGTTAACTGAACTTTAAAAACCTTAAGACTTAAGTCTTTATGGAAAATACGGTGTACTGTCGTTTGTGGAATGTCTAATTCCAAAAATCGTTGAGGAATCGACCAGCCTGGGTTTTCTTCAACTCTACGGGCTACAGCAGCAATATTCTCAGTTTTTCTTGAGCGACGCACACGGTTTCGATTCTTCACATCACTAACTTGTTTCAACAGCTCAAATTTTTCCACCAATTTTACTATTGCCGGCCGAGAAGGTGCTTCACGAGGACCAAAAAGTGCAAAAAGTGAATTTTAACAATTGCAATGCGTTGTTGAAGCGTGTATCGTACTATTTTTAGTAATGGCGTAGTTTTTACTTGTCAAATGTCAAAAGATGACAGCTTAAAAATTGACAGCTGCCAAAATAGCAAGCTATTCAAATTGAAACTTCTTAATGGGAACTTTAACCTTATATATATATATATATATATATATATATATATATATATATATATATATATATATATATATATATATATATATATATATATATATATATATATATATATATATATATATATATATATATATATATATATATATATATATATATATACTATATATATATATATATATATATATATATATATATATATATATATATATATATATATATATATATATATAATTTGACCCTGCTACTTTTGGAAAAGGAAACACTACCTCAAATAGTTTGAACCACGCATTTGATTTGGAAACTGCAATAACCACTTTATTCTTATTCTTGACCCTGCATACATCATTGGACACGCAATATATAATTGGTCATTGGATTTGGACAGCGATACGAACTGGGAACCTGGACCAGTGCTGACATAAAAACGTCCAGTTTAATTTGGCTTTACACATCTGCCTATATTTTCATTATGCTCGGTACAGCATCTTATGCCTTTGGAATAATGTGAACTACCTTACCCAAAGACTAATTTATTTATCTGAGCTTACAATTGCATTTAGAATGTACATTTGTGACGTCACTATATAGTTCACGCTATATAAAAAATATAGTGACTACGTAGTGCCAGTTGTTTACTCTCTATTTGAAACATAAATATATGATTGCGCCTGTTCCCTTTACACCAAACCAATGTCATCGAATGCCTTAGGAAAATCGTGATCTACCTTACCCAAAAACATATTCACATATTATGTCATGTATATATATAGTTCTATCAAAATTATGTACATATATACAATTACGAACCAAGTTCAAAATTTGTGTATACTATAAAATAAAAAAATAGGGACAACACCACAGGGGAAACCTAATGATAAATTCATGAATCATATTTTAGATTTTAGCTTCCAGATAAAAAGCATTATTCTAATTTTAACTCATGTAATTCAGAGTATATACAAATTTTTGTTGACAAGAAATTTGCTTCTTACTTTTTTTTATGTTTTATGCTGTTTCTTGTTAGATTTGCTTAATCTTGATTAAAAAAAAAAGCAAAAAAAAAAAACTTAATTATTTATCTGATTATCTTAAGTACAACAAAAAAAAAAAAAAAACGGAAAAACTTTGCGAAAAAAAAAACAAACCATATATATATGATAAAAGAAGAAAATTAAAAAAAAAAACAAACAAGCAGATCAATGATAAGTATTGTTTGTTTACTGTGTATATAATTTTTAAGATGTACATAATACATATACATAAGGAAAACTTTCTTCCCTCCTTTCTATTTATCTTATGTGTTATGATTTTTTTTTGAGACTTTTTGTTTTGTTCAACAAATAGACAAAAAATGTAAAAAAAAAAACACAACCATCACAAAATAACAAAATGGAAAGAAAAGCAAAATGATCAGGAAAAAAGCACAGAAATGAGTCTCATTCTCTGGGGAGCTAATTAAAACGATTTTTTTTTCATTTAAATTATAAGTCTTTTTCGACTTCTTCGTGTGCTTATTTTATTGTTATTGTAAATTTCATCTTGATACTGTTGTGGTTTTTTGTCTTTTTGGTGTTATATATTTTGTATTTGGTGGCTTGTGTGCGTATGTGTGTGGCATGATTTAAGCAATTACAAAATGCTTACAAATAGAGAATTTTCTTTATACACATATTTGTTTTCATTTTAAGTATCATTGTTGATTTGAGGCTTATAATTGCGTTCTTGTGCTTATTGTTGGTCGGGTGGTGTGTAAATATTATTAAAATTATATATACGAGTGAAATTTGATTGGTGATGGTGGTTGAGATTAAATACTCGACGGGCATGGAGGGTGCGTTGGTTAATTTAACTGTCTATAGTATGCCGGGTGAGTCATTAACTTCATTCTGTATATAATAACTTTAAAAAGTTTAACATTTTTAAAACACAGAGTACGATTTTGGCCTGAATCCAACTCTAAATTTAAAGAAAATTATTGGCTTAAATAATATTTACATTTAAAAAGTTATAGAGTAATGAAATTGATGTATGTATAATGTATATAGACCCAATAATGTTTCTCGCAAGTAAAGTTCTACTTTTGAACATGCATTTATGTATGGCACTGATTGACTATTTCCTAATGAAATATCCCAGGCGTCATAACTAGAAATGATCAGTCACTGATGACTGATCATTTCTAGTTATGACAGAATTATTATTTTTCCTTTATCTCCAATTTAGGAGCATAGGGCGTCCACTATTCTGAACCATCTTACTCTATTTGGGGCTATTGCTTTTATTTCTGCCCATGATTTTCCCAGGTGTTTTGCCTCTGCTAGCATCGTTCTCTTCCATGTCATTGTTGGCCTTCCAACCTTTCTTTTTTCTTGTGGATTCTAGTCTAATGACATCCTCGTTATATCACTTGATGCCTTCCTCAGTGCGTGGCCAATCCATCTCCATTTTCGTCGCTTTATTTCGGTCTCAATGTCTGACTGACATGTTGTTTTATGCAGATTGATGTTACTGATCGTGTTAGGCCAGAAGCACTTAAGTATTCGTCGAAGGCATTTGTTTACGAATACCTGTAGCTTCTGTATGATTTTTCCTGTATGCTTCCATGTCTCACACCCCTACAGAAGTACCGATTTACACATGAGTTGAACATTCGTATCTTGGTCTTGCGCGACAGGACAGAAGTATTCCAGACTTTGTGTAACATGTTGAATGTATATCTGGCTGTAAGTCTTCTTCTGTTCCACCTGTTTTCGTTACTGTGCAACCAAGGTATACGAATTCATTTACATCTTCAATTTGTATATTGTTGATGTGTATCGGTGTGGTTATATTTATGTTGAGTCTCATCGCCTTGGTTTTCTTGATATTAATTTTGAGACCAACTTCATTAGCTAGATCTGATAGTTGTTGCACTTTCTGCTGCATGTCGGAGTGTTTGTGTGAGAGCAAGCATATGTCGTCTGCATAGTCCAAATCATTGAGTTTACCAGTTAACCTCCATTGAATGCCATTAGGGGACTTGTTATCTAGTTTCCGCATTACACTGTCTAATACATTAGGAATTGCATTGGTGAGAGTACACAACCTTGCCTTACTCCTCGAGTGTTGTAGTATGTTTCACTTTGTTTGCCTTTGTATTGGATTCGGTTTCCAGCATCCCGATACATTTCTTGTATGAGTTCAATTAATTTCTTTGGGCAAATTTACTTTTGTCACCAGTATATGGGTGGAAAACCAAGAACAAAATAATCCATCATGGAGAAAATAGATAAGGAAGAAAAGTACGGTGCAGGGAACGGAGACACAGTGCCGGCGACTGGAGAGTGTGCCAGCGGGCTTTCCTTCGTCGTTATCCAATTACCGCAAAGTTTCAGCAGTGGTGCACTTGGCAGCTGAAACCGATAATATAGCAAGCACTGCTACTGGTGTGGAAAACTTGCTGCAGTAACAGTACACAAGCTAATTCAATAGGAGATATTATTAAGAATAATCCATATCCATCAAGAAAATATAGTGAAGATAAAACTTTATGCAAATCTAAAGACATTAGAAAAAATGGTGTCAAAGCTGTTGAATAACGAAGTTCTCTTATTAAAGAAAGAAAATGAAGACCTGAAACGCATCATTCAAGCGACATGTAAATAATAAGGATATCATCTAATACCACGCAGATAAAGACATCGAACGAGAAATCTATCCGGATAAGAAATCGGAAAATGATCCTCAGTGGATATTCGTACCAAAAAAACCTAGAAAAAGAGTAACAATAAACATTGAAATTACTGATAAAGAAAAAATGCTAGCCCACAGTAAGAAGGGGACCGCTTTTTATGCTTCAATTGGCAATAAATAAAACATTCAAAGATATATAATATTCAGGCAATTCAAAATATGAGAGCCAGAATAAAGGCAATGAGGAAGAATACTTAAAAGATAGTCTAATGTCTAATGCAGAAAGGCAATAGACAGAATAATGCAGCAACATGCATAAATTGCACTGAAAAATACCCTGCAAATTACCGTGGTTGTGAAGTAGGTAAAGAACTGCAAAAAAATTAGAAAACATGCAAGAAATTCTGAGAAAAATCAAAAAAAAAAAACCGGGTACAACAAACCAACAGAATAATAAGGGAGGTTCTACCATGCTTTTGATCCAGCAGAAAGGGAAATAGGTGTAACTGCTATTTTCTTTATAGATAATATAAAACACAATGAAGAACTAAAGGTTGAAACTGAGTCCATATGCAAGTTACAACAGTCAAACTTCAAACTAAGAACAAAGATGTAAGTAATTCAGCTATATACTGTTGAATTTTTTCACATCTTGGGATAATGGTTCATTATTGGCGGTGATTTCAATAAAAATCACTTTTGAGGTTCCAGAATTAAAACACCAAAAGGTTTGGAGCAGCCAAAAAATTAAAATATGACTTTCAATCACCTACTTACTGGCAAACAGATTTAAACAAAACCCCAGATTTTATAGATTTCTTTGTAACAAAAGGAATATCTAACAACTAAATACGAGTTGAAAACAATGAAGAGCTTACATCAGATCACTTTCCGATTATCATGACATTAAGTGAAACTATTTAAAAAAAAATATATCCCCAAGATTTCAACAATAATACCAATTGAAACCATTTTCGAAAACTTATCAATGAAAATATCAATCTTCAAGTCCCAATAAAATTCTGCGTGGCAGAACACTCCACTCGGACCTTCAAACAACATAAATTAATTAATTTGCTATGGAAAGCAAAAAATTCGATTAAGAGTACAAAAAATTCGTCATCTGCTATTCGAAATGATAACGGTAACTAGGCTCGTAGCAGTAAGCAAAAAGTGGATCTATTTGCGAGACACCTCAAACAAAAGTTTCAACCACTACCCGCAGACAATCTGCGAAGGAAACTGTTAATTTTGTGTTATACAAACTGTATAACTTTCTGTTAGTTAAAAGATGAAATAAAAAATTTAAATCCGAAAAATGCTCCTGGATATGATTTAATAACTGAAGAAATTATAAAGGACTACCAGACAAAGCAATACACAAACTTCTACACATAATTAATGCTGTGCTTAGATTAAGATACGTTCCAAGGCAGTGGAAGGTAGCAGAAGTGATCACGATTTTAAAGCCAAACAAAAACATTAACGATAAAGTAATTTAGACCAATATACATACTTCTTACTATACCTCGGATCTAAAGAAAATTTCAGCAGAAGTGCCGCAAGAAAGCGTTTTGGGTCTTACCTTTTACTTCCTGTACAAACGAGACATGCCACTAAAGAAAGAAACAACCATACCTATATTTGCTGATGACACAAAAATTTTGACAAAATTTGAGAGCACAATATAACTGGAGTTACAGTTAGTAACTGGTTGAAGAAATGGTGAATTAAGAGCTCAACGAAACAAAATCAAAACAAGTTATGTCAGGGTACCAATCGTAATCCACTCTAAACAAGTCCCATATGCAAATACAGCAAAATATCTAGGGTTAACGCTAGGTGGCAAACTTTCAAGGAATTGAACATCTAAAACAGGAAAATGTATCGCTCATAGATATAGGGACTGAACTATATATACATAATAAATATACATAATATTCATTTTGAAACCTGTTTGGACTTACGAAATACAGCTTTGGTATGATTCACGCCTTCAACAATATAAGAATACCGAGATATGTCATATGCTGTACAGTCCAGTGGCAACTAGATGAATGGCACTAACAAAGAACGATTTATTTAGCGACCTACAACTATTTTTGGAGGGTAGGATACGCTAGTTAAAGAAATGAAATCTAATCAAATGACAATTTCCTAAACAAATAGAAAGGTTGCTTAGTTTTACTCGAAGTTCATAAAATACAGATAATCTACACCCTTAAACAATACTCGAATAAGAAGAAATTGATTGATTGATTGATTGGACTGTGAGACCAAGCTCTGGGCAAGTATTCCTGGTGACGCCGGTCCTATTCGCACAGCCTTTTACATTTAACAAACGGTAGGTTAGGAAGGGTTTTCCATAATTAAACGTTCAAATTCGATCGAATTCACCGTTTTGTACCAAATACACAAAGTACCTGCATGAAAATTCTATTTATAATTACTTTACGATACAAAATCATCGAAATTATTATAATTAAAATTTTATTAAATATTTAAACGTTCAAATTCGAATGATCAGTTCGAACATCCCTATTCATAGTTTAAAAGTGACTTTATCATACTATATAACTATATCATATTTAGATAGAGCTTGTTCTGTTTCTTAATTCCAATTTTATCCGTTTAAAATATAACAGCTCCCAGATAGGTTTATTGAGCAAAAAAAGTATAAACCTATTACATTTTTATCCATCGCTCCAGTTATATTCATTAAAAGTAACAATATAATTTTATTGACCGAAAGTCAACTTTTTAAAAAAAAAAACAAGATGCTTTGTAATAAATATTTTTGACGCAACTTTTTCGCAAACTGATATAACAACATCGACCATTTCCACACGAGTCGCGCTTACATTGTTGCATTTTTTCGTCTCTTATCTCTTTGCAGTATTTTTGTATTTAAACTAAATTTTGGAGTGGGGATATGTTTGTTGCGATCGTTGCCAACAAAATTATTTGAATTTCGGCTTGCTTAGTAATGCAAACAAAGAAAAAAACAAAAATTTTAAGGTAACACAGAGAAACACAATACGAAAATGAAATAATTCACACATACATAAACAAAAGAACAGTTTTGGGTAAAATGCCACAAATCGTGTGGAAACGTTTTTGTCTTGTTCATGATATCATGAACATGACTCGTATGGAAATGGTCATTTAATGTTTTTAAACTATAAAATATAACATGCTTTGTAATAAATTAAATCGAATAACAAGAAGCGGTAATACATTGTTTGTTGGGATATTGTTAATTGGGGAATTCCCGTTACTAGAAATTGACAATATGTCATTATACTAAATTATTTACTCGTAATTAAAAGTTCAAAGAGTGCAACAGCAAGTTCTTGATTTTCTTCAATAAAAATGAGAGCAAAGTTAATGTGTACAATGGCACGCGATATAAATAATACAAATTTAAACAAAAATAAAACAAGTGCAATAGTTGATTTTGAAAAACAAAATAAAATTATAATAACCGAGTATTGTAAACACAATAGCATAACACCGCAGGTAATTTGAAATGTGTTCTGAATTTTATATTTTGATTAATTTAATCATTTTTCAGATCCAAATATTGGAAAAGCATTAGAGCTAACTACGGGAAATTAAAATAACGAAAGTTAATATTGCCAAGTGGACTCATTAAAGTTTATTTCCTTAGAAATCACACATGAAAAACATGATGAGAACAAACGTCATATAAATTCAAATGAATTAATTAGCATTAATAATAATACGCTAAGTTCAGAACACCGATTTTGATCAGAAAATAATGGGAGAACAAAAAATTTGGGAGAACGGAAAATTGGGAGATGACATTTTTTTGTGTACATATACGGAGTATATGTATACAATTTTGTACTGGTGTTGGTAAGTATTAATTTTTGTTCTAAAATTGTACTAAAATTGTACATCGGGCAATTATTTTAATTTTTTTGACGCTTGCATCCTCTTATTTATCATTCTCCCATGATGCTGTGCATGTAAGTGGATGGTTTTGTTTTTCTTTTTTTATAGTATAGTATTAAGGTTATAGTATTAAATAATAAAATATTTCCATTAATTTTAAAGTTGAAATGTTTGATATGCATTATTTTTAAGTTATTTTATATTTTAATTGAACACAATTATTTTATAATACATATATAATTAATTTGATGACAGAAAAAAAGTTTCGCATGCGAAAAATAAAAAACGGAGTGGATGTCATTTTGTATGTTTCATGTTTGAATTTAAATAAAAAAATTTTTAGCGTATGGATAATTTTTTTCTTCTAGGATTTTATAAAAAGACAATCTGTGAATTGTGATTTTTTTGTTTATATTTTCATATGGCCATTTTATTGTGTTGTGTTTATGTGATGTTTTACTTTTTATTTATTATAAATTTAATAAGTTCCATTTACTTGATATTTTATAATTGATTGATCAGACACAACAATTAATTAATAATATAAAAAATTTAATTAAAGTAAAAATTCGCTTGATCACAACCATCACAACACAAATAATCGTAAATGTCAAAAAAAAAAAAAAAATGAAAGTAAATGGTACTCTGAACGCCGATTTTGATCCGAAAAAAAAGGAAGAACGAAAAATTGGGAGTTGCTCAATAGTATTGAATAATGAATTTGTGTTAGTGACACAACGCGCATATGTGTTGTCCACATTAAAATTTTTAAAATTATTTAAAAATTTTAAAGTGGACATATGAATTATTTAAAATTTTATTTAAAATTTTTTTTTGACATTTACGATTATTTGCATATCTCCCAATTTTTCGTTCTCCCAAATTTTTTGTTCTCTCATCTTTTTCGGATCAAAATCGGTGTTTAGGTAAATTTTTAGTAGAATTAATTTGTCTATACAAGTGTTCATAGTTCCCTATTTACATTAAATATTAAGTACAAAGAAACTGTTCTGGAGGATTTAACCAGCAATCCAGACTATTACTTGATTATATCTAGAGTTCCAGACCATTACTTGATTATGACGGTAATACGGACTTTTGCGGTAGGAGTAATTTTATTTCTTTTTGTATATACATGTCTAATATTTATAACAATTAATTAAACAAAATCAAATTTATAGATTTCCAAGTCAGTGGCAGAGAGTATTGTCCTTCGCCCGAAATGGATTCATCATCTGACATTAGTCCACCTATAGTCTTATTACGCCAAAAGGAACACATAACCATCTTTCAAATCAGTTATAAGGAACAATGATAGACAATGCTATTTAATTCTGAGGAGACAAATAAGTCACGGTTACTAAAACGTATATAGAAGGAAGTTGAACGTTGCAATTATGTCTCGCCTCTTTTTAGAGTGATTGAAGGAAAATAGGTTATCATGTCGTGTTACTGAAAGGCAATACAGGGATCTATGTCATACACATTTCACTATTGGTTTCTTTGTCCCCAAAACCTTCCTGATTTTCAAAAAATGATTACTGAAAATGTTTTGGCTTATACTTATATTGAAAATAAAAAATTGGCTCAAAGTTTAAAAGGTGCTGATAAACTAAGAGGTAGTGAAAGCAAAATAGAAACAACGGTTTTCCAAAAAGTGTTAGCTAATCCTCAAAGCGAAGCCTCCGTATTTTACTATAAACGTAAATACGCTTTGTATAATTTTACCGTTTTTAGTCTTAGCCTATTTTTTGGCATTTAACACTAGCCAAAAGTAGATCTTCAGAGGTGGCAAGTTGTCTTAAAATGTTTACTGAAAAACAAGTCGAGAAAGAATACAATAAACTTTCAGGTCAAAACCGTAACAAAACCATATTTACATTTTATGCCTGGGCAGCTAACAAGTATCAGATCAAAATTACATATATAGATTTTTGGAAAGCGTGCATGCTACAATTAAGAAACGGAACAAAAATATGGAAGTATTTGTTCTGGCGCAATGGTACTCCAATATACGGTGTGCACAAATCAAACCACCTTTCTATTGCGTCATAAAAATGTGTCAAAAAGATTTTTTAAATTTCAAAATTTTAACAGACGAGCTCAATTTTTTGAAAAATACAGACAGTGTAAAATTCTTTTCGAATAAAGTTAGTGGAATAATCATCGAAAAATCGATTTTTTCTAGATTTTTTTAGCTGAAAATCAAATTGGCAGCAGAAATTGAAAATTGGTTAGTACTATGGGAGTACTAATCTTTGGGATTGGAATTATCTTGATCACTGATCTGGAACGGAACAGGACGAGAGGATAAAATTGAAAATATGTAACAAGTATTTTGATTCCGATTTAATCTCCTAAATAGCAAAATATAAATCATCGAGAGAAAATTTATAAACGAAACCGAATCTGAGACCGCTTTAGTAAGTAAATCGACAGTACGATTACCAGAGTCCAAATTATAGCCCAATCATTCATTAATCTGAAACCAAAATGATTACAGAAACGAACACTATTACAAATAACAACACAAACCGGACACAAACACAAATATCGACCCTTGGCTATCGTACACGGACACGAATCGGAAACTGGAACATCAGAACTCTTACAGAAACATCAAGGCTAGCACAAGTAGAGAAGGAAATGAAACGTTATAACATCGAGAATCTCGGCCTCAGTGAAGCCAGATGGAAAAGCAGTGGAGAAATAAACACGAGCAATGGAAATTATATGATATTAAAGCAAAGAAAGCATTGATGGAATGGCAACCAGTTAACAGCAGCATTATAGTGGCAAGGTTCCATTCAAAAATAAGAAACACAACTGTCGTTCAGTGCCCTAACAGAAGATGCAGAAGATACAACAAAAGATGAGTTCTACGAGCAGTTACAAGCCACAATAGCAAGAACGCACAGAAATGACGTCAAAATCATACAAGAAGATTTCAATGCAAAAATTGGTACAGACAACATCAACCTTACCACTATCATGGGAAGAAATGCATTGGACTCTGTGCGAAATAACAATGGAGAAAGACTTGTCGACTTCTGTAGCACAAATCAACTGTTCATAGGCAGCAGTAGGTTTCCACACAAAAATATACATAAATACACATAGACATCACCGGATGGCAGAACTAAAAATCAGATAGATCATGTAATGATCAATAAGAAATTCCTCACATCACTACAAGATGTAAGAACAATGAGGGGCGCAGATCATCGTACACAGCGATCATCAACTGGTAATATCACAATTCAAAATAAAGCCAGCAGCTGTGAAACATTCGAAGACAAATAAGAGGAAATTTAACACAAATAGATTGAGAGACACTGAAACAAGAAACACTTTCAATGAAACGCTCTTACTCAGTACTCCAGTCTGAAGCCACCCGTATAGAAGAAATATGGAACCAAGCAGAAGAAGCCTACATCAAGACTGCCACGGACGTACTCGGCTACAAAGAATACAATCGGAAACTTTGGATCAGTGATGATATAAGGCAGAAACTTGAGGAACGCCGTCAATTTAAGTTGCAAATGCGCAAACATAACACGGAAGAGGTGAAACGTAGATAAGAGGAAACAGCGCGTCAAATAAAGAAGATGGCAAGGAATGATCGAAGAAAATATACAGAAAGCATTCTAGAAAATATACAGAAAGCTGAAGAGGCAGCAGCAATTCAAAATATGCGAGCACTAACCCAGTGTGTAAGAAAGGTCACTGGTAAAATTACAAATACCCACATATAAGGGATGCTAATGGTCAAGTACTAACAACAGATGAAGCGCAGTTAAAGAGATGGAAGGAATATTTCGAAAGAGTCGTCGTCGCCGACCCCGAAATTCTCCAGTCATCAATTAACATCAATAACGAAACTAGCAACCCCCATCCACCAACGGAACGGGAAGTTAAAGATGTCATTAATAGACTGAAGAATAATAAGGCCGCTGGAACAGACAATATAACCGCCGAAATATTAAAAGGAGATTCATCTACAACTGCAAGCATATTAACACCAATAATCCAAGAAATCTGGAATTCTGGGAGAATCCCACTAAAACGGAAAGAAGGCTTGATAATTTCGATACCCAAGAAAGGTGACCTAAGAGAATGTGGGAACTGGCAAGGCATCTCCCTCCTCTACACAACAATAAAGGTACTCGCAATGATCATCCTTGACAGAATCTCACCTACGATCAATGCAAAATTAAGAAACGAACAAGCTGGATTTAGACCAGGAAGAAGTTGCACTGATCACATCAACACAATCCGTATCATCACTGAACAATCCAATGAATGGAATTCACCATTGAATATGCTCTTCATCGATTTCGAACGCGCATTCGATACGATAAACAGGAACGCAATATATCAGACACTTTGTGAAATGGGCATCCCAAAGAAATTAATTGAACTCATACAAGAAATGTATCGGGATGCTCGGAAACCGAATTCAATACAAAGGCCAACAAAGTACATACTACAACACTCGAGGAGTAAGGCAAGGTTGCGTACTCTTACCAATGCTGTTCCTAATCGTATTATACAGTGTAATGCGGAAACTAGATAACAAGTCCCCTAATAGCATTCAATGGGGGTTAACTGGTAAACTCAATGATTTGGACTATGTAGACGACATAAGCTTACTCACACACAAACACTCCGACATGCAGCAGAAAGTGCAGCAGCTATCAGATCTAGCTAATGAAGTTGGTCTCAAAATTAATATCAAGAAAACCAAGGCGATGAGACTCAACACAAATATAACTACACCGATGCACATCAACAATATACAAATTGAAGATGTAAATGAATTCGTATACCTTGATTGCACAGTAACGAAAACAGGTGGAACAGAAGAAGACATACACAAACGTATAAATAAAGATATACATTCAACATGTTACACAAAGTCTGGAATACTTCTGTCCTGTCGCGCAAGACCAAGATACGAATGTTTAACTCATGTGTGAAATCGGTACTACTGTATGGGTGTGAGACATGGAAGCATACAGGAAAAATCATACAGAAGCAGCAGGTATTCGTAAACAAACGCCTTTGACGGATATATAAGTGCTTCTGGGCTAACACGATTAGTAACATCAATCTGCACATACCAACATGTCAGTCAGATATTGAGACCGAAATAAAGCGACGAAAATGGAGATGGATTAGCCACACACTGAGGAAGGCATCAAGTGATATAACGAGGATGTCATTAGACTGGAATCCACAAGGAAAAAGAAAGGTTGGATGGCCAGCAATGACATGGAAGAGAACGATGCTAGCAGAGGCAAAACACCTAGGAAAATCATGGTCGGAAATTAAAGCAATAGCCCCAAATAGAGTAAGATGGTCCAGAATAGTGGACGCCCTATGCTCGTAAATTGGAGATAAAGGAAAAAAAATTAAGGCTAAAAAAATATAAATGTCATTGGGTTTAAAAAGTCTTAGGAAGAAGAGAAGAATCTAAACTATCTTTAGAAAAATTATATTAGCCTAATTAACCCTACAGCTCTATTACGAGCCTGTTTATATGCCAAGTGGGATTGATTACTGGGAAATTTTTTTCAATAAATAAGATTTATTAATTCTAACACAAAATGCATTCGAAACATTCTGAGCTTACCAAGGCGGATTTACGGGCGTACAGAAGAAGTAACTTTAAAAATCAAGTTTTGTAAATTTTTGCTGTCTCCAAAAAATGCAGTTCTATTGAAAATATGCCATTTAAAAAAAAAAGTAATGAAAATGAACATTAAAACATAAATTAATCCTAAAAAATACATAAATATATTTTGTCCACTAGATTACGTTATGACATTATGTGTTAAAACCGAACATATTTAATTATAATATGTTAAAATATTTAAATCTCAAACATTAAATTTATTTCCCCTTGTGTGATTTATATTTTGTATAAATCGCTAACTACCCCCTATTGATACCACCCAAATGAAAAATGAATTTTCCACAGTGAAAAGCTATTTTAACACCTCGCATGCATATTACATTGCTTTAATATTAATTATAAAAAAAAAAAATTCTATACCGTGCACACAAAATCATTCCGCTCTCATTCAATATTAACGTCACAATGGTAGCAAACTAAAAATTCGTCGTAATTTTTTATATACATCGTATATATATGTAATTATGTATACAGTATTTTCATTCATAATTAATGATTTTCCCTTACACAAAAAAAAAATATTTTCCGCCATACTACTATCATATCAAAACCTTGATTTTCGTCTATTTGAATATTTTGTTCCATTTTTATGTAAAATTAAATAAATAATTATTAAATTTAACGCAACAAAATTATAATAAAACTGTGAAGGGAAAATTTGAATGGAAATAGGGAAGACACGGGACGAGAAAGAGACAAAAAAACATAAAGATACTGCAAAAAGCAGAGTACAAAAATAATTAGACGAATAAGACGAAAAAAATTCACATTTTATAAATTATGTGTTCGTCTTTCATTTAGCATTTTTCAACGTGCTGGGTGCTTAATCACAAGACGATTCATTTCCTTGTCTCTTTTATAACAAAAACTAGGTATTTTCTTTGAACGTTTATTTTTGGTAGTGAAATAGACACAACCAAATTATATGAATAACCATCACATCTCAATTTTGTGTACATGATCTCATTACATAAATATTTTAGACTAGGGGATAAAAATTCCATTCGTCGCATTTTGTGTCTTAAATATATTAGGGTTTCTTACTTACACCTCTCGCATATACTATTCTATTTCCGTATATAATTGAGGTGGATGGAAGAAGGATGGTATACACGAAAATACAATAATATGACAAAAACATTTCTTTTCTGCATTCCCTAATGAGGAGTGTAATTGTTCGATAACAGTGAACATATCACCCTACGCTGGTTTTTTTTGTATGCCTTAAAAATAGTCGATTCGAAAGTTCATCAAAGATGCAATTTACGTGCAGACTTTTTTTTTAGTTTATTGATGAGTTATGTTAAAAATTATTAGTTTTTATATATACATAACGAGACATATATAGACAAAAATGAAATAAGGGAAATTTGTTTTTCTTCAGACGTGATTATACTAAAACGTAAAATGTTAAAATGTTGTTGATTGTTAAACTGTGCCACTTTATTTGTTAAAAACGACCCTATAGCTGTTTACACAGGTTAGATTTTTATGAATAGGGATCACATTAATCATGTTTATAAACATCAAATATTTATGTATTACACACACACACACAAATATACACTCTAACATATATAAAAAGAAAGAGAAGGGAGAAAATCAATGCAAGTAAAATTGAAACGATAAGATAATATTGCTGAGGGCACTTACATTTAGGGATATATAAACGTAGGTAATACTTCTATTAATCTAGATTAATGTTGTCATTAGAGTAATAAGTTTATAGAAAGGATAATTGATTTTAACACTCACACGAAATATTTCACTAACCAAAAGTTGTATTTTGTAGTTGAACTAAGAAGTTATGTTTAATACATAAATATACAGGGTTTTCCACTTTA
This sequence comes from Tipula confusa, assembly GCA_963556175.1. Lineage (NCBI taxonomy): Eukaryota > Metazoa > Arthropoda > Insecta > Diptera > Tipulidae > Tipula > Tipula confusa. The sequence goes on from OY744475.1 coordinate 180,858,657, forward strand.
AATGTTCGTATTTGTAACTTATTCATCTGGCCGACGAATTTATTATAAAACGGGTAATTTAATTGATTTGTACTTGTTAACCAATTTTTTTAAAAATCTAATTTATATTAATTTTAAAGTTTTGTGTCAAAGAAAGTGTACATAAATTAGATGTCATAAAACGATTAATTCAATTGTTTTGTACCGTTTAATCAAATTTTATAAAATTTAATTTAAATTATTAGCCCATTAATCTATTTTTTTCAGAGAAACATTGCATATTACAGTTGAATGGTGGCACACTGGAGAAGCTGAGAACAGATGGCGGAATACAGACTAGTTCATTATCATTATGATTGTCTTATGCTAACAATAGTTGGAAAATTGACTACCGAGAAACCGGATCAATTCTGTCATTACTGACATACCTTTTCTTTCCCTACCCCAACAAAAATTGACTATTGGCCACCATGGTGTCTGCATTGAATAACCATAAATAGAAGGTGACACCGCTAACTTTGTAGCGACATATGAGCCAAGTGTTAATAAATTGTACTACGAAATAAATATTTCTGTGTCTTTGCTAAATTATGTCCACGAATATTTTTTATTTTATGTAATTGGTACGTTTATATTTCCAATTTAAAAATGTGTTTGTTGGAACGCATGTGTTTGTTAGATGAATGTGTTTGTTAGTAGGTAGTAAAATGTGTGAAGATTTAAAAAACAAAAATAAACAAACTAACAGCATCATTTTCTTTTATTCTTTTCTTTTGATCAAAAAGTAAACATAATTTTAACTCGTAAGGAGAAAATAGAATTTTTTTGTATCAATTGATTTTATTTTTCAGCGATTTGACCGTTTTTTTTATCACATGATATTTTTCGTTAATTATCAGGAGTTCTTTCGTTCCCTTGTGTTTACAACCGAATTTGTATCTTCATCTATGTAAGATTTCTATACATTTTGAATGAAATTTTGTTTTAAATTTTAATTTTACGTTAATATTATAAATAAAATATGATAATTTTTATTAACAACAAGTTTACTTTTACATAGGGTTTCGCTGCCATATTGTGCCATCCTTCCCTTTTCGCTCATTCGCTTCTATCTGTTCATCATCACTAGAATTATTTTCTTTGCACACCTTAATGTTTACTACATGGATTTGGTTTCCACTCGAAAAACTAGAGATATAAACACCGACAATAAAATTCGCGGTTTCGAATACAAATAGAGGAGGGATGCTAAAGGGTTTTTCCATCATCCAAATACGATCGCTGATTGAATGATCATAAATATGACCATTTTTTGAAAAAGTTTGCGGTCACTTTCAAATCGGTCACTTTTTGCAGGTGGTCAGTTTACAGATACGGTCACTTTTGCATGTTTTACTGTAATAAAATTCGGGTTCGCCTTCAATTGCATTTTATTTTTGTACCTAGATTATCTGTAAAAGACAAGTAAGGCACCACAAAATTAAAGTAATTTTTTTTTTCAATCGCTTCGATTTTAAACAAAAAATGTGTTTATGCGGCACTCGGGAAGCTATCTTTTGTTTTTGACTTTTGAAATGCATTATTTAGTCTATCGTGAGATTTGATGAATTTCATCAAAAAAAATCTTGGCATTATAATATTTGCAGGCGTCAATCAACCAAAAACGAACATAAGCTGGAGTAGTGGAGAATGCTTTCTCATCCTCTTTACCGCACGAGAGTGTTTTGTAGCTGGGAAAAACATAACAGTTGATGAACAGCTGTTTGCATATCGAGGTGGTACGCATTTCACGCATTACATTCCATGAAAACCTGCCAGATATGGAATTAAAGTATGGTTGGTGTGTGACTTCACTTCCTCGTTTATATATTGAAAGGTAAAATGTACACTGGAATGACTCCAAACTCATAAAGAGAAAGTAATCAAAGAGAATGTGTTGTGAAGTATCTATGCTGCACTCTTTTTAGTAGTAGCGGTCGAAATATAACATGTGACAATTTTTTCACCAGCAACAATTTAGCTTTTAGTTTGATGCGCGACCACAATTTATCAATTTTAGGAACAGTAAACAAAAGACGTTGATTCGTACCAGTGAAATTCTTAGTCGTGCAAGGCAAAACACAACCTGCCGAATAACGGATTTTCGAACATCACAATGTGATCTTATATTTCCAAAAAAAATAATGCTGTGATGCTTTTATCTACCATGCATTATGATAAGGAAACACAAGGATTAAAAAATAAACCAACAATGATTCTAGATTACAACAGAACCAAGGGCGGCGTGAACAATATGGACAAAATGCTGGAGGTATACTCATGCAAAAGGAAGATTCGTCTTAGTGGCCACCGAGATTTTTTTATAACATTTTAGATGTGGCGGTTTTAGCAGCACATATAGTATATATGGAGAATAATCCAGTCCTAAAAACCAACTTCAGTCACCGGCGTAAATTTCTACAACGGTTTTGCAAGCAGTTGCTGCTCATGTCTGAAATTAGTAAGCGTTCCCAGAATTAGCTACCAAAAATGATATCGAAAGTATGTTAGGCCATACTTTCGTTGCTGTGTGGGAATGCTTTTAGGATCCGAATATGATTGAATGGAGAGTCAATTTACTGATTCTTGATTTCAAACCAACGTTTGAAATGGCAACGTTTAAAAAAAATGATTTTCGATGGCTGGTTATAGCTTGGAGAAATAAATTTAAACAATCCCCACTCCAGTTCATTTAAAACAAAAAATATGGTCGAGTTGTATATCAGAACATTTAATACATAAAAAGTACAATAAATTTAACAAAATCTAAAGAATCCTTTTTGGAAAATGATTATAACCATAAAACGCTCGGTATATCCTGTTACTAAAAAGCCAAGATGTTTTATTTTATTACCCTTTTTCCTATTTTAACTGGTTTTGAAAAACCCAAAACTAAACGGCAGTATATACAAAATATGATAAATGGCCTAATGCATTTTGATTTTCGACTCCTTCTTTTTGTAAAATTAGGCCGGTTGTTTTCACATGATTCGATCAATGCATAGACTTACAGAGCCACACATAAAACCTGATAATTTTCAAAAAATGTAGGTCAAATTAGCGACGCAGGTGTTTAGTAAGCACGTTGCTACGGCTATTTTTGCAGCGGCATCAACAGATTTTTTAATAAAAAAGAAAAACCAGTGGCTTTCAGTACTGCGAATTTTTTTTTTTTAAATAAATAAATTATTTGATAATATGAATAGTAATAACAGGTATTCAAACAATCCTGACAAATGTGCCCTATCCAACGACCAAGTGGATGTTATATCTAATTTAGAAGACTCTTTAAACATCGATATTGACTTGGAAACGAGTAAAAAAAGGACCTGTCTATTGCTTTAATGGATTATCTCAAACAATCCATGGTACGCTACAATTATGGAATCACCTAAAAAAAGAGAACTAATTGTACATCTCATTTAAATACGGATTGTTTAGAAAATACCATTTCTGTTGTGAGAAATAATACAGGATCTTATGAAAAAAATCCGTCTGCATTTTGGCTCCATAAAAATTTAAAGCAAATGTGCTTTTATAATATTATTGCTCCAGATACAACATCTTATGAAACTTCTGATTCTTCAGTTATTTTGAATTTGGCAGATTTAGAAAGTAATAATATTAATAAATATAATGCATTTTTTTGATTTTTAAACTTAAAATAATTATTTATTACAGATTTTTCTACTTTTGTCGATGAAATACCCAGTAATATAATGTCTTTTTTGGAATGTGGGAATTTTAAATTATTATTATAGTACCTATAAAAATTATAATTTAATAATGAGTAATGATTAATAAAAATTTTATTTATACCGGTAATATGAGCAATAATGTGCAATAATGCAGACGTTTGACTCTTCATCGTATGAACAATACGATGAAGAGTCAAACGTCTGCGAATTGGATGATACTGATACGGATGAAGAAGCCAATGAAGCTGAACCAACTATTCAAGCCATGTCAAATTGTCAATTACATATTTTTCTGGGTACCTAGCACATGCTGTATCAAAAAAGACAAATTGTACGATATGTAAAAATTTTATGTACAAAGATCAACCAACTCAACATCAAAGCTATACACATACAGAGCTACTTATTAAAAATCGCCAATATGAAAAAACTACAAATGGTGGTTTAGCATTACCAACAGAAGTTTTTGTAAAATTAATAAAAAAAATAATTAAGATTTTTGAGGATAATTTTGATACAATCTGTTTCAAACACAAAGTAGTTGACAAACTTTATAATTTGTGCGAAAACCAAAACCAATACAAAACTTCTTGCCGCATTGAAGAACATAAAAAAAAATTAATTTTGCATACATTAAGAGTACTTTTACGTGCAAAAACCCATAGAATTAATTCTAAAGCAAAAAGTACAAAAAAAAAAATTAAGAAAATTTGATATACTTAATCATCTCTAAAATATGAATTAAATGACCTTGGGCATAAACATAAATATTTTGTGTTTCGTTTTTTATTTAGATTTCCCTGTTGAATTCTACTGGTTTTGTATTGACATTGGTTTTGACTGTATGTGTTTATATTCACACTGAATAAACAATGTAAAAAAAAAATCATAAGGTTTTTTTTTTTTATATAGTTGATACTTAAACCCTTTATTTAAATTTATCTAAGATACAAATGCATACAGCGCTATAACAACTACGTAGCGGCAGAAACGTTTGGTGTCACTTCTATATATGGTTAATCAATGGTGTCTGTAACCGGGCCGATCTCAATAATTTAAATAATATCCTACATTATCCTCCCAAGTTTATGTAAAAACGGGTGTACGGTGGAACAGTAATAGAAACTATTATTTATTACACACAAAGAACATCATAATACTTATCTCATCGAAAAAGTGGGCACGGTCGTGAGACTCAGGAATGTTGCAGTAGTTGTATAGCTTGGTTAAGACGATTACTATTTTAGGCAAAAACACATTACGAGCGGCAATGCTTATTTCGACTTGGCTGACTTTATTTGCAACAACAGCTACTAGTGCGTAACTGAAAACCGTCAATTAATATGCAATAAAGTCTACTACAGCCTCCTGATCAGTAATTCTATGATGCGTTGGTGGGCCTGTGGCATGCCCATATTTCTTTGAGGATGCTAAAGGCTATTCTGTAACAGTTATTGATGACCGCTGTCGGGACATGTTGGAAGATTTTCTTGAATTGGATCATTTCTACGTATAGAAGAAATCGCCACGACCAGTAGTTCCATTTACAATATAGGATATTTCAAAATAATTTTAAATTCCACGTATTTTTGAAAAATATTGAAAATTATGTTTGTCCACAACTATTTTTGAAATGGTGAACTTTTATTTGTTGACAAAATCACAATAATTATATTTAATTTTTACCAGCTTCATTTGACATATTACATACTATAAACAGTGTAAAATTATAAAAAAAAATCCCAAAAATGAATGTCATTATGAAAACGTTACAGAGCTCTTTTCACCATAAACTTTTATTACTATTATAAATTTTAATGTCATTATTCTTTTCATTTTATGATTATTACGATGTCTGTCTGTCGATTTTTTGTTTGCAAAACCGAAATACCATAAAATATATTTCTAGAAAAACGTTGCATTCAACGTTTTATGCTGATTAGCGCGGTTATTAACAAAAACAAAAAAAAATGCTTCGAAAGCTATTGATAAATTTAAGATCATTTTATCACATATATAGCTAAATAATAATTATATTAAATCTGCCATAAAATGGCCACCAATATAAAAAATTATTTCGTCGCGTTTTATTTGTACTATAGAATGGCTATGTGTTGTTCCTGTTTGTTCTGCCTGCGCATTTAGCACCGCAATAACAGATCCAACTTTAATTTGTCAATGCTTTAATTTCGTTTCATTTTGGGGTAAAAATGGAGTTATACGGATTGAAGGTCACTTACAACACTTAATTCTACAGAATAAAGAAAACAATACACAATTGTACTACTATCATACGAGCTTGATCCCCAAGTTGGGCGCCTAAAGCGCTCTTCATGGACGTATGGTTTAACCTTTTATTAAGAAAGGAATTTTGAATTTTTTAAGACAAAAGAGCTACGCAAAAAAAAAATTGTCGTTGCCACAAGTTCTTTAGATTTAATCCTGGTTAACTGTAGCCAACTAATGGGAAGCCTACCATCACCAAGAGTGACATCATTACGGATCAATATTACGTGTTTTAATGGATAATTTATGGATTTTCGTAATTTTGTGGGCTAACCCATTTTGGCTGATTTTTGGCACTAAAATAATACATTTCATCAAAATCGGACTACTGCGGTCGATCGTTAAAGAGATTACAATGTGCATCACTGCAAAGTCGGCGCTTCCCTAGGTGCAGACGGTGCTGTAAAACCAAGTGCTAAAATTAAGGGGTGGCAGAAAAAATTGGATTATCAATAATGATTTTAGGAGGCAAGGGTTTGATAACGCATCGTTTATATAGGTGACAAATATGACACTTCAAAGTTTATACGTGTTTTTAATTAATTTTCCATTTTAATTAATTTTAATGGTGGAAAATATTACGTTTGGTTAAAGTTTCGTTAAGTTAACTTAACGAAAATGTGTTAAAATAACCGATTTGAATTACTAAAATTCCAATAGTTTTCGAATGAATTGTTTAATCGACATTGATAATTTTCGTTAATTTAGTTTCGTTAAGTTCGATTTTAAATCATTCTTGTCTAAGTAGCACAAATAGAAAACATATTACAATCTCAATTTAAACTGTAAGAACTAAAGCTCGTTGTGCATGACTTTTTAACCAAATTGCTAGCAATTGATCTAGTTTAAATAAATAGAAAAACATTTGCTATTTTCACAGTTCCCGAATAATTCAGCAAAGTTTATAAGACCTTGCTAAAAATTTACTCTTGACTCCACATAGCTTTTATTATTTTATAATTGTAAATTAATCTTACAATATGTCTGGAGCCTTCGAAGTTTAAGATGACAATCTATCAAGTCAATAAACCATTTCAGTTTAAATTTCTTAAATTGTTCGTTAAGTTGTGTTAAGTTACAATTATATATTCAATTTCCATTAAAAACCATCACCAGCTTCATAAACACGTTTAAATGAGTTATTTAAATATCAGCTTTAGTTTTAATAGGTTTCGTTAAATATTCGTTAAGTTATTTGAGTACGAATTAATTAATTTTATTGGTTAGTTTTTGAATATTGTTATAATCAAAATAACTAAAATTATTCGTTGTTTCGTTTAACTTGGAAAGTTTTGTTAAATTAACTTAACGAAAACGTGTTTTTTGATTAAACAAATTAGGCTCCCCGAGTAATAGAATTTTGAGGTGAAAACCTATCAAATAATTAGCAATGCCATTAACTAAAATTTTATCGATCAATAATTTTAATTTACCTTTTAAAAACTTTTAATATTTCGTTAAATACTCGTTAATTTGTTTGAGTAAAGTTTAAAAAAAATTGTTATTTTTTGAAAAACGTTATATCAAATCAATCGTTATATCATTAAAATAGAATATTTTGTTGGGTCGTTAAACTAAAAAAGTTTCGTTTATTTTCGTTAAGTTGCGTTGCAACCGTTAATTTTGCATTTATTTGAGTTATATGAAGCTTGAGCTTTAAATATTATATTTTTATATAAAATTTAGAATTGACCTATAATAGTATAAGATCTTTACATATTCTAATGACGATAACTGTAACGGTAATTTTCGGAGAAGGGAGCTTTTCGAAATAAAAAATCATCAGAAATTGCATACTATTTATCAATATACAGTGAAAATAAGGACTACAGTACCTTGATAGATGATTTTGCTAAAATTTAGGCGCGAGAAACTAGTATTGTGCAAAATTTGAGTTTTTGAAAATCTTTTTTTATTTTTAACTTGTATTTTAATTTGTATAGATTTACAAAGGCAGTCTTGAATTATATCTCAGTGGGAAACCTTAGTAAAAAAAGCACGGCAAGTCCTACCTATGATGTAATGTGGGAAAGGATTATTGTTTGGGGTGCCACTTTTAGAAATTACACCAGGTGTAAAATAGTCTAGTACGCTTTCCGGCATCCTGCCTTATGCCTTATGCTTGACTGTAAATTCTAAATCAATCAATTCATCAAAATCGGACCACTGTTTCGTGTTTTATTAGATAATTTATAGAATTCGTAATTTTATGGGCTAACCCGTTGCCTGAAGAATGTTACGCCCTTGTTTAGCTGACAAATAATTGTCAAGTGGCATTTATTTTGCTTATTATTGTATTCCAACTTAAATGTAATAGTTTGACTAATTTCAAATTAAACTACTTTGTTTTTCTCTTCTAAAGAGAATTTAGATAGTTTGAAAATTGTCGATTTATTGCAGTTTTATAGCTTAAAACGTGACCAAAAAATTAGTCACGCATATCAGCCGTGGACTGTAGTGGTTCAATATTAATGAGAAAATACGTTTTTACAGTAAATATTTGTTTGTATTTTTCAAACGATTTTTTGCACTAACAATTCTTTTGAACTTTAATCAAACATAATAAAACTAAAATCTACAAACAAAATGAAATTTTTAATATCGCATGTTACCTTCTCTATCTTGTGTATTTGTTGCATAGTGAATTCTAGCTATTTTTCTGTAAAAAATGTGCATTTTCAGATTGCTTTGCCCATTTTAATAAATAAAAGCGATGCTATTGCAGAAGTAAGCGTTTGTTTAGAGCTGTATGTGCGGCCAAACATTTTCATGCATACATAAAATCCACACCCAAATTGATTTTTATATGTGCGAAGATATGAAGGCTTTTAATTTCTTCCACGTATTGTTTTGATGTTAATGTTGGGTTTGGTACTATTACCAAATCAATCTAAGGGATAAGGGATCCTTTAGACTTGATTTTGAAAAACTGTTGAATTTCCATTCAATGGAAAGAAATACAAACCAATTCACCTGTAAGTCCAGCAGTAGCTAACATGGTCATTGAATCTTTAGAAACCAATGTATTTCAGTCACTTCAGTCTTGTCTTTTTCTTTGTGTTTGCTATACCGTTTTTTAGAAAAAATCTCATTTCAAAATAATGTTTAGTAGATTTAAATGGTGTGATCTAGTGATTTGAGTATCATGTTAATTTAATATTATGTAAGTTTGTGAAGTAATCTCATTGTAAATTGTTGTAGTTGATAATTATTTTTAATTTTGTTTTGTGTACGTATTTTTACTGTTTGCACGTGTACAATAATAATTGTAGAGTCTTGATACTGGATGTAAAGAACATCTGAAACGTCGATGATTAAAAAAAATAAATTATATCAATAAATAGGCTTCACACCGCAAAGATCGTGGTTTTAACAAATATTTTGGATGTTTTGCTAGAAAATCTAGAAAACCCTGTAGCGGTATTTTTTATTCAGAGGTTTTCTCATACTCACAAGCAGCAAGACAAGGGCTACCTGGATCTTCAGATCAAAATAATGGAATTCAACAAACTATGCCAACAATGCAAAATACCCTAAATGCTATTGTCAATCGCCTCTCTAAAATAGAAGAAAATATAGAGTTTCTAAACAAAACACAAGTTAATCTTGAACAGCAAGTAGGGCATCAAGGAAAAATTAAGCAGATTTGAAGCAAAAAAGTTGGTTTATCTGATCCCTCACTAAACAACACCAAATGAACAAATCACTAAGAATATTAACCTGGAATGCTAATGGACTTCTACAGCATCTCCCAGAGCTAAAAATCTTTTTGAATACAGAAAAAATTGGTATATGCTTAAAGCAGAGAGCTATTTCACTAGAAAGTCTTATGCAAAATTAAATGATTATTCTTGTTACCATTCTATACATCCAGCAGAAAGAGCTAGTTGCTCCACTAACTATCTTCATCAGAGAAAACACTTCGAAGATGTTAAACTAGCGTGCAGTTAAATAATTACAAGAAGCTGCGGGTTGCTGCGATATATTGTTCACCAAGGCATCAACTTAAAAAGGATGATAACCGTTTAATATTCAAAAAGATGGGCTCAAATTTCATCATGGGAACAGATTTCAATAACCAAACATACAAGTGGGAAACTTTCGCACTGTTAATTGAGGAAAGTATTGTACTTCAAGTCCCAATCAAAAACCAAACACAACTTGGAAAAGAAGTAGAGCAGCTCATCCTGCCAAAAATCTGATGCAAAAAGAAGATGAGTTAGACATACGACTAGTTACAATGAAAGAACTCAAAAATGAAATCAAACAAAACCTAAATGCAAAAAAGTTCCTGGATAGGATCTTATTACAGGAAAAGTTAATAAAAAGTTGCCAGAAAAATAGCAGAAGTTATTATGATACCCAAGCCTAATTAGCAACTTAATGAGAAAACAGCTTACAGACCTATATCTGTATTACCATCATTGTCCAAGCTGTTTGAAAAATTACTCTTCAAAAAAATGAAACCTCTGATTGAAGAAAGACACCTGTTACCATCTCATCAATTTGGTTTCAGAGAGACACACTCTATTATAGAGCAGGCACACAGAGTCACTAATGTGATTGAGAAAACGCTTGAAAACAAAAAGGTATGTTCTGGAATTTTCCTTGATGTTGCCCAGGCCTTTGATCGAGTCTGGCATCGAGGACTGGAATATAAATTACATCGAGACCTCCCTAAGCAGTTCTATGAGATATTAAAATCATACAATGGAAGGAGATTTTTTAGAATGAAATATGAAGGAGGTTTCTCATCATTCAAGAGAATTGAAGTAGTAATACCACAAGGGAGCGCGTGCTGGGACCATTATTGTATTTGCTTTATACGAATGACATACTTTTTACTGGAGAAACCGATATTGCAACCTTTGCGGATGATACAGCAATTTTGGCGGTTAGAAGTATAATCGAAGAGACAACCAGCAAATTACAGCATACATGAGGGCCGATCCGTGCATACACAATACAACAAGAATATTGAAATATTAAAAAGCCCGTTCCAAAGGCGAGGAAGGGTTACTAGATCTCCTGAGAAAACTATTAATTTCTCACTTAAAAATCTGAATATGGAGCAATTCCAAAATAATATGGGCGCAACAACAGCTACCCCAACAAGTAGGTATAACAACCTCGTATATTTATAGTAAAACATCTGTTCTTGAAAGTAGTGCTTCCGAAAAAGAGCGAATGTTATATAAACAATGGCAACAAGTAACCGATGAGAAAAATCAGCAAAGCATTGTTATTCTCAATTTACCACAATAAATTGACGAACTAAAAAAATAAATGATGCAACTAAAGCAGCAAAAAACCGAAGCTAGACCATCAATGGAGCAGAACCAGAATATCAAATTTAATGTCAACAATGGTAAATGTCAAACCGAAACACCAATGCTACAGAACCAAAACATCAATTCTAAGTTTAATAACAACGTTGAATATCAAACCGATGAGGAATAATACATCGTCACCACCACAAAAACCATAAACATCGGATCAAAATACTCAGCCTCAAAAGGTTGAGACAAACATCAAAACAGACAAAAAAATACCTCCCCCACCACCTATCATAGTAGATGATGTTAAAAGTTATCACGTATTCTATGATATAATTAAGGCGAGTGTTTCAGAAGAACCATTCATCACTAAATTGATGAATCAAAATAAAATAAGCATCAACGTAACTAGCGGAGATGCATATAGAAACGTAGTAAAAACTTTAAGCATTTATATTTTACTCGTATGAAAATAAACAAGAAAGGCCAATCCGAGTCATGGCAAGGAACTTGCATTATTCATGTAGCACAGAACGAATTAAAGATGAATTGTCATCAAAACAATTTAAAATAATCAGCGTAATGAACAAAATAAGCTGGAGAAATAAAAAGAAGCTAGACATGTTTGTATTAACATTCAGCTGTGACGAAATTATAACTAACATTTATAAGATCTCTAGTTTATTGGGTTGCAAAGTGGAAATCCAACCACTTAGAAAATCTAAACTAATTCCGCAATGCAAAGATGTCAAGCATATGGACACACGCTAAAATATTGTAGTAAACTTCCAAGGTGTGTTAAATTTGCCGGACACCATCTAACTGGAGCATGCGACAATCCGCAAGTTCAACTAAAGTGTGTACACTGTGGACAAGGTCATCCTGTTAATTATCGAGGATGTATTGTTGCAAAGGAAATCCTGAAAATTAAAACCCAAAGGATGAATAAAGAAGCTCTCCATGATCAGGCAAATCGACACGAGAGGCAGACAAAACAAGAAAATGGGCAACCATATGGCTGCCAACTAAGAACTGAAGGTGTTACATATGCCGACGCATCGAGAGGCGTAGTCAATAAACCCCAGCAAAAATCGCTAAATATGGACATCAGTCAAACATTACAAGATATTCTCATGAAACTAACAAAATTTGATGAGAGGCTACACAAATTGGAAGATGAAGAGCATTGGGAGCTAAACCCAAATCCACACAGAAATGAACAGCACAATGAAAATCATGTCATGGAATGCTAATGGTTTGCTTCGGCATCAGCAAGAACTACAAGCAGTCCTTGACATTGGGAATATAGATGTGTGTCTTATTTCGGTAACACATTTTACTAAGCAATCCCACATAACATTTAAAGGCTATTGCGAATATCACACTATTTATCCAGATAATTCAGCCAGAGGAAGAAGTGCAATTATCATAAAAAAAAATATCCAACATTTTGAAGAAGCAAAGTATGAAAAAGAAGAAATTCAGGCCACAGTTGTTTATATAAAAACCAACAACTTTCCTATTGTTGTTGCAGGATTGTACTGTCCTCCAAGACATCCTATTAAAAACAAACAATACTCAGAGTTCTTCAAGCGTCTGGGAAAAAGGTTCATAATAGGTGGTGATTTCAATGCAAAGAACTGGGGTCCAAGATTAACTACATCTAAAGGAAAAGAATCACTGATTGCCATTAAAGAAAATGGATGTGAACCCATTTCAATAGGAAAACCAACATATTGGCCAACTGACCCAGGAAAAATACCTGACCTGATCGATTTTTTTATAACTAAAAATATTTCTAATAATTTTATGAAAATCGAAGAAAGCAAATATTATGAGCTCAGATCATTCTCCAATAGTCTAAGCGAGTATATCATCCAATAAGGGAATAATCCAGGATTAACCAACAAATATACGGACTGGAAAAGTTTCAAAGTACACCTTGAACAAAGAATACTTTTAAAAGTTCCGTTAAAAACTATGGATCAACTGGGCATAGAAGTAGAAAAGTTCATTACGGATATTCAACAAACAGCATGGCAAAGTACTCCAAAAATCAAATCAAGGCTAAAAGGAAATAGCTATCCAATAGAGATTAGAAATCTCCTTAGGGATAAGCGCAAGTCCAGAAAAAAGTGGCACCAAACTAGAGCTCCACAAGACAAAAAAATACTAAACAATCTTACTCAGCAATTAACAAGAGAAATTCAGAAGTTAAAAAATGAGTCAGTTAATTTCTACTTAAGTAAGTTGACGAATGACAGTAATACGGATTATTCGCTCTGTAAAGCAATTAAAACTCTGAAAAGGCCAATAATGCCAATCCATCCTATCAGGAAAATTGATGGAACACGGGCAAGGAAAATAAAAGAAAAAGCAGAAGGATTTGCTAATCATCATGAACATATATTTCAACCTCATGAATCCCAATTACGAGAAACATTGGATGAAAACATAATACAAATTCTCGAAGAGGTCTCACCTACATCATCTACTGAAGTAATAAACGAAATTAAAAACAATTTAAACTTAAAGCACCAGGGTTTGTCCTGATTACCGGAGAAATAATAAAGCAATTACCGAGAAAAGCTACGGTAAAGTTAACTAATATCATAAATGCTGCATTTAGGTTAAAATATGTGCCAAAACTTTGGAAAGTGGCTGAGGTTATCATGATTTCCAAACCAGGAAAACCGCCAAATCTAATAACATCATATAGGCCTATATCGTTGCTGCCGATAATGTCTAAACTCTTTGAAAAGTTATTATTAAAATGACTCAAACTAATAATTGTAAAAAATAACCTAATTCCAAATCACTAATTTGGTTTTCGCAGTGAGCACTCAACTATTCATCAAGTGCATAGAATAACCAATATCATTGAAAAGACTTTAGAAGAGAAAAAAGTCTGTTCCGCAGTATTCCTTGATGTAGCGCAGGACTTTGACAAGGTTTGGCACGAAGGTGTAATTTACAAACTCAAATTAATCCTACTTAAACAGTACAGCATAAGAAGGTGAATATTCTGAGCTTAAGGAAATAAGAGCAGGAGTTCCACAAGGAAGTGTACTTGGACCACTTCTGTATTTACTATACACCCGAGATGTTCCAATCCCACAAAACAACATGAAAGCCACTTTCGCCGATGACACAACTATCATGGCAGTAGGTGATAACAACTCAGATACAACAGAGAAATTACAAACCGCCGTAGAGCAAGTACATAACTGGACAAACAAATGGCGCATAAAATTAAATGAGACTAAATCTGTACATGTCGACTTTACGAACAAGAGATTAGTACATAAACCAGTATATTTAAATAATCAAGAAATACCACATGCAAACACTGCCAAATATCTTGGTATGACATTAGCGCTAAGCTTCGATGGAAAGCTCATGTAAAAAAAAAGAGTTGGGATTAAAATACAATAAAATGTATTGGTTACTGGGAAGAAACTCTCATTTATCTATTCCTAATAAGCTTTTGCTTTATAAGCAAATACTGAAGCCTGTTTGGACTTATGGGGTACACCTGTGGGGATGTACCAAGCAGAGCAACAAGGATATTATCCAACGATTCCAAAACAAAGTGCTCAAAAGAGTAAAGTCTTTTGAGCTAGTGTAAAATCAGTAAAAATAAATCTTTTTCTAGCGCACAACAAAAGCGCGATCATAGATTATAATTAAAAAAGAAATAATAAAGAAGATTATTTAAAAAAAAAAAAAAAAAAAAAAATAAACTTTGATAATTGTCACTATATACAGAATAAACCCAATTCTCATCTCTATTTTGTTTGTACTTATTTTGAATAAAAGGTATAAAGGCTGTCTCATTTCAAAAATCTTAATTGGAAATAACATTGAAATTTAACAATTAAGCAAAAATTGGAAAAGATACCACAAAGAAAATTTAAAAACAATAAATCATATGAAATCATTACTTGCCCTATATGGTACGCGACAGTGTCGCGATAGTAAAATAAAGTATAACATACAACTAGGAATGAATTTTTCTAGCGCATTCTTTCTATACAAGTTTTTATTTATGAACTATAGCAATTCTGGCTAGTTCGAGTATATTAATATATTGCGAAAGCATTCATTCCTTTTAATATATTGGGACGCTCCGTCCCTGACATATATATATATATATATATATATATATATATATATATATATATATATATATATATATATATATATATATATATATATATATATATATCCCCTCTAATTTATTTATTTTGTCATACCGTCACGTTATATTTTATTTTTATTTTTTATTATATTGTATCCTCTCATTCCAAGTTTTTCCGATTTTTTTTTCATTATATGTTTTTTCAAATAGAAAATTTAAATAAAAAAAAAAATGTCGAGAATGTTGGCAATAAAATAATATTAAAATAAAATAAAATTGTTAATTGCTTTTCTAATTAGCTGATTGGGAAATGTTTTTTTTTTCCTATTATTTTATTTTTTATCTTTAATTAAAGAATCGAGTGAAAACACAACACAATGGTGCGGGATTGCCCACGATTCATTTTGTTTCATTTTGTTTTAGGGAGAAAAGTTCGTTCAGTTTTTATTAGACAAAAATTTGTTTTTAATTGTCGATTCAAAAAAATAAAAAAAAAAATAATTACAACATTTATATGAATTATATGGATACAACAATTAAAATTGAATCAATGAGCAAATGGTTGGACAAGTCTGTCTTAATTTTATAACATTAATTAATTAATAGTTACTTTTAAGTGTAACGACAATACATTAAAATTGTCTTTAACCAAAATAAAAACTTTGTCTTTTTAACGAATATTTATAGAAAATTCATGTGTAAATTCACCATTTTAATTTTTTACCAAACACCAGCAGGATATTACTACTAGTAAAAATGAAAAAAAAAGTTATATTGTTTACAAAAACAACGAAGCGAACTGAGAAGCACAAGAAATCAAAACTTATATAATGAAATAAAAGTTTTTGGGTTTTACTTAAAAGTTTTGGAAAAATAGTAGAAAAATAAATTAATTAATGTAATTATTATTATTATTGTCAAACTTTATTTGAGAGCATTTCTTTTGGGAAATTTTCTTTAAGAAGGTTGTGTGTCTGCTCTTAGTTGGATAGCCTCATTGTTTTAATAACAATTAAGTGTTCACCATATGCATTTTATAAAATGAAACAATCAGTTATCGTTGAAAATAAATATTTCACTATTAGTTAAACATTGTAGAGCTTTCGGACCCAAAAAAGTTTGAAATAGTCTTTCACTTGCTTAGGCCATCATGTGCTCACAAGTGGAAAAATGTTTGTAAACAAATAAAAAAATATATTATCGACGGAATGTAATCCTTTTTTATCAATATTTTCTTTATATTTACTGTTTTTATAGTTATATCACAGAAAAAGATATATCTTTTTCTGTGGTTATATCACATAATAAATCTAAACAGAAAAATATCTTCTAGTGCGCTTTTACTCTATGCTGATGAAAATATATTTTTGTTTTTGTATTTTTGGTTGATTGCGATTTAGAGAAGGTAGACAAGAAATGTTTCATGCAATATATGAAACAAAACGAAAATAGAAAATATGGAACTCCCAATATTAAGTTTGACTCAAAACCCTCTTTACTACAAGTCTTATTCATTGCATACTCATGCTATTTAATCATATACACATGAGAATGTATTGTAAGTAAAAAACGTGTCGATATATGATTTAGAATATAGTCAAAACCAACACTATTGTATATTATACAAGCCATGAAGCTTGGCTAAGTAAAACATATTATGACTACTATTTGGTGTATGTGTTAGTGAATTTGACTACAGTTAAAATCGAAACAAAAAATTATATTTCGCACTGTCCATACTCCTCTAAATTCAAAGTACATAACATTTCTACAAAAAAAACGAAACAAAAATTATATTTTGCGACTGTCCACTCTGCTCTAAATTATTAGTATATAGTATAGTATATATTGAAGTAAATAATAATAACAATACTTCTCTCTCTCGTTAAATAATAAATTTGTTTTTTGCTTTGTCTTAAAGAGCGCAAAATACTGTTGTTCCATCATTCGTATTCATTTTTTATTTACATCAAAGTATATAATAAAAGTATATACAAATTATACTACGTCACAACACTAATACTTAGGTATAGTAGTCACTTTTTGGCATGAGTATCGCAACTTCATGGCTTGTATATACATTTGTGTTGGTTTTGATATAGTGTAAAATAAAAACAAAAAAATATTTTTACTAACACTAATATAGTTAATTTTTTTATGTTATTTTTGCTTTGTTATTTGTTATCGAACCAATACTACTTTATTGAGGTGGATATGTAGTAATATAAGTGTACGAAAAAATGAGTTGGTCATTTTGTCTTATTTGCTTTTCGATACACGAACAAGTAAGTATTCATTCAATTTTGTGGCTTATAACATCTCAATTCCTGTTGTAATGTACTTTTTAAGAAATATTTTTGGTTTGTACAAATTGTGTACAAAAATAAAACAATTAACAATTTTTAGCCATTCGAGCATTTCAACAGGCGGTTTAAGCCAGTTGTGTTGTGTCGTGGACGTAAATTTAAAATTGCATAAATCTTAGTGGATTTATGCAATTTTTATTTTCACGACAGAACACACCTGACACCGAAATAATTTTTCAATACGTTTAAAAGAGATAAAAAATCATACAGAGATATTATATTTCTAAATGTGAAAATTAACGGGATTTGATTTTTATACGATTTTTAAGAAATGAAAGTAGAAATAAATTTAAAATTACATATGCTAGAAAATATAAGTGCGTGGCTGCATTTTTAGTTTTTACACAAAAATATTAGATGTGCAAGGTTTATGTTTTTGCCTTTTGGCGTTGGATTAGTACGAGCACTCATTCTCTCAACCAATATATAATTTTTTTTATTAAAAAGCCACGAAGTGGTCTATGTGCATGAATATCGATGATATGTCTGTTGATTCCACCTTTAATCTTTGCTTGACAATGAAATAACCTTAACGTGGTGACAGATTTATGATGGATCTTATGTTAGAATACTTCTTTCGTTATAGTGAAACATCATTGGCCATCAACTTAAATTAACAGTCCAATCAAGTGCAAACATTCGATATTTTAGGAATAAGGCTACAAGGCAGTAAAGTTAAGTAAGTTCTTGGTCCATTGGTAGAATTTTCAGGCTTAGCTTAACTTAAAATTAATTAACTCGAAACAAAATTACTTAGCTCGCAACTATATGTGGTTGCACAATGTATAGGTGAGATAATCACTATACTGCCATCTAAACATCTCACAATTACCGACTAAAATTGTTAATCATGTTTATCAAATCAGTTGCATGCATGGGTATGAGAGTTGGACTCTTACAAATAAGTAGAAAAAGTGGTTTCTCACATTCGGGAGAAGAAATGCGTACCAAGTTTTGTGACAAGCGTGAAAACTATGTGCGTGCTGACGTACTTTGTGCTGAATCTGGACGAATTGTGGAGTGATCTGTCAGGAGGATTAACTAACTTCTTCTGATAGCCTTCGTCAATATGAAATGATATCTCGTATTTGAAACTGATTACGCCATATAGTTTGGAAAAGCAATGATTCTTGTGACTGTTAATAATAATTCCAAACATAATACATAATAATTACATATACGATTTTATTTTTTTATTATTTTAAATTTTTTTGCAGCTTTTGATCTTGTCTGTTCGTGTTGCCTTTCTGCTAGTTTTTTTTATGACTTTATTCAATTTCAGTTTTTTTTTTAGTTTTTTCTGTTGAAACACATTATTTTGAATTGACCATTTGCTTTTAACGATCCAAAATTGTTCAATCGCTGCTTTTTAGAATTTTTAGGAATACCATAAGAGCTTAAAGGAGTGTTACTCCAACCATAATTTATTCCAAACAGTCGACGTAGATATAAAAGGTACGTCGACTGTTTGGAATAAACTATGGTTGGAGTAACACTCTTTTAAGCTCTTATGGTATTCTTCACTAAATTGTTTTAAATCTATATTTAAAATATGACAATCATCAGGAAGGCAATTACTGCTTATCGATTAAAAAATAATATGCTGGATTCTTATACGCGCTTTGCGTATAATTATAACCACCTTTCCCTTAATACGGAAAAGAAATTTTCAAGCAAATCTTGATCGGTATTACATCAGGTTCTAACATCAGGCTTTTACATCAGGCTTTTATATTGCAAAATTTATCCAAATACTCCGATAATTGTGTTTGTGCATTAATTGTTAATTTGTAACCACTTATGAATTTATAATAATTTATCGACGGGAAAGTATTTGTAACTGTTCTAAATATTCAAAGCTTTTTTCATGTAAGCATGCACACAGTTATTCACTTCAAGAGACTGGTGATATGGTGATCCGTATTTAATATATTTGGTATTGATGCAATCATTCAAATTGTTGTTAAATCATTCAAATAACTCCACCGATGGTATCGCTTTATCCAGCTCATTTCTAAATATTTCTGGGCAAGTTTTTAGGTCGTTCTAATGACACAAGTATCTGTATGTAGCTGATTGTTGCTTTTGCTAAACCAACGTCCATTTTTTTAAATTCATTCGGATATATGTGTGTTGGCTGATTTTCGGCATTACCTTTATTGGTTTTAATTTTTCAAGATGATATATTTTTCTGATTATATCAAAGCTTGGAATCCCTATGTTTTTGAAGCGCGTTCCTCAAAGATTTCGCTAAATGCAGTGGGTCATTTTGTGCGACAGTTTTTTTATCATTTACTTCGAAGAAGGGTTGGTTAATATTGATTTGCAATTTTTTGTGACTAGCTAAATTATTCGCACCTTGGTGACAATTTATCATAACAACCGTCACGCCTAACTGATCACTGTACACTTTAATGATATTTGAAATTATTTTATATAGTTCCATTGCTTTCAAATTAAACACTAAAAAAAAGTTTAACGGAGCTTTCTACTTTTTCTTTAAGCCTCGTAACATAAGAAATAAAGCAGAATCTGCAACTTCAGGTGTTCGACTTTTACTGTCATCTACAAAACCCTCAATTTTAGAGGAAAGGCTATTTAACACAAGATCTTTCCTAATTCTAATTTCGTTGAAGGACATCACACACAACTTTTCTGTTTCATCCATTTTTACAAATCTTAATAAATATTGGTGCATTAAAATATCATTGATACCTGGTGACACATATTTAATTGGTGACCATTTATGAATCGATGGAAGTTTCAACTTCCAAGTAGAAATTTTTAAGGTACTTATAAGCAGAAGCTGACTTATAAAAGAAACCCTGTGCAAATATTTTATCAGATTTTGAATAATAATAAGACGTTTTTAATAACAATTTGCACACATTTTTCGTTGCATCGCTAACTTGTTGGTTCGTCGATCAGATCGCCAACTATATATTTTTTTTGATATCAAATATTAATAACTTTTTTAAGTTTCACTTTCTGTATTTTTCGCACAATTGTTGGGTGTTTATATATTTCAAACAACTATAGTCTTTATTCCTAATATTATCGCAGTCGCAACAACGGTAGGTATCAATAAACTTCAAAAATTCATTGTCTAAATTCATATCTTATGTTTTAGCCTCTGTAGAAACGTTTTTGGTTTCATCCTATCTTCTGCCATACGTTCTGGCATCAATTCGGCTATTCCATGTTGTGGTTTGTCTAAAACTGGGACTGACATATTGCTATCAGCTAGAAAAGGCAAAGAAGTAAATGGACTTGTTTTTGAATAAATTAAAGATAATTGATTTTTCTTTGCCCTTGAAGATAAAATGTTGCTGTTTTTAAGTATGGTGTACAAATGGTAAATTTGTTTTCGTCCTTTGGTACTTTAAAAAACGTAAATGAGTTTTAGACGATTGCATTCCACAACCAGTGACAATACAGGGGGTTCGAAATTTTCAATTTTAATTATTACTATTTTTTTAACAAATAAATATAAGTTGTAATCAATTAGTAATTGTACGCAATTTACGTTTTAAGTAGTCAAACTTAATAATGGGAGTTCCAAATTTTCTATTTTTGTTTTGTTTCATATATTGCATAAACATTTTTTTGTCTACCTTCTCTAAATCGTTATCAACCAAAAATACAAAAACAAAAAATATTTTTTCATCAGCATAGAGTAAGAGCACAGTAAAAGATACTGTTCTGTTTAAATTTATTCAGTAGTTATATACAAAACACTTGGACATTTTAAAATTAATTTAAAATGTCCAAGTGTTTAATTCAATATTTTGCAGCGCACTTTCGCTTTATGTTTAAATTCAAGTAATAACTTCAAAATGGCGTTCGTAGGTTTAGAAAGAGAAAGCACAAAAAAAACTGGCTTTGATGAATTTGCATGTGATTTTTTTTATTTCCTTTCTCTATGTAATAGTTCTATGAAGTACACCCACTTATTTCAACTAGAGTTTCTGTTTTTCTGAGGTTTTCCAGTTCTTGAGGTCCGAGAATCTCGAATTCTTCTCAAATTTTTACTCTCGAGAATATAAGAATTTTAGTAAATTTTCTCGAAATTCTCGAGTTTTCCGAAATTTTTTCAAAATGTGTTTTGACATCATATTATTTATGTATATCATATTTAAAATACGTAAAAACCTTTATGCGATAGTTCAAAAAGTTTTGAAATTGTCGGAAGAAGACTTATCGGCCTGTATGACGCAACTTGTGTTTCGTCAGTACTCAGTCGAATCACAGATCCCATAGTAAAAACATCGTAAAATCGAAATTACGAAAAAGAAAAAAAAACTATCCCGTGATATAAAAATTAGTTTAATTTTATATTTTTAATTAAATTAAAAAATAATTAGTGATATATTTATGAATTTAAATTAAAATATACAGACAGTAAACAAATAGTGAATCCAAATACTTATTTAATCATATAAAATTATTTTTGAAATAATAAAACAAAACAATAATCAAAAACCAGAGTAATAGTGCACAGTTAATAAATAATAAATTCCGTTGTTACGGTAACGACGACAGTGTTACATTTTAGTGAACAATGTAATCTAGCATGTCATCAACAAAATGACAACAATCATAAAATTATAAAAATATTAAAGATCAACAAAGTCAACTAAACTATAGCTTGACAATGTTTAACGATAACGAAAGCGATGCAATAACAATACTTACTAATAATAATAAACGCTTAAAAATAGCAATGATGAAATAAACAAAATTCATACAAACATAACACAATCAGAACAGAAAAACTAAAAATATAAATTACTTGAACACGAAAATGCTAAGTTACGAGAACTCGTAACAATCTTAAAAAAAAAAGATCATGGAAAATAACCAAGTTAACTTAAACAATGATCTCAATACTCATAATAACAGATTTGGAGTTCTAATGGATCTAGAGAACAATCTAAATAATGACAACATTAATTTTGATTCATTTGAAACTATAAAGCGGGAAGTAAAACGTAAAAATGATACACCCAAAACAATCACAAATAATAATAAAAATACTGTAGTTAAAAACAAAACTTTTAACGGCATCCCCATTACCGAAAAAAAATCAAATAAACCACTGCCCATACACATCCACAGTCAAAATATTAAGGATACACTTCAAATTGTGAAAGGCGCGCAAGTCGAAAGGTTTGAAGTCAAGCGCATCAATAATGAAAAGCATTCTCTTTTATTAAACAACATTGATGAATACCAAAATATACAAACAATGTTTAAAGAAATAAATACAAATAATTTTACATTCACCCCAAAAGGATCAAAACCCAAAACAATTGTTCTCAAAGGACTAAATGAAGAAGAAGATACGGATGAACTAAAAACAAGCATTGAAAAATATGAAATAAAAGTACTGAATATAATGCAATTAAATACGAAACGGTCAAGAGAAAATAAATATAAACTCCCTATTTACATAGTTCAATTCGCACCTGATACAGACATGTCTCGAGTCTATAATATTAAAAATATAAATTATCAAAGAATATCATGGGAAAATCTAAAAAGAAATAATAACAGAATTATGCAATGCCGTAAATGCCAGAGATTCGGTCATGCAGCAGCCAACTGTAACCTTAACTACAGATGCGTTAAATGTGATGCACTGCATAATCCGGGTGAATGTAAAATAAAAAATACGATCGAAACAAATAAGATATATTGTGTAAATTGCAGAAACACAGGACACCCAGCATCATTTAAAGGCTGTCCAACTTACCAAAATACGCTTTTAAAATTGCAACAAAAAATCAAAGAAAAAAAAAATCAGACCACCGAGTCGAAAAATTTCGAAAATCCACAACATGGAACATATGCCGAAGTATTAAACCAATCGAATACAAATCAATTAACAATCCAAAAATTATCAACCCGAGTTGATCAAATGGCAACCATTACACAGCAACAAAGCGAACAAATTTTACAACTATTAAGTATGCTCAACCATCTATGAATAAATTAAAAATAATAGCAGTAAACGATAACTCAATCATCAGTGTTGCAAGAAGATTAAACCTACTTAATTTCATGAACAACCATGAACCAGACATTTTATTCATATATGAAACAAAATCAAATTATAAACATCACTTAGAATTTAAAAATTACAACATTATCAGACAGGATCGTCCTGGAAATACACACGGCGGAGGTACAGCAATAATAATTCAAAATAAATTCAATTTCGAGCAAATACAAATTAGTAATCTTCAAAATACAGTGGGTATAGAAACCACAATCATTAAAATAAACCTGAATAATGACCAACGACTCTACCTTATCTCAGCATATTGCTCCGGAAATAACAAAATAGTTACCAATCATCAGTTTGAAGCAGATTGGCAACAAATTTTCTTAGAGCTCGATAATGAAAATAACTTTTATATTATTGCAGGAGATCTAAATGCTAAATATCAAAACTGGGGGAATAGCATTAACAACCAGAAAGGTATTTATATAAACAGATGGCAATGCGACAATAGTCTGCAATACAAATCCCAAAATTACAAATCAGATGCACCTACATTCCCAGCGGCCAATAGCTATTTAGACTTAGCAATTGTGGACACGCGTTTAATCATAAAAACTGACGAAAGAGGATAAATTCCTACATTATACTATGAAAGCGATCACAAGGCCATTGAAATTCAAGTAGAAGCCATTGAAATAATTAAAATCAGGAACAGTTCAACAAAACCAATTTCCAATTTCTTGGAAATTTATAAATACCAACTGGCACTCTTGGAAATCTATTTAAGACATATCAAAATTATATAACTCCAAACGATAGAAATCTCACCAATGAAGAAATCGAGCAGTGCATAAATTGTTTGACAGAAATAATTCAAAAAAACCTAAAAATAAACTCACCTAAAATAAGAAGAAAGAATAATATGGAATGCTTTACAAATAATACGATCGAAAGACTATATAAACACAAAAGTCATATCATATCAACAATAAAACGATTAAAACGTATTGTAAGTAACAATCCACAACAAATAAACTTAATGAAATCACAAATCAAAAGAACAAATGAATTAATTATTCAAAATATAAAACTGCAAATAAACAAGCACTGGAAAAGTAAACTAGAAGCCATAAGAACAGGACCCAAAATGTTTAGAGATCTCAAAAATTTTAGAAGAAGATCTACTAACCGAGACATTAACATGCTTGAAATAAATGAAAACGAGGCAAAAATATAACCAACTTAAATATAGAATGGGTAAAAATGCCAAAAGTAGGAAACAACTACAATTGTTTTAACACACAAGATAATTTAAATATCATTGAGCACATCATTGAGAAACAAACAAACCTAAACCCCTCTTTAGGTAATCTTAGTCATGAAAGAATACTAACAGAAACAATTCAAAACATAAAACAACAACAAGCACACATAAAAGCTCGCAATATCACAAAATCAATATTTAGCAACCAAAATAAAGCAAATGAGCAACAAATGACACAGCAGGATTATTTCATAAACATTAAAGAACTAAAAGCGATACCCAGTATTGTCTTAAAATATCTTCCAGAATCAATAATAGCAGAAATATGCACAATTTTCAATAACTTGCTGAACAACAGAACCTTCCCAACATGCTGGAAACAGGCAAGATTTTTCCCATTGTTAAAAAAACGAAAAAACTCAACTAATCCTCGGAACTACAGACCTATAAGTCTTTTATCAAATTACGGTAAGATATTTGAAATCTTAATATACAACAAGATTCATAGCCACACAATTGTCAACAACCTTATACCCGATAACCAGTTTGGATTCCGTAATAAACATTCAACAACGCATGCTATCGCCAATTTAACTTCACACATATGTTACAATTTAAATAACAAATTATGTACGGGGGCTGTATTTATAGATATGGAGAAAGCTTTTGAGTCAGTTTGGCTTGATGGATTAATATTTAAATTAATGAAAATGAATTTTGACATGGATCTTATTCATATTCTACTTGATATGCTGTATAATAGAACATTTATTACAACAAACGGAATTCAATCTTCCTCCAAGATATTTACGATCCAGAATGGACTTTAGCAAGGGTCAATAACGGCTCCAATCCTATTTAATTTATATACTAGGAATCTAATAATAAATGAAAAAATAACACGCGCAACTTACACACAATTGCCTATGCTGACGATATAGTAATAAATTAAACAAATACAAGAAAATTTACAAAAAGCCATCGATTTTACATCAAATTTTCTTCATAACTGGAGAATAAAAATAAATGAATTCAAATGCGAAAACATACTATTTCGAAAACCTTATAAATTAGCAAATAAAGACATGCGAAAAAATAAAAATAATTTAAAAATTAAAATAAACAACAAGGATATCGAACAAAAAGGATCAGTGAAATATTTAGGAATAAATATTGATAAATTTTGTTATATAACAAATCACATAATCGTGCAACTACTTAAAGCCAAAAATGCAATTTTTATGAATAAAGCGATCTTCTATTCCAAATTTGTGAAACCGGAAGTCAAAAGAATATGTTATCAAACTCTGATCAGGCCTATTTTAACATACGGTTGTCCTATATGGTTTAATTGTAACAATAGTTATATGGAACGCATCCGATTATTCGAAAGAAAATGTATTCGTCATTGCACAGGTCGGCATAGAAAACCGGAAAATGAATACAAACATTACATTTCAAAAAGAGTGCAATATGAAAATTTCAATACAGACAGAATAGATATCCATATACTTAAACTGATAAGGAATCATATAAACAGGACAACAATAAACACTGAAAACTCTTTGACATTTGGACTATATTATACGAATGATAGTATAATTGAAAACAGTATAGAAATTAACAACATACCAGGACCAGAAGCTTTTATTTATCTAGACAAATTCCGGTACATACAAGGTGATAATCAACTGCCAATCATTTATCATATTCAAAGATTACCAAACGAAAAAGGATTTGATAGGACAAAATTTCCGAATTATGATGAAAGTTTACTAAGGTTTAGCACAGAATTCAAAAGAACTAACAATGATAAATACATCGCAAATAAAGAAAAATATTGGTGGCTGCAAAGATAGGCACATATAATGAAGATTTTGTATAAGTATAGTTTAATTTAGTTTTAAGTAGTCAAATTTTATGAAATTGTTAAATGACATTTTTATAGCTTAATTTTTATGCCTACAATTTATATTTAATAAGGAGCATAATGAGTGACCTCAAAAAAAAATAATTTAGAACAAATAATATTTTTTTAGTCAAATCTAATTACTAGAGCACCGTCAGGTCAGTAGTAAGACCAAAGAGTAAAAGATCTTTGATTTTCTTGTAATATTCTCTCGCCATCTATCATTGTAACTATTGAAAGCTTAAATAAAGAATCATATTTATAAAAAAAAAAACTTGTGTTTCGTCCTTACCAGGCTTCGGGATCATTTTAATTAGTGAAGTTTTCCATTTTTTAGGGAAATATCCACATCTCAGTATTGCATTAAATATATAGATTAAGAGGTTTATGCATTTTTTCCGGTAATTAAATCATGTCCTGGACCTTTCTTTGAGATTAGACTTTTAGTAGTAGTTTTAACACTTTTCTATTTAAATTTTATAGGATTTACGATACAATAAACCTTTGCATAATCCGGCAATATACTAACACTGCTTTGCTCATTTGGTGTAAATATTTTTTTTAAGTGATTGGAGAAAACATTAGTCTTTTCAATGTCACTTCTGGCCCAGTGGCCATCTGGTTGTTTGATTGGTAGATTCGATAGGGCTGGGCTGGCCTTCTTAATTTTTTTGTTGCCTTACATAGTGAATAATCCGTTTTTTCTTTGATCTGCTTCCTCTACCAAAGCTCGTTTTAGAGCTTTAATAGCTTTATTTAATTTCCTTTTGAGTAGTGGAGACTTTTGGTGCTGCCATTGCCGGCGTATGTTCCGCTTTTCTTGAATTAACTGCTGAATGTTAGGATGACATTTCTATATTTATCCCATTTAGTAAATTTGCTTTTTAGACATATAGGTGGGTCAATTTTTAAAGCATCGGTACTCAATTTGAATATAATTGGAGAGTGATCAGATGATAGGTAATAGCAATCGTCTACTTGAGCATTGGTGCGGGCGATTCCTTTTGTTACACAGAAGTCTATATGATCAGGTATTTTCTTTCTATCTGTAGGCCAGTAAGTAGGGTGTTGAGAAGATAAGAAACCTAGATTTTCCTGGATAATTGCTTCATAAAGTTGATAACCTTTAGGTGAAGTCAGTCTCGAAACCCATTGTAAATATTTAGCATTGTAATCGCCTCCTGCGAGAAATTTTATGCCCAGCTGATTAAAATAGTCCAAAATAGGTGGGCAGTAAACGGCAGAAATTACACAATTACCAGAACATTCTTCTAGGCAAATATTAGTTGCTTGAATGTGATCTTTATCATATTTGTTTAGTTCAAGTGTTTTATTCTTTTTTTTTTTATTAAAACTGCAGTGTCGCCATGTGCTTTACCATCCGGATGTTTGGTGTCATAAACTGAATAGCCATTAATTTTAAAAAAATGTTTAAGTATATTTTGATCGTTAAGGAAAGTTTGTATTTCAGCTTTGTGTTGTGAAAGGTCATTTACAGCTATTTTTAGAAGAATCATTTCTGGTTTTTGATAATAATTTGCATTAGTGTGCTTATATTTTGCACCATCATGCTCATTTGTTTTTCCATCATCATCATGAAGCTTTGGATTGTTTCAGACAGTTTATTTATGGTTGCATGGATATTTGACTCTTCGTCATTGCAATGAACTTTTGGTGTTGGTACTGTAACCCTTAGAATATTTGCATAGGAGATGCCTGGTTTCGCAAAACTATTTTCAACTATCTGGATATTATTGTTTTTTGCGTTTGTAAATACATCGGTTGGCGGAACAATACAATTTCTTGAGATCATATTGCTTTGATTGCATTGTGACTTAAGCACTTGTTGCTCATATCGCATTTTTGGGGTAGTTTTGCGTTTCAAGTTCAGATAAACTAGACAGCCTCGGTAATTAGCAGTGTAATTCTCACCACAATTGCTGCAGTGCTTCACTGATGGATTATTTTTTGTTTTATTGCACTGTTTCGAATCATGAAGTTCGCCACAAATAATACAACAAACTTTATTCAGCGTACAGTAAGCTTTAGTGTGACCGTATTCTTGGCACTTAATGCATTGAACTGGTCCGGTTTTCTTCATAGGTTCCTCTACGGTGATTTTGCGGTGCAGTAAGTATTTTATATACTGTGTTTTTCTTCTACTTTCAGTTCAATATATCTGAGGGATTTTTCGGTAACATAAAACCTTGCCTTTCAAAACTATGTCTAATACACGAACTTTTACAAATAGCGTTTATTGAAATTCCATCGAATGCTGCGAGTTTCGACATAATTTGTTCAAAATTGCGATGTTGTTTGGGATTTTTGAAATTACAGTCAATTTGTTTAATAGTTTACTTCCATGCATTGCTGATCCACTCGTGGAAGAGTTATTTGCCTGTTTCCGCTTCATAATCATATTATGTAAGTTGGTGAGATGACGATGCAGGCCAATGGCGAACGACGCTTTACAAGCAAGAACCTTTGCACATAGAATACATATGGCTTGATCACTATTTTTCTCTGTTCTTTTGAAATATTCCCACACCTGGTCGCTTTCATATTCAGTCATTTTTCGTAACGGCTAAACAAATAATTTATTTACAACATATAAATTAAATAATATATTAGTTTAAACTTGTTCCTAATTCTTTAAAATTTTCGCTTTCGTTGCGCATGGAATAATCTTTACCTTCCTGAAGTAGTTTGGCGTAACGTAATTGATTATCTCCTTCATTGTTGTAAACAAACTAATAATATATATATATATATATATATATATATATATATATATATATATATATATATATATATATATATATATATATATATATATATATATATATGTTGTTGTTGTATGATATGTCAACTTATATGTACTAAATGTAAAATTATATGTACTAAATATTATATGTACTAAATATTGTTTTATTTCGATTTAGTTCTTTACTATTAATCTTCAATTCAAATAATACAACATCAATGACAGCTTGAAAAATAAAAATGATAGTTTGAAAAAAAAAAATTAATTTCTCGAAAATCTCGACCAAATTTTCTCGAGAAATAAGAATCTCGAAAATAACAAAATTAATTTTCTCGGGAGTGTAAAATTACGATTTCTCGAAATTCTCGAGACGAGATTTCTTGAGCAGAAACTCTAATTTCAACTTGTAGCCATTATACTAAACCGTTATAAAAAATCACGATTATTAAAGAAGATAAAGACTTAAAGAAATCAGTTTAAAAATTTATTTTTGCGGTCTTGTATATAAAGTCTGTCTTACACGTCTCACACCAACAAAATAGAAATCATTATTACAAATTGCGTGAAAGTAGAAAAATATGATTGTCTTCAATGCTGGTATTACAATTTTCCATAAATTAAGGGAAAATTAGAAATATTAATTTTTTTTTAAATTTTATGTTCTTTTCTGTTTTTTATTATTAGAATAAATTATAATTCAATTAAAATTTAATTTAAATATTTATCCCATAGGAAATATTCTAGTTTCAGATTATATTAATAATAAGTATTTGTAAAAAATGGTTTGGGATATCACCGAAAGTCATAAATTTAGTTACTGATTATGATTACATCATGCGATATATATATATATATATATATATATATATATATATATATATATATATATATATATATATAATAAATATACATAGTTATTTATTTTATAAGTTTGTGTATAAATTGTATATACTATATACATAAATGTTAGATGATGATAAGGTTACTTTTTGGATAGAAGAGTATGCGTATAAAAAGTGCTGTAGTTGTAACCACGATAGTTTTTTTAGTACTGTAATAATTTATTTTATAATAAATGGTGTATATGGGAATTATGATTAACCTACATATTTAATATATACATATTTTTATAATTTGGATTAAATAAACTTTATAATCATGATTAGATATTTACGTATAAATTATTCCCAAAGACCAAGTTTATGGTTTTATTTTAAATATAGGTAATTTTGAATTTTATTTTTTTTTTGTGTTAAACCAGTAGAGTATTTATTATAACAGTTTTGTGTGATAAAACGAGATGGACCAACAAAATTAAAATATATAATTTGGGTATTCTCCCATTTTTTTTCAACTATATAATCGGTTTGAATGGTAAATCTATTAATAAAACACCACCGAAGCAACACAATTAATTCCATTATTAAATTATGTACTGCCCACTTAGGAGATTGCCAGTTTCCCACCGCAGAGTCGATTTATTGTTAATTACAAATATAAACAATGTTATATGCTTCTCAAAATGGTATAATTTGATAAAAAGTACCTAATAATAAAATTCCAAAAAAATATTTTAATTTTTTTTAAATAGTAAATTTTATTTTAAATTTTAATAGTTTGTTTTGCAAAAAAAAAAGTTTTTTGTATATAATATAATATTCTTTTGCTTCTGCTGTTGCTACATTTCTTCTTTAACACAAACAAAAAAAGTAGAGAATTTAAGCGTCTTGCATTGTCTTAATTTATTTTTAACATTGTTGAAAATTATATATATATATAACAATGTAGTTATAAAAGTTTGCTGCAATGTTACTTAAAAAATAAAATAACTATAAGATTTATATCATTTTCCCACCAATTTTTGCTTTTCACCCACCCAAAGTCCATAAACACAAATACATAAACCGATAGAGAGCACGACAAAATAATTCGTTTAGTTTTAAAACATTCTTAATTTCTATATTTTTATTTTTGACTTTATTATAAAATTTAAAATGTTTTATTATTTAAATAGTAGCAAAACTAAATTTGTTTAGAATCTCATGACTTTGTATTTAAAATAAACAAAAGAAAATAATTTTCCAACCAAAAAATATTCATTTGTCTTTAAATTCACGTGGATGGTAAAGTCGTTTGTTTCTAAATATAAAAAGTACTTCTAGATTAACGGAAGCTATTTTATCCTTTTAGAAATTTAAGAGTTTTTGTTTGGTATCAGACATGAAGTTTAAATAAAACTCTATGTGGTTATATTTTTCAGAAGAATAAAAATGTAATTTTTTATGTTTTTATTTCTTAGATTTCTTAAGATGTCGGTCTTCTTAGAATCAGTAGCGGACTTACGGGTGCGCGCAAAAGTAGGGCCCCTATACCGCAATGTTCTATTTATTAAATATGTTAAGTAATTACACAATAAAAATATCTCGTAACAAGTATGCAATTTGAGATTCGCAATTAGTTCAATAATATACGAAAAAGAATGCAATTATTCAAATTACTTGCTAAATTATGTTTGGCGCTTCGAAACCATATCGAATCTAACTCTCGACTAGAAAAGATAATATTGCGAGATCTGATGAGTTTCTTAAAAAACATCTGCAAAATTTTTAAAATTGTAGTCCTAACGATGGTTATCCAGAACGATGTTTTAAATACTATGAAAATATTGGGAATAGATATTAAAAAATGTATAGGTCAAAGTTACAGTAACGCCACAATCATGTCAAGGAAATATAATGCTGATTAAAAAAAGAGAAAATATAAATTGAGAAATATGAAAAAGTAGTTAATAATAATAATAATACTAATTCTTTATTAAATGCTTAAGCTAAAGCTTTTGTACATTAAATATAGAAAAAAAAACAAAATTATGAACAGTTAACATATTAAATCATAGAAAATAGTTATATAATATTGTTATGAAACTAATTTTAAACATAAAACTTTAAATTTTTCAATAGAACTATTTTTTTTATAATTCATTCGGTAAACCGTTCCAAATATTAATCGCCTTTATTAAACCAGAGCTATTGTAAATTTGAGTCCGATTAATCGGCCCATTAATGTTCATAGTACGCCTAGATGATGAAAATTTTAACTTATAATGTAAGTATAATGGTACACCAGATTTAATAATGCGAAAAATGGAAACTGCAGTACGATAAAAATAAAATTCAAACAAGTCGCAACCTAAAATTGAGTTCTTGAATCCAGAAATATGATCAAACTTTCTTAAGTCATGAACATATCTCACACAATTATTAAATGTAATTTCTAGCAACCGTTTAGATGAACTATCACAGTTAGAAAATATAATATCACATAGTACGTAAAAATTGGCATTACTAAACTATTAACAAGAAAAATCCGAAGATCAACAGGACAAAATTTTTTTATTCGCCTAAGCGAAAATAAGTTATAATTACACGACGACAAAGGGCACCTACATGGTCATTCCAAGTAAGTTTTGAGTTTAGAAGTAAACCCAAATTATTAACAGTTGGTACAAATAAAATTATACCACTATCCAAAAAAAGCTTAGGAGAAATATTATTAAATTTTCCTCTAGTGAGCCATAATGCTTTACTTTTGGTCGGATTAATGGACAGCGAATTGTTTTTAGCCCATAGTGAAATATTTTTTAGATCTAAATTTAGTCGCCTGACTCAAACATCTAATTTAGAAATATCTCCACCGATATACAGTTGTAAACCATCAGCATAAAGATGAAATTTACAGTTTGCAATATGCCAAGGTAAATCATTAATGTAAATCGAAAAAAGTAAAGGGCCTTGAGGCACTCCCGTAATTACGTCAGTTATATTCGAAACGTCATTGCCATGCTTTACAAATTGTTTACGATTACTCAAATACGAATAAAGTAACAAAATTGCCGAATTAGAAAATTTGTAATACAATTTTAACTTTTGAAGTAACTGAACATGATTTACACAAACAAATGCTCTGAAAAAATCTAAAAGGACCAAAATTGCAAACGAATTTGGTTTCTAAGATACGAATCTAAGATAGCTGATATATCATCAACTATATGCACAAGTGCAGTAGTAGTACTATGGAAGTTTTGTATCCAGATTGAAATTTGGATAGGAAATCAAAATTATTTAGATAATCACTTATTTGCAGTTGAATAATTTTTTATAAAACCTTAGACAAAACGGGGAAAATACTCATTGGTCGAATGTCACCGATACAGATAATCACATCAGATTTAGGCAGTAGAATGATCGAAGCCACTTTTCACACATTAGGAAATGTGGATTTAGTTAAACATTGGTTAATAATAAAAGTAATATAAAGCAGAAACAAATCAATAAATGGTTTCAATAATTTGAAATTTACCATATCGAATGCTATAGCTTCAGACTTAATTGATCGTATTGGATTTAATACCATTTGTTTATCAACGCAATCAAAAACGAAAGCACAGGTATCAAAATAAAAAGAATCAGGTAAAGGTAACACGCATATAGATTTATTTAGTTTACTGACACCAACCAAAATTTCATCAGCAGAGAACTCAATGACAGCTGATGCAGTGCTAGAAATACCAAGCTTCTTTAAATTATTCCATGTAGTTTTAGAATTAAATGTATTCCTAAAATAAAATAATTTCTTAGTTTCATTGATGCATTTATTAGTGAGATTTCTAAACTATTTAAATGAAATCCTATCGGATTCCAATTTAAATATTTATATTTTTTAAAGGCTGAATCTCTGCATTTCATTAACTTTAAAATATGTATATTTAGCCAAGGAGCAGTTCTACATTTCTTAATACTAGTTTTAAACGGAACACAAGTAGCAGCCATGTTTATAACATGTTTGAATTAAATACGTCAATAATATTATTTACACCATCTAGCAAAAATAGATTAGCCCAGTCCAGAGAAAAGTAACAAATAATAAAATCCTCACGATTGATTGAATTCAAATCAGGAATATCATAATATATAATTTTATCTCTGGCACGGTTAAACTTGTAATGTGCATAGAGTAAATCATGATCAGAAATAGCCGGAACAGTAAGCTGTCCAAAAGAAATAATGTCATGTTTATCAGGTTCATATAAAACTATTAAACCTAATAAACTATCCAACCTAGTAGGCTTAAAAGGCAAATAACATAAATTATACAAACTTAAGCAGATACTTAGCTTATTGTTGGTCAACATATTAAAATTAAAATCCCCAACACAAATAACTTTTTCATACTCTGACAAAAATTGTGAAAAAATTTGATGTACATTATTAATATCATCAGTACAAGCAGGAGGAGGATTTTAATTGATTAATATGAGAATTTTACCATAACAACCCCTAAGTTCAGATGCTAAAAGTTCAATTTTACCAAAGTTACCCGAAAATAATTTGCGGACTTTTAAGCAGTTTCAGTAATAGAGACCCACTCCATCCCATCGTGTATTATTCATTCGAACGAAACGTAAAAATGTATAATTGTTAATATGGAGCGACTCGTTTGTAATTTTGTCATTAAGGAGCATTCCTGTCAAACCAAGAAAATCAAATCTGGATGTATTCAATAAAACAGCAATCTCATCAAAATGTTTAACTAAACTACGAACATTCAAATGCCCAAACTTTAAACTAAAATTTATGTTTACCTGATTAATATTTGAAATAGTCTCAATAATTAAACTGTTGTTACTTGACTGTGTCGAGTTCCTAAAAAAGGACGATAACTTGATTTTAGTTAAAATTACTTAACCAAAGTCCTAGCAGGCCACGATGATGGATCCATTAATTTTGGTAAATCGGAATAGTGCACATACATTTTAAAAGATGAATAGTCCTGTTGTGCATCTTTAAATTTAGGGTTGAAACGTTGGATCCTAGTTTCATATAATTTAAACTTATCGTTTAAATATTTATCGACATCAGCAATGGTGATATCAGCATGCAATCTCGAAATAAATATTTGTTTTCTAGGTTCCACAGTCCTTAAAGTGGATTCACTACCTGAACCAATTACAATTAAATTGGTTCTATTTGACGTTGAACTCAAATTATCTTTCTTCTTAAATTTCTTTTCCGTTTTAGATATTATATTATGATTTCTGTTGTTACTAAAGCTGATATCTAAGTTACTGCATTGAGATATGGAACCAATATCACTAACGAAAGAAGAAGCAATATCTTCCAGTAGTTTTTGATTAGTTTTAGCGGAATCCGGTAACACCGGATCAATTTTTACACTATTGACCATATTCAAATTGCCAAAATGATTAAAGTCACTTTTTAGATCACTGTCACTTAAATTTGTACCACTATCCACATTTCCAGTTGCACACATTTTTAAATTGTTAATGGAACTCTGAATGTTTTTACAAATTACTGTTAATTCAGACATTTCAGTCACTTGCATTTTTAAAGTATCATTACAATTTATGCAAAACCAATGTACATTACTATTAACACGAATTAAGTCAAATAATGATTTTTTAATATTAGCACATTTATAGTGCGCTTGCTTATTGCGATGGCCACAAATGAGCGGAAGCCCAGTGACATCAGTGTCACAACAAACACACAAATTGGTGATCATTTTAATACATTAAAACAAACAAATAAAACGAAACAAACAAATTGAAACAGCAAACAAAACGAAACAGACAAAACGAAATTAAACAAACTTAACACAACTTAACAATGATTTACAGATAACAATGTTTAAATAAAATTATTTGAAAATATTTTTCAGCACAGCAAAAATAAAATTTCGATGTTATTCGCTCGGCTTTCTATATCGTTTTTGATAAGTAGTTCTAATGGTTCTGTGAAATCCTCCTCTACAGCGAATAAATGGTGTAAGTAAATCTCTCCAGGCCAACGAGTGTGATTTATAATTGGCTGTTAAACTGTTGGATTCACTTAAATGTTAAATAGTCGTAGTAAGAAACGATTGTACTTCCATGGAAACTCTTACATGAACCGACGAAATTTTAACTTCTACTGAAAGTATTACGGCTCAACGACAAATTAAGGAAATGCAGTTAATTTGAAAAATTAGCGCTTATTACCTTTTTCATCAAAGGAAAATAAATATTTATGCCAAACTCATGCTTGTGTAGAATTAAAGATACATTTTTCCCCACTACTACTGAGAAGTTTAGATTTTTTGAGATTTGTAATACTTTGTAAATTTTAAAACCCTTAAGGTAGTTTCTTAATTGACTTACCTCAAGAGCATAGAAAGGCGGAAACAGAATATTTTTTGTCTTTAACATCACTTTTGTAAGTATTTCAAACAGACCATTGGTGGGAGTTCCATCGATCAAATGCACAGTTTATGATATAAAACATAAATCCTTAAAAATAAATTGGCTGCGTTTGTTTATTCATTGTTTCGTTAACTGTGTCTTTTTCGAGTTAGCCTTGGTGAATGTTTAAGTTTCGGAGGACGATTTCGTTTGTTTAAGCGTACTTAGTTCATCTTAATTTGTCAAATTTAGTACATTAAAATAGTATATAGATGGACCACGAACTTTAACCAAAACTGAAGATTTCGATTTTTTTGAAAAGCTATTGTAAATGGTTTCTAACAAGTGGATATTTTAACAAAATATTGCATATCTTTCTATCCCAGATGCCTATTAATTATAAAGTAGGACTTTTACTTGAACTACCATAATCAAAGGTGGGTTAACGACTAAAAATAATCAAATTTTTACCGAGGCCAAGAAGATGAAAAAATGTGGAAAAATCCATAAAATTTTTATTAAAGCGGGTATTGTTATCATTAACACTACATCATTATGTAGCGCTGTGATTGTCAAGAATATATCTGACATTAAATATTTGGTGTATGTTATACCTCTCAACTTCTCAAAGCAAAATATGTTTTTAATATGATACTGGAGTTATTTGAAGAATTTGTTCCATTAAAGACTGTTATTATTAAATCTTTTAAACCACCTTAGATGATAAGATTTTGAACTTAATTAGACTCAAAAATTTCATTTTTTACCGTTGAAAACGGCTTAAAAGCAAACACATTTATCATGAATTTAAATTACTTCAAAATAAAATTAGCTCAGCGAAAAAACTAGCCAAAGTAAACTATTTTTCAATTAAATTTTTCTGCTACCATAAGTGTTTTGGAAAAATCTGAAATTTATTAATCCACTATCTGATAAAAAACAAGAATGTAATAGCTCTTTTACAGTGGATGAATTAAATGTATTTTTCAGTTCGAATATACGCCTATAAATAATTTAAGTTCAATATTGGATAGCTCCAAACAAGCTATTTCGTTTGAAGGTGATTTCAGTTTTAGGAATATTGATATTGAGGACCTAACATTAGCTTTAAATTCTATTACCTCGAATGCACCAGGTATTGATGAGGTTCCAATAAAGTTTATAAAAATTATTTTTCAATAAATTGATTGTTTTTTTGCTCCATGTTTTTAATAATTTAATTAAGCCTTCTACATTTCCTTCGATATGAAAACATTCTAGAATTATACCTGTTCCAAACAGAAAACTAGTACAGATGTTTCGGATTTCCGTCCAATTATAGTTTACTTCCTGGATTATCCAAGGTATTTGAAAGAATACTGAAAACCGAAATATTGTACTTTCTCGTTTTTCGAAACCTACAATCTGATTATCAATCAGCCTTCAGATCACATCGTAGTACAACTGTACTGCAAATTAGTGATGATATTCGTAGAGTAATTGATGAAAGAAAATCATGTTTTCAAGTGGTTAGCATGAACTCAGTTGTGTCTAGTTCTCTAAATACTAAATTTGGAGTTCTACAATGATCAATTCTGGGACCCATTTTATTTATTATATATATATTAACGATCTTCCCAAAGTGTTAAATCACTGTAACTACCATACGTTCGCAGATGACTTACAAATATATAGATTCTCAGATTCTTGTTATTTGATTGATATCATCGATAAAGCAAATATCGACATTAGTTTAGTCGCCAAATGGTTACTGAAAAAGAAGCTTTTTTTAAATAACGTACTAATGATCTACCCAAATTATCTGTAAATGGAATACGCATTGATTATTCTGAAACTGTTGTTCTGAAAGAATCTGGGTGTGATTTTTGACAAACTCCTTGTTGGGGACCTCATGTTCAATCTGTTAGTAAAACAATTATTTACTTACTAAGAATGTTATGGTCTATAACAAAATGCCTTAAAACTGAAATTTAAATTGTTCAAATCTTATATTCTTCCACATTTCCTATACGGTGATGATTTACAAAAACAATACTATAATGATCTTCAATTGTTTTTAATAGTTGTGTAAGATATGTATTTAGGTTAAGAAGTAACCTAAATACATATCTTACACAACTAACCAATCAAATTAACACATATAAACCATGTGACTAGCTTCACCAATCAAATCACACGTTTGCGGATATAATGATGCGTAGTAAAATAAAAACAAAGTAAAAACGGAGATAAAAATATTTTAAATTGGTTTATAAATGGAATACGGAAATTTTGTTCTCGTACGAGTGATTTGATTGGCGACGCTAGTCACATGGTTTATATGTGTTGATTTGATTGGTTACTACGCGGATATTTTTTATATTTGATATCCGCATACGTAATTTCGCCTTTAATGAATTATTTAAATATCGAGTATGCCTGTTTATTTTTAAATTGTTAAAATACCAGCAACCAAAATACTTAATTAACAAAATTAAAAAATCGTCAAATCACTTGCAAATGTTAAAGCCTGCTGTCAACAAATTGAGGCTCATGAACTGTTCTCTTTTCGTAAGGGGAATTAGCATATGGAATAGTTTACATATATTAATATAAAAAACTCGTGATCATCAGACGTTTTTCGAAGGAATTATTTTGAACAGTTTGCTTAGTTGGTACACATAAACTTTAAAAGTTTTTTTGATTATGAGTTTTTGTTTTGTTTATGCATATTATTGGTTATGTGTTGGTTTAATGTATAAATAAATAGAAAATAGGAAATAAAAAAAAAAAAATGAAACAAATTTAAATATTAAGTAAATACAACGTTTGAATACAACGTTGGCGACGAGAATAATTGTTGGAAGTAAAATTACTTTCAAGGTCCGTATCATTTTATTTAAAAATATATAAATTGAAACGACTTGTTTATTTTAGATATAGAATGTATGTAATCTCCGACATTTTCACTCGATTGATTAATGATGCACTTAAAACAATTTGAGACACAGCTAATAACAATAATTTTTATGTCTGGAAAGCCAATAATATATCGACTAACTAAGTTTTATTTAATCCGAGATGTTCCATCAAATCATGTGAATTGCGAATTATTTGGTACTGCATAGCTTCCGGAACATAAAATCATAATTTTCGTTTATTTATTTTTCTATAAATTAATCCATCTTTCAACTCGAAAAAAAATGTTTTCTGTTTTTAAATGTGGTCGCAATTCTTCTAACTTTGGGTCTTATCGTCTGCTCAAACAAATTTTCTTGGATTAATAAAATGGTTTAAACTCTACTTATAATGTATTTTTATGCTGCATAAGACTACTTCTTCGATGCTCAGTTACGTAGTCAAATTTCCTTCTTCAAAATAACCAATAAAGTTAATTTTGCACGATCTGTAACTATTCTAATGGAATGACCAATTAAGTAACCACGTATTCTAATTCATACACGATACCATCAGAATACTGATGATGTTTTGGGTACGAAATCAGGTGGAATTTGTCATCATTTTTTTTTCTTGCGGTGAGAAAATTGTAAGAACTTAACGTTTACCTATTTTTAATTTCAGTTTCGTAAATCATTCGAACTCTGCTTCGCCAATTTCGAGCGCAGAGTCTTGCAACGGGTTTGCAAACAGTGAAGTCTAATAAAAATTTTTGTGAGCCGTTCTTGCGGAAGAATTAAAAAATTTTTATTAGCCGAGCAATATGTTTCTAAATTGTTTCGTAAACGGTTATGCTCAATATTAAATGTTTCCAAATGTTGAAACTATATATTAATAATATTTCTGACATTATCAATTGCTAGTGCTTGTAGTGTAAAATCATTTAGAATTTTTAAAACAAGTAAAACATTATTAATTTTCATTAATAACACAAGAACATTTTATGACTTTTGTAAATTGAAAGTTTATCATTACAGGGCCTGGATTATAACGAAATGATTGAAAATCGTGCGTTTTTTATTTGGACAATTTTTACCATAACAATATTTTTTTAATTTAAAAAGGGCGCCTTTTTAGCAACTGCACGCAGAAGCACAAGCATTATGAATCCACCTCTGCTTAGAATACAAAAAATACAATTTTGACGCCTTTGTTTATTTATCGATATGTAATCATAGTCATTACTTTTGAGGAAATTGAAGTTTAAAATTTACCAACTTTGGTTTTGCATAAAAACCATTAAAAAAAAAAATCATGCAATTGTTTTGTAATACATATAACCATTATAAAAAGTACAACAATTTTGCCACATAAACATTAATAATTATGTTGTTTTTTATGAAAAAATAAACAAAATAGTGTTTTGTTTAGCACAAGGGATAAAAACCATTCCTTAATACTAATCAATAATGACTTATTTACCAATAAGTCATTGATATCACAAAATAAATTGAAAATTATTGTTTACAATAAAATCATTTATACCTTATCTAACCCATAAGTCGTATAAGTTAGTTTTGTTTAAATTCACCAATGGAACATATCACTTTGGTCAGTTTTACAAAATAGCCAATTTGCCTTAAGTGCAATTTATACTAGTGCAAACTAAGCAATTAAGACTTAACTAACACATTTTAAATAAATATTCCTTATCTGAAAACTATATAAGATGTTTTTGACTAAAATGCTTTAGTTAAGTTATTCTGGATTAAGGCAAAACTTCTTTTTTGTTAGAATGAAATATATTTTGGTTAATTATACATTTTATATAACTAAATTTCACCAAAAAATGTAGATAAGGTGAACATCTATGGTATGGCAGTGTTGTTTTTATGTAATATGGTATATATATAATTTTATCGTTTAGTCAAAAATAGACCAACCACGATTATTTTCTAGCGAAATAGGGGTTCCCAAAAAGAATTTAAATATATACATATACATACATATATGTATGTAGTATATCAAAACCACCAACAATGTTTTTTTGATTTTGAGTAAAATAAAGTACTTTATTCAAATAGTATTATATATTTATATGAATAAGCGAAATTTTTATTTTTAAGAGTGGCTGATAATTGTGGGTTTATGTTTGTATAACATAAAAAAAAATTTAAAAATTAAATTGCCTGTAAAAAAAATTGTTTAGAAATGTGTTGTTTTAAATAGTTTCTAACATATTTTAAACATATACATTTTAAACATACAAAAATACAATTTAAAAAAAAACATGTTTTTTACCAGCCCTAAATTAAAAGAATCGGATATGTGGATTTCCGAAATGAAAAATAATTTCTACAGAACCAGTATATTACAATAGAAATTTTTGTATTTATTAAAAAAAAATTAAATGGTTATAGCTTTCTAAAATAATGTTGTTTTTTATGGAAAAATAAACAATACCCCCTGTGTAAGACAAAACACTGTCTTACACAGGGGGTAAAAACCATTCCTTAATACTAATCAATAATGACTTATTTACCAATAAGTCATTGATATCATAAAATAAATTGAAAATTATTGTTTTCTTGCGAAGCATTTATACCTTATCTACCACATAAGTCGTTTATAGTTATTTAATATTATTAATTTTCTTTTAAACAATTTAACATTTTAGTTAGATACGGGTTAGGCAAATAGCCAATTTGCCTTGAAAATTATTGTTTACTTGCGAAGAATTTATACCTTGTCTACCAGATAAGTCGTTTATAGTTCTTTAATTTTGTTAATTTTTTTTAAACAATGTAATATTTTAGTTAGATACGTACGGGTTAGGCAAATAG
This sequence comes from Tipula confusa, assembly GCA_963556175.1. Classification (NCBI taxonomy): domain Eukaryota; kingdom Metazoa; phylum Arthropoda; class Insecta; order Diptera; family Tipulidae; genus Tipula; species Tipula confusa. Next base: position 180,901,343 of record OY744475.1, read on the forward strand.
TCGATTTGCCTTGAAAATTATTGTTTACTTCCGAAGCATTTATACCTTATCTACCACATAAGTCGTTTATAGTTCTTTAATATTATTAATTTTCTTTTAAACAATGTAATATTTTAGTTAGAGACGGGTTAGGCAAATAGCCAATTTGCCTTAAGTGTAATTTATACTAGTGCAAACTAAGAAATTAAGACTTAACTAGCACATTTGAAATAAATACGCCTTATCTGAAAAACATATAAGGAGTTTTTGATTAAAATGCTTTAGTTAAGTTATTCTGGAGTGGCTGATAATTCTGGGTTTATGTTTGTATAAAATAACAGGAAATTTAAAAATAAAATTGCCTAAGATAGGCAGTAAGAGAAATTTGTGTATGTTGTAAATGTTTAAAGATGTGTTGTTTAAAAAATGAAATGAAAAATATTTTCTACAGAACCAGAAACAAAATCCAAAACAGTGATTTGACTAAACATAGAAATTTTTATACTTATTAAAAAAAGAATTAAACGGTTATAGTTTTTAAAATTATACGGTTGATGTAATTTCAACCGTATAATTTTATCTTATGTTTATCTTGCATATTTTCTTAATCAAAGTAGATTACGTCATAAAATTCAACAAACAAAAGCTGTATACTTTTGATAAGCAACAATTTTACCAGGTATAATAAATAAAAAACGAGAACGAAAATTCTTTTAAATAATCTAATCTACACATTTATCCCCCAAAGTATGGCCAAGCCTTTAAAATACCACACAATCGTTAAAGAAATCTATTAAAGGAAAAAACTTCTTAAGACTAAGATAATTTCAATTGTTGATTCACAAAAAAGCGAATAAAATCATTAATTTTTTTTTCTTTTAAGATTTGTGAAAAATAATTATCATTAAGATAATTTTAATTTTTTTTTTTATGTTTTGTTTTTCTTCTATGTGCTAATATAAAGCGTTTTATTCTCAGTTTTTACCTTTCTGTGTTCAACGATTACAATCCCAAACGCATAAAAATTAAAACAAAATGGAAAAGGACATCTGGGAAATTTAAATTTGATTGTTAATTTCTATATATATATATAGTACATACATACAAGTATTTTGAAATTAAAATTAAAGATATTTAGATAAAATTCTATTGTTTATATGTTTTTTATATTTTAGATGATGAATAATCGCGTTTAATTACGAGATCATTTTGACTGTATGGTATATACAGAACGTTTCTTTTAAGCAATATTTTTTTTTATATTATGCTTTTAAATTAAAAAAAAAAAATTAAAATTAAAATCTTATATAATCTCTTCATTACCATTACAAAATTATAAATTATATCTTTTATACCAATATGTACATATTTAGATATATACATACGAACATGCAAATCTAGAATTTTAAATATTTTTTTATATGCTAGATTACATATGCGTACTCGTCTGTTGTATATATGTACTCGTATAATGCGAATGAAAATAACGAATAAAGGATTTAAGGGTCGCCCTCTCGCGTTGATAATCGTTTAAACCACCATATGATTTTTTTTTTAGTCTTATGAGGCTTTACATATTTGGTTTATGAGTGAATCCCTGGTGCAAGAAATTTATGAAATGTAGTAATACGGGTAGGTTTGGTTAACGAGTTGGAAAAATATATTTCGTCAGGGTTATTACATATTTCATTTTTATTCGTTTATTTGAGACTTAATGAACTGTACTTTACGAATATTTAATGTCAAATATAAAAGAAATTTAACGTATCTATTTTACGGGATAAAAATGTTTGTATCCAAAATAAAAATGCATGTATCTGTATGGTTCAATTATAGAACTTAAATTAGACAATTAGTAAAGTCGATCATTCTTAAAGTCGATGAACATAAAATTTTTACAGTTATAAAATAGATGTCGTAAAGCGGTTAATTCAATTGATTTGTAATGCTTAATCAATTTTTTTAAAATGTAATTTGTATTAATTTTAAAGTTTTGTGTCAAATAAAGTGTATATTTGTATGATGATTAGTGAAAATAATGGGAAAACTTGCATTTGAGCTGATATGAATTTTTATTATGAACCCGTTCCGGTTCAGAGAATATTTCATAATTTTGTGAACCCGAACCTGAACCAAATCAAAATTTGAGTTCGAGTTCAAGTTAAATTTTCTTTCCAAAAATAATAAACAATCAGTTTGGGGAAACAATTGGGGAAAATATGAATGTTTCTATAATATTTCTAGAGACCAATAATTTTGAATACAAATTATTAGTCAAACATAAAATAACAATCGTCATGCTACGCCATCTGGAAACGGACACTAGCACATATTTTTCAATGTCATCTCAACATAAGAACGAGAACATCAGCTGTAACAATTGCATCCAACTGTATTTTGTTGCGTATTTATCAACGGTGTACAACATCATAAAACCATCCGGATTATTGTTAGAAGACAGGACAACAACAACACAGTACAACATCAATACCAGAAAAATCGTAAATTAGTTTTTCTTTATCCAAATTATATATATTTTTTTTGTTTGGCAATACTTTTACGTAGAATCATAGTTTTACTTTCTTAAAGTAACCACAGATAACTATACCAGATGAACATCTTATATGGCTGAAATATACACAAGTAAATTCATACTACGCAAATTAATGCAACCGAAATCTAACCAAATCAAAAATAGATATACATATAAAAATGCATATTTTCATCCTTTTCTATTTTTTTTGCGCATGATTTATATTATAAAAAAGAAATAATAAACAACTATTTCATGTTTTTCGGATATTTTGGTTTGGTTTTATGTTGATTTTTTGTTTACAATCAAACAGTCTTGCGAAAAAAAGGATGAAAAATACGTTTTTATATGTAATTCTATTTTTCGTTTGGTTAGATTTCGGTTGCATTAATTGTCATAGTATAAATATACTTGTATAAATTTGAGCCATACCAGATGTTCATTTGGTATAATTGTCTGTGACGTAACGTAAAAATTAAAGAGTAAAATTTCCACATCCTAAACTTTGACAATTTCGAAATAGTAAGTTGTTTATTCATCGTAAACCATTAACTTATTTCGATCTATACCACTTCATTATTTTGGTTCAACACTCAGATAATATTTCGCCGAATTTGAAAAGTCCATATTTTCCCGATTGTCATTATAACAACAACAGACGGCAAATTAACCGTGGTTGTTCCATAAAAGAATAATATTGTGTAAACAAAAGTTTTTACTCAAAACTAGAATTGGGGCAAGAACGACCTTTTGCCAACACACGTTCAAAATTAAACTTGTTTGTTGTTCGATTTATGCTGTATGCGTTAATCGACTTTTCAAACTAAACTTTTCGAATTGTTCAAGCTTCCGCTATTGCCTCATAGGTGGTCGTAGCTGAAAAGTACATTTTCGAGGTAACTTTTCGTTGACTTTATTGTGACTTTTCACAAAATCTATAAAATAACTATAATAATAACTTATTTTAAACTATAAATGAACTAAATACTTGTTTGTTTAGTTAAGTTTCAAGTTTAGTTAGTTTAGTCGATTAATGCAGACAGTCTTAGTTAATCTTGTCTTTATTTAAAAGTATAAATTAAGACTTAAGTTATTCAAGGTAATATGGATGCACAGACAAACCCGATAAAAACGGACGACAAACCTAGAAACACCGGTTAGAGAAACAGAACATGACATAAATACAACTCACGAGCAAAACGACACGTACATGAGCATACCGACGAATACCATATCAAGCGAGGTTGCGGCTGCGCAATTGGGATTCCAATTACAACCATTCTGAATGGCAAATGCCCATGACTGGTTCAGGTTGGCGGTAACATGCTTTTGATTTAAACCACGGATGACCGAACAGCAGAAATATATAAAATCTCTGTCAGCACTGACACCAGAGGCGGTCGCAAGAATATCGGACCTTCTTGACGATCCATCTACGAATAAAGAACATACAATAATGAAGCAGATTCCGGTAGACAGATGTGTACTTATAATAAGCGCCTTCGGACTTTCTTGAATGAACAAAATCTAGGGGATGCAAAGCCTTCCGAAGCGTTACGCAGAATCAGAGCCCTAGCGTCAGGAAACGTATCCAACCACGTAGTGCCATCATTGTTGGTACGGTGTTTACCCCCAATAATATAAAGATGGCTATTGTAGGACAACCAATGACCACACCACTCGAGGATCTACTTACAAAAACCGATAGAATGTTCGATCATTTGACTCCCAAACAGCAGATCAAAGAATATTTAAAATCCCACCTACACAAGAATAATACAAACTTGGAACGACACGAAAGTTGACCCACTCGTATATACATTCAACTCGCTAGAAACCAAAATAATTCAATTATAGAGAAAGAGATAAAAGTTCTGCACGACTGTAGTGTATCTCGAGGACGACGAAATTCGGTACATTTTTCAGTTCGCAGTAAAACTCCAAAACATGCACGAAACATTGGCTTTTACAGACAAACCTACTAGGATGAAGCCTGCTATTACCACCACCGATTTGGACGTTTAATACGCGCCGACTATTTATTTACGACCAACACAATTCACTTACTTTCCTTATAGACACAGGAGCTTACATTTCGGTGCTCCCTGTCAAACATACAATAAATTTTTTTCATAACTATCAATCTGATCTAGTTTTATCTGCCGCAAACGGTACAACCCTAAATACCTACGAAACACGATTACTCCAGGTAGACATTGGTCTTAAACGATGATTCACAATCGAAAAAAGGCTAGTTGATTCAGCGACGCAGCTGTCAATCAATGCCACTACCATCTGAATTGACACGCCAATTACTATCCATTACATGATCAACAACAGCTATGGCACTCTACAAAAGAAGTATCCTTCCCTAACATCGCAGCCAAATTACAATTTACCCATCCAACATAACGTGGTCTATCATATTGTGACAACTGGTTATTTGTCAGTGTCAAGACCACGGCGACTAGATCCAGCGTGACATGAAGCTGGATTTACCGAATTTTAACATATGAAATTAGGGATTGGTGTAGAGATTGGAGGCCGTGTGGTAAACACAGTTACACAGTTAAAAATCTTCTGTTAAAATGGAATAGAAGCCTTGTATTAAATTTTATACAATACAATATTCTATTATAATTTAATGCAAACCACCGATAAACAATTGTTTAATACAATACTATTAAAAAATAATGATATTGTATTAAATATTTGTGTTAAAAATGACTGCAGCGGTAAATCCATTATTTTACTCTTATTTTTACTCAATTTGACTCTCATCGACAGTTATCATAAGCAAAAAAAAGAGAATATGTACTTTTTTATATAATATGTATAGGATAGCTATATATTTTTTGTTTCGTTTCTCGATCGGTAAATTTTTATATTCTCGACTTATCCTGAATATTTCAATTATATTTGTGTAACGTTTAGTGCAGATCCATTTTTAAATGATATTTTTTGTTTTTTTTTGTTTTATTTTAATCAAGAGAAGAGTAAAGATATTTAGGTTTGTGATAAAAAATAAAATATAATATGTGGCCGTGAATCGTTTTATTTATTTTAATTTAATCGTAATTTTTTGTTTGTTATTTTTGTATTAAATAAAAATGGCCGATTTAAATAAATTAGAATTTTTTAAAAAGTGAAAATACTTAATTAAACTAATAAAAATTATTAAACATAGTGATAGCGAGTTTAAATATAAAGATTTCGTAATTATAGTTAAATTTATTGATTATATAGTTTTTATTATGTAATATTAGAAGTATTAGTTTTAATATGTAATATTGGAAGTATTAGTTTATATTATACTAAGGTCACATGACAGTTTCTAGTGATTTTATTGGCTTATTTACTTAATAGAATTAGTATTAAAATTTAACACTTAATATTTAATTAAAAAATAATTTATTAAATAATAATTATATAAAATTTTGATATTATAGTTCTTACTAAATATACTAACTTAAGTTTTCTTCAAACTTCAATATTTTAGATGACACATCTCATTTTGTGGATTGCGAAGAAACGCTTGTTCCAGCTCATATGTTTACAGAAATAATAAAACGATGAGTATAATCCATAATTTCACCTGAATTAAAAGAACCTATACATCAGCTTTACAAAGGAGTGGTATTAATAATTCTTCAAAATTAATAGAAACAAGTTGCCAACTTATAATAATAATTTGATTAATTTTAATTTTTAATCAAATAAAACAAATAATCTGTAATATTAGTATGAAAATAAAAAATGTATTATAAAGAATGATATCTATTGAAAAATAAAAACCAGTTTTATAAAAATACAATAAAATATTGCATTATTACTTTTAAATAGAGGCTGCATTTAAATATAATGGTTCCATCCATTATACTAATAAAATAGTGGCACCATTGAAAGTTAATAGAAACAAAAACACACATTTTAATAGATCTTGTTTTTAAAAAAACTAATGGTGTCTGTATTAAAATCTAATAATTCAAAATTGATATTTTTTAATACAACTTGCATTAAAAAAATGTAATGATTTTCTTCTATTAAAATGTAATAGAAAATTGCGTTGGACTTATATACAATAGAAGTAGTATTGTATTTACGTAATTTTTTTTTACTGTGTACAATACCTGACAGATATCTGATTCCTCACATACAAAATTTATCTATATGTACTTACAAGAATGCATCATTTTCTCCAAGATAGATCTAGTCAGAGCATACGTATATTTAGCATACGTATATGTATGCGTATATTTTATTCCCGTTGTACTTTAAGACGTGCATAAAACAGCAATCACACTCTATTTGACCTCTTCGAATTAACGCGAATGCCATTTGGACTTCGAAATTAAAAATTTCGAAATCATATCGTTCAAGGTTTAAAATTTCGTTTTTGTCTACATCGACGACATTCTATAGTAGCATCAAAAAATGAGGAACAATACAAACTACAAATCGATCAACTTTTTGCCAGGTTGACAAAGTTCGATGTCTTTTAATATCAATCGTAACTTCCTCAGCCACAAGATAACTTCGAATGGCACTCATCAAAGAGAATCAATCCCATTACGGAATTTCTAGCTCCAACATCAATTAAGCGCATTCAGGAGTTTATTGGGATGGTAAACTATTATACCACCGATCTATTCCGAAACTTTTATTCCGACGTTTTCGCCCACATTCATTCACATTTGGCCATTTTCCTCAAGAAGTCCAAACCTGTCAAGAACGTCGCTTGGCCCGAAAAATACAACATCGCATTCAACACTGCCATCGGCGCAGTAATGCAACATTTCAATAATAATTGTTGGGAGCCGCTGGGATTCTTTTTGAAGAAGCTATTGGATGCCGAAAATAAATATTGAGCATTCGACCGGGAATTATTCCCAATTTATCTATCCATTAAACCTTTCAGATATTTTGTCGAAGGTCGGGACTTTACAATTTATACCGATACAGAGGAATACAGTCGAAAACTGAAAAAACTCCGAAGCAATCTTATCAAATAGATTTCATTAGTCAATTTAGCACAGACATCCAGCATGTTCAAGGAACACATAATGTGATCGCAGACGTGTTGTCTCGCACCAACGACATCGAAACAGCGACGGTCGATTGGAATTTCATCATCTTAACATAAAATCATCGTAACCCAAAAACCAGATTTAGAACTTCAGAATTTACTTTCTGGTTCCATCCGCTAGTTCCAAACATGAAACTAGAGTTTTTTCAAGCTACCCGGATTAGAAACCTACTGAACAACGTCGATGGGTCGAATCGTCCATACATCACAGAAACTTTACGAAAAAATATCTTCGACACCATACATAATCTGTCCCATATTGGTGACCGTGCCACTAGAAAATTGATAACCGCTCGCTATTTTTGACCAAATATAAACAAAGATATATCCCACTGTGCAAAGTATATCTGTCATAGCTCAAAGGCACACTAAAACATCTTTCGGAAAGTTCGAAAATCAGCCGGGTCAGTTTGAGCATATTAATATATAGACATCGTTGGCCGGTTACTCCGTCTAATGGATTACCTATCTTTTAACCAGCGTCGATCGATCCACTCGATGCCACAATTTTTGTAAATAATTACGTGTCACGATTTGGTGTTCTGAACATTGAATCACATTTTGAGTCAAAAATTTTCACTGAGTTAACTAAACTATTTGGCTCAAATAGAATTCGTACAAAAGCTTACCATTCGCAAGCCAATGGCACGGTGGAACTTTTTCAACAATAGCTTAAAGCTGCGCTTATGGCCAGAAGCAAGACAATCAATTGGAGCTCAGAAATATAAATAATCCTACTAGATATCTGAGCCATTGTGAAAGAAGATCTGAAGTGCTCACCAGGAACTATGGTTTATGGACAAACCATTAAATTACCTGGAGAGTTCTTCATAGAAAATCAACAAAATATAAGGCAAGTTTAATTTGGGCAAAATATTCGATGCTGAAAACTATGATCGCAAGAAATCACAATATCAATATAAAATATGATAAGCTTACTGAATTTTTGAAAAAGAATTCTGTTGGATTTCACCCAAAAAAAGCAACATTTTCCAACCGGAAGACATATGTAAGTTTGTATCTGCTGCAGACAATATACGATCTACTTAGATTTTTTGTGTATATGGTGCAATACAAGCGGACGAATTGGCCAACGCTGGTGTTAATGACGTATTTAAAAAGGCCATGTTTACATTACAAAAATTCCAGAAACAAAAATAAATGTGGTGCGCACATTTACTGTGAAGGAGTAGTATTCAGAATATATCAGAAAGTACATCGAACTTCGTCAATCAGTCGTTTGTCATAATCGATTTTTCGTCAAACGAAAATAGAAAACGGGCCATAGTTTTTGGCGCAAATCTTCAACATTATTGGCACACAATAGTGCCGATTTACTAACCCTTAAACGCCACGGTGGATGGCGATCCAGTGTAGTGGAAGGCTATTTTGATGAATCGATATCAAACAAAAGAAAAATTTGCAATCAGATTACAGATCAAATTTCTTATAAAAAACCCAAAGCATCAAAAGCATCAAATCGAATGAAGTACATCCAGCTCAGTTATTTCAATATCGTTACAATTAAATTTTGCTCCAGTCACATCAACTTGCTAAACGTTGCCACAACCAACACAATACTTTCAAATGTCTGGTGCAGTCTCCAAAATTTTTAACGAGTATTATGTTCGAGTTCCATATAGTGTATATGGAACTACGCGAGTCATGAGAGTGCTTTCAAACATTAACAACTCGAAAGTATTGGACAAGCTTATTAAGGCTAGATTGTTGTAATACATCGATAAGATCAAATTTTTTGATGAGAGACAGTATACGATTTTATTAAAAATTCATCCACAAAAAAGGCGCTTATTTATTTTCCTTTTTAGCAATCTTTGAATAATGGTTTGGAGGCTGCGTTTCTTTATGATGAAATTTCAAAGAATTTTGATACTGTCAATCACAAATTATTGTTAAATTTGGTCATATTGGTGTTAGAATCTATTTAAATCATTTCTAGATAAAAGAGTGCAAACGGTTTGCGTAAAGGGAAATATTAATTCCCTTTGCTGAAAAAATGGCGTTTCTCTATTCATTTTGTGATCGTCTTTGTTCTTAAAGTTCCTTTAAATACTTAAGCCTTCTTTAGACTACCAAATGAGCTTTAAGAATAACGTTTCTCAGTTAAAGAATAATTTTTTTTATATGTTAAGGATGATGTATTTTCTACGTAAGATTTGTAATTCAGAAATTTAAGATGTCTGTATTTTGTTTTAGTGGACTCTCATCTACATTATATGTGTTATGGGACTGAATTTAAATTACTAATTGAAAGTCTTTTATATCAATTCACTAATTGACATATATATATATATATATATATATATATATATATATATATATATATATATATATATATATATATATATATATATATATATATATATATATATATATATATGTGGCGTTTTGCACACAATACAATTTTGTAAGTAATTTGGAGTCTTGGCAACAACGAAATAAAAATGGAAAAAATACAATTTTTAGTATTGCTTCTAGCAACACTTTTTGAGTTGTTATTTTTTAAATCCTACAACCTTTGAAAAAAATAAAATATCAAAATTTTAGTTTTGTTTAGCAAAAAAAATAGAAAAAACGATTAATTGGTAGTCGGCATCCAAACAGCGTAGATATATAAAATATTATAAAACCAGACATTATTTAAATATATAAATTAATAAATGCTACCAAATCAAATATAACGTGTTTTGATGAAACAGTATCAGTGACCGTTAAATCAATAAATACGAACACGAAACCACCACAACCTCGGTTATAGGAGGATCGAGGTAAATACGGAGCCCGATCTATACATAGAGGTGTATATATGTAAACACGTGTACACCACCTCCTAAATTGGTGGCCCCGACGTGATTTAAGCACGTAACATCAGCAGCAGTATCAATAGCAGCAATAGCAACAAAAACAGCAACACGCAACAAGAGCAGCGCAGCAACAGCAATAAAAACAGCAACACGCAACAAGAGCAGCGCAGCAACAGCAACAAAAGCAGCAACAACAGCAACAGCAGCAACAACAGCAACATCATCTACCTTATTTTAAAAAAAACTGTAAGTGTTTCTGTATTTTTATTCTGTTGTCTGCCAAGACATTATTTAAAATTTTTTTTGTTACCACTCGTTTTCTCATACTCATCAATATGACTGAGGCCGCGTCATGTTTATTTTTGTTCTGCTTGGCATTTTTTGTCATATGCAAATTTTTTCGCGCGTTTGTACATTGTGTAGACGATAAATCAATCGCTTCCACTTCAGACCCTCCAGAGCCCGAACCGATTCTACATTTCACCCAATCACAATTAGATGATATGATTGAAATGCGAATGAGGTTTTTCATGGACAGTCAACAAGCAACTACATCCACAAATGCACTTTCGGCGAATCCAAATTTAGAACAAATTCTTCATCGTTCAGCACCAACGAACCAAAATTTACAAAATTTACCAGAAAAAAACATAAATTATATAAATTTCAAGGCATCCCAAAACTTATACAATCAAAACCCGCTGGTTTGGTTTACTGTGGAGCAGCAATTTAAATTAGCTAATATTAGATCGGAAAACACCATGTTTTCACATGCTGTAAGTGCACTGGATTCACGCTTACACAATCAATTTGCCGATCTAATACTTAGAGACAAAGGTAATATTCCGTATACCACCTTTAAAACGGAAGTATTACGCATTTTAGGTGAATCACAAAAATCCAAATTAAATAATATTTTACACGGCTTATCCTTAGGAGACAAAAAACCGTCACAACTCCTAAGTAATTTTAAATTAAACGCTGGAACAGTTTTCGGTGAAGAATCCATTAAACAATTATGGTTGACACGACTACCACAACAAATCCAAATTGTTTTGGCTGCAATTGAGAAAGATGTTACTCTCAATGTTTTGGCTGAAACTGCAGACAATATTATTGAAACAATGTCTCAGGCTCAAATAAATAATATTACTAAAAATCCAAATAATTACACTGACAATTGTCCATGTAATTACCAAAATTTAGAAGCCAAATTTGAATATTTTACTAACAAAATTTCACAACAAATTTCGGCATTATCTATTAATCAGACACGTAGCCGTTCTAATTATAGATCAAAATCTAATAATAGGGCAAGATCAAGTTCACGGTCGAAAATGAACCTTAAATTCGACACATGCTTTTACCATTTTAAGTTTGGAGATCGCGCCTTACATTGTGTAAATGGATGCAAGACTTTTAGAAAAACAACAAATACTGAAATTCTAAAAAACCATTAAATTACCATCAAATTTTGACGACAAATTTCGATGGCGAAAAATCAAGTCGTCTAATGATTTTCGACATTAAATCAAAATTTACATTTCTTATTGATACTGGAGCCGACGTGTCGGTCATACCTAAAAATTTAGTTAAAATACCACAAGCAATTTGTACCTTTAAATTGTTTGCAGCTAACAGTACTCCACTTCAAGCATTCGGCACAAAAATTATGAAATTAAATTTAGGTTTTCGACGCGAATTTACATGGGAATTCATAGTTGCAGACGTATGCCCATCATAGGAGCTGACTTTTTGAAATATTCTGGCCTTCTTATCGACATACAGAGGCAGAGGATTATAGATCCATTAACCTCTCTGTTCGTAAAAGGAGTTCTATCTTTCGATACTAATCCGGCACTTTCAAAAATTGACAAAACTGCATTAGACCCGCAAATTCAAAATTTAATTTCAAAGACAAATTACTGATAGCTAAAACGGAATTCGAGCACATGATGGCTCAGGGAATATGCAGATCAAGTAACAGTGCTTGGTCAAGCCCATTATGTTTAGTAAAAAAGAAGAATGGAGATTGGAGACCATGTGGAGATTATCGGGACTAAACAACATAACTATTCCCGATAGATATCCGATACCGCATCTTCAAGATTTTTCATATCAACTTGAAGGTGCAAAATATTCTCATCACTAGACATTGTTCAGAGTTATCATCAAATTCCGATTGAACCATCCGATATTACTAATACCGCTATTACAACTCGCTTTGGCTTATTCGAGTTTACTAAAATGACTTTCGGCCTCAGGAACGCAGCACAAACTTTCCAAAGATTAATGCATTCCGTTTTATTAGGCCTGGATTTTTGTTTTGTATATTTGGACGATGTATTAATCGCTTCAAAATCTTATGAAGAGCATTTAGATCATCTGAATACAGTCTTCCAAAAATTATCGGAACACGGTTTAATTATTAATGCAGATAAATGTGTCTTTGCTTCACACAAAATTAAATTTCTAGGACATCCAGTCACTGAACAAGGCATTTTACCCGCTCAAGATCGCATCGAAGTAATTCAAAGTTTCGAACGTCCTACCACAGTTAATCATCTCAAACGATTTTTGGGTATGATTAATTTTTATAGACGTTTCATTCCAAACGCAGCAGCGGATCAAATTTAACTGAACGATTTTTTGAAAGGTTACCGGAAAAACAGTAAAACTCCTATTAATTGGTCAGCCGAATCAATATTAGCCTTCGATAATTGCAAAAAAAAGTTATGTCAAGCTACTTTACTTGCACATCCATCATCTACAGCTAAATTAGCCATAATGGTCGACGCATCGGATACGGCAATTGGCGCGGTAGTTCAGCAGTATGTTTCGGACAACTGGCAGCCACACAGTTTTTATTATGGACGTCTCACTGAAACGCAGCAAAGATATAGTACTTATGACAGAGAGTTGCTTGCAGCTTATTCTGGCATTAAGCATTTCAAATATCTTTTAGAAGGTCGTGAGTTCACATTGTTTACCGATCATAAGCCACTCATATACGCATTCACTCAGAATCCGGAAAAAGCATTACCTCGTCAATTTAGACATCTAGATTTAATTGGTCAATTTACTACTGATATACAACATATTTCGGGCATTAACAATGTCGTTGCAGACACTCTATCACGTATTAATTAAATTTCTATTCCTGAAAGCATTGATTATCCGCAATAGCAGATGCACAAATCAACGATGAAGAGCTTCGAGAATTATTGCTAAGTGATACGAGTTTGGATTTCAAACAATTACCACTCTCGTTTTCCGCAACTAAAACCATTTGTTGCGATGTTTCAACAGCTATACCTATACCTTTTATTCCACTTAATTTTCGGAAAAAAATTTTTGATTCATTTCACAATTTATCACACCCTGGTATTCAGGCTACCATCAAATTTTTAACTGAAAAAGTTATTTGGTCTTCCATCAAGAAAGATACAAAAATCATGGCTCAAAAATGTATAGTCGAAATAAATGTATAATCGAAAATTTCAAGACACACACAATCTTCTCTCGGCTCTTATAAATTAGCGTTTAAACGTTTTTCTGAAGTACACTTGAATATCATCGGTCCACTACCGATTTCTGAGAATCAGCGATACTGCGTTACGTTAATCGATAGATATACACGATGGCCGGAAGCAATTCCAGTTCCAGATATCACTGCAGCCACCGTCGCCTTTGCTGTACATTCTACGTGGAAAGCTCGTTTTGGTGTACCGGAATCTATCGTTACAGACCAAGGGTCGCAATTCGAATCTCAATTATTCACAGAATTGTCTTCCTTACTGGGTTTCCAGAAGAAAAGAACAAATAGCTATAACCCTAAATGTAATGGGATGATCGAACGATGGCATCGCACTATCAAATCAGCCATCATGTGTCACGAGCGACCTGACTGGACTTTTATTTTACCTACCATTATGCTTGGACTCCGAACTACCTTCAGCGAAGAACTTAAAACAACTTCTGCAGAATTAGTTTATGGTTGTTCACTACGCGTACCTGGTCAATTCTTGGATTCAACGACTGATAACCAAATTCCGCAAAACGAATTCATTTTAAATTTAAAAAAACATTTCGATGAGATTAAACCATCACCAGCATCTAGACATTGCAATAAACAAATTTTCATTAGTCAAAATTTATCTATTTGTACTCATGTTTTCTTAGAATAGACGCGTTAAGGAAATCATTACAACAACCTTACACCGGTCTATATTTGGCCATCAGCCGTTCAGAAATATGTTTGAAATTATTTGGCAAACATTTAAATTAAAATAAATCTAAATTTTCAATTGAATCAGCACTTATGTAATAATCTATTTTTGCGTACCGTTACCTAACCAGGTTACCTATACAATCAAAAATTGAAAAGTAGAATAATTTTATAAAAAATTAACGAGTGTTGTAATAGGGATATAAATCCTATCAGATAAAGTTCTACAAACTCACAAAGAATCCAATTAAAAAATATTATCCATAGATAAAAAGAAATAAACTAAGACAGTAATTTCGATGGCTCTATGGATATTGAAAAGTCTAATATAAACTTTTTTTTTGTTTCGACTTTGATATATTTTTAAACTACCCCCATTTGTCTTCCTGCTTCTTTTAAATAAAACTTTGCTTACAGAATTAAATCGCTAAAATCACTCGAGGTATTTATGTTCGAGGTAATATTTTTTGTACATAAAATAAATAAAAATTACACAAAATTTTACATTCAAAACTAATAATTCGAACGTTCGGCGCAAAAATTATTTTTGCATACAAAATAATATATCTTGCACAAAATTAATAATAAAAAATCCCGGATAAAAATCCTAAGATAAAAATCCTCAGATAAAAATCCTAGACTAAAAAATTCCTAAGATAAAAATTCCTAATTATATCAAAGCCTTTAACCTCAACAATTCTACATTTTTTTAAATGGTTTATACAATTTTGTGCCTGATTCATTATTTTGAGTATTTCAGTATTTTTTACCAAACAAAATTGATGAACAGAAATATAATTTTTGGTTAAGTAATTCACAAATTAATATTTTTCTTTTAACATTTTTACTTAATATTAATCGACATTCAAAACTGTTTACAACTTGAAACTTGAAAAATGGCATACATACTTTCAGGAGATTTAATATCATTTAATTCAATTATAATTAGACGCGTTAAAATCTTATACAAAAGAAAAACAAAATTCACCAGACTTAATAATCTCTAGGCAAACATACATTACAAAAGCCATATAATACCTGCGATACACATTTTACAAGCCTAAAATTTAACTTCATTTGGTTTAAACCGCACACGTAAACAAAACAAAAGTTGTAAAATAAAAAGAACTCACCGGAAAATTAAAACGAAAAACATTATGTATGAATGAAAGTAAAAAAAAAAAAAAAAAACCGAAATTAATTTGTTAAAATAAATAAATAAAAAGCTGACACAACCGGCTGGTATTTATTTTAATTTTTTGTTTTCCAGTGTTTTCTCCCAGTTTTTTTCCTGCGTAAATTAAAACAGTTAATATTTGGTTACAGTAAATATTGAATAGATGGGGTTTGTTTTGAATTAATGTTGTTACGTTGGTGTATAAACAATTTTTGTTTTTCATTTCAAATTAAAATAATTTTCTTTTGTTTTGTTTTTAGTTATTTTAAAATAAATTGTTAAATAATTATATTCTAAGTATTTAATGCGCATGAATTAATTATGATTTGTTAATGATGTTTAGCAAAATATGGTTCGGTTGTAGCTTAGCAATTTTAAATGTTTATTTATAAAAAGTTTAATACAAACCGTAACACATTTATAAATTTACATTTGAAAGTAAAAGAACTAAAAACATGGCTAACAGATAGTAGTTTGTCGTCTTATTTAAGTTGCTCAGTAGTGCAAATTTTTTTTTTATTTTTTTTTATTTTTATTTTTATTTATTATTTATTGAAACTAGTCTTTTCAGACTAACCATCAATTTACATCTGTATTCTTAAAAACTAAGCTTTAATGAGGCACTGTTGATCCAGCGATGCTCCAATGCCTGTTCGTTAATAGGTAGCTGCTCACATACTGACGAGCTAGAAGGGTTTGGTTCGCTTTAGTCTTCTAACCAAGTGTTCATTATCCAGTAGCCGAGAGGCTTCCGCATTAACATGTTGCAATAGCCTCGATTCATGCATCGTTGCAAATCTTTTTATTTCGTGTTTTACATCCGGTATCTCCAAATCTCGATGCAAATTCTTATTACGAATGTACCAGAGTGCATTGACTATACTCCGAAGTACCTTATTCTGGAATTTTAGTACAGCCCCACTTACTCTGTTCTTGTCTTACTCTGAAAAGTCTTTCAGATAAGTACGACTCCAGCAGGTCAACATATGGTCCCGGAAGCATAACTTTTAGTTTATGTATTAATCCCTCATGCCATACCTTATCGAAAGCTGCTGCCACTTCCAGAAATAAGGTAGAACAAATTTGTTTATCTTTTAACGCCTTTTCTCTAATGTCTGTAATTCTGTGAACCTGGTCAATTGTTGAATGTTTACATCTGAATCCAAATTGGTGATCCGGTATTAGGTTTCTTCTTTCTCTTATTGGTGTCATTCTTCTCAGAAGAAGTCTCTCCATTAGCTTTGAGATGATAGGAAGCAGAGATATTGGACGATATGATTGAGCTTCATTTGGCGGTTTACTTGGTTTCGGTAGCATAATAACTTCTGCAACTTTCCAGGCAGAAGGAACATGCCGTAATCTAATAACAGCATTAAACAAATGGGTTAGTTGGACAATAGCTTTCTTTGGTAGTTGCTTTAGAACTTCTCCTGTTAAAAGATCATATCCAGAAGCCTTTCCGGTCTTCAGATTGAATTTTATTTCCCTATTAACTTCTTTCTGGGTTATTAGAGGGATTCTGCCCCCATAGTTGTTGCTTCCATTTTCGATTATAATATTCGATTCGGTCTCATTCGGTTGGAAAGTACTAGCCAGGTGATCAGCAAACACTTCACCTTTTGATTTGTTATCCCTGGCCCACGAGCCATCACTTCGCTTAATAGGAGGGATCTGCATGATTGGGGTTTTCATTCTTTTGGTTGCCTTCCATAATGAGTAGTCTGTATTTTCATCAGCCGTCAACTTTCCAAGAAACGAAGAAAACGATTTTTCATTTAGCTTCTAAATTTCTCGCTTAAGCTGCTGTGATTTGTTATTTAGGATCGTCTTGTCAGATGGACTCCTCGTTTGTTGCCATTTTTCCTAACTTTCCTTTTTTCTAAGACCAGGTTCCTAATTTTTCTTGGGTAGATTTTACCAGTAGTTTTGGAGGCTGTTTCTTTAGTGTTATTCCACGCGGCTAATTGAATGATATTTGTGAAGTTTTCAACCTCTTCCTCTAGTTCCGTTACCGTTTTTAATCGTGTTTGTAGGTTAATGTTGCTTTCTAATTCAGATCTGAAGCTAACCCAGTCAGTTGTTTTATTGACAAGAGTTGGTCTTGCTTCCTTCCTAATTATCTTGTCGCTTATGGTAAGTATCACTGCAGAATGATCGGAGACCATATCTGAATTATCCTCTACTTCAATAAAATTTGATGAAACTTGTTTTGATATAAAGAAATCCAGTAGATCAGGAGTTTTAACTGCGTCCGTAGGCCAATATGTCGGCTTGCCAGTGGAATGTATGTTACATCCCATTTCATTTATTGCATTTTTAGTTCGTTACCTTTATTTGTTGTAAGCCTAGATCCAAAATCAACATGTTTTGCATTAAAATCACCTCCTAATATAAATCTACCATTGAAATGTTGTAGGATATTCAAGCAGTTTGATTTCTTCAGGTTGTATCTAGGTGGAAAATATACTGCTCCTATCTAAAGGCGTTGCTTGGTAGATGTAATTTCTACTGCGGTAAGCTGGGTTTCAGGTGATTGATAATGCTGGCATTCATGGTGTTTAATATAATTTTTTATTATAACAGCGGTTCTACCTCTTGCTTGGTTATCCGGATGAATTGTTTCGGAAAGTTGGTAACCTTGAATTTTTAAGTAAGATTGTCTTGTTGAGTGGGTTTCAGATATCAGACACACATCGATATTTTGCATTTTTAAAAAGACTTCAAGTTCATTTTTTTTTTATTTTTAATACCGTTAGCATTCCATGTAGCAATTCTCAATTTTTCTTGGTACATCATTTTGGGAGAAATAATTAGAATAATAAGGTATAATTGTCCTGCTCCAATTTTTGTAGCCTTTCAGAAAGGTTGCTTATGGCATTCGAAACATTCTGCATCATTTCCATCAGACTATTCGAATGTGTAGGGTTCAAAACTGGTCCTGAGCTAACCTTTCATGTCGCAGCCACCTGTGCATAAGATACACCACTTCTGACATGATGACTAAAGGATTCTGTTGGTTGACTCTTTTGTGTTAAAGACTGAATAGTTTTTCACATTGCTAAGTATTACGGGGGGAGGATTTTGTTTGCTTTTTTAGGTTCTTTAGTTTTTTGAAAAGTTGTATGCTTTCCTGGTGTGTTATTTTTTTCAGGCTGAGATTTTGTTTTTGGATTTAGATGGTTATCCGTTTTGTCTGATGCAGTACCTGCTTGATTACCTTTTTCTGACGAACGCTTCCTTTTTTTGGATTTTGGTAGTAGCCATGCTGTTTCTTGTGCTACTATGTCTTCTTCTTCGCTCGAATCAGGTATAGTATAATTATTTTTTTGTGTCTGACTCTGTTCTATCATCTGTTTTAATTTTTGGATCTCATTTTGTGCTTCCTTTAATTCAGCTTGTAACGTTTGGATTATTTTATCATTTGAATCACTCCCAGATATTTGTTGAGAACTACTGTAACTCATCTGCCGAGGATCATTACTTTTTGCTAAATTTTTCACATAGATACTTCGTGGCCTTATAGGAGATCTCAACATTAGCTCGCCCATTCTAAATGGGGTGTCACTATTACTTCCGCTCATGAAATTGTCTGAGCCAATGGCGTCATGCTTGTTTTGCAATGATTGACCCTCCCCAGAATCCATGGGGTCAACCTCCGCAAATTTGCAGTAGTGCAAATTTGAAATAAAACTAAGGGTCTTTTCCAACCAAATACTTATTTCAAATTTATTTGTGCTGACATAATTATTCAAATACATCATCTACCGAGATAACTTATTTTACGTCTCTTTTGCAAAAAAAAAAAATCTGTGAAATTGTACAATGGTGTCCCAGAGCTGGTTATTTGAATTATTTTCCAAATACAATTTTTGATTTATTAAATCTTTATAGCTTTAAAACGTACTAAAATAGAAAAACTATCAAAGGGTTAATTTCAAAAAAATTTTAAAAGTAAGCATAGGGTATTCATAAAACTCAATGTCCCAAACTACAATATTAAGTGTACGATTATAACTTTAGACCATTACTTAAAATTTAATTATTCAATATTTAACCGTTCTTAATGCTTATCCTTAATCATAGTTAATATTTTCTATTTTTTTCTGCGTTTTTTATAATTATAAAGTAGTGTCCCTATTAATTTTCAACTGCGTTACTTCAACTAAGTTACCGAGAAAATAAAAACAAAAAACTGTTATTTAAAAAAAAAAAAAAAATACGTTCGACGTGTCGTAACGTGTTTCATAATTTTTTCAGTTTATTGATTATTCAAGAATCTACACACGTTAACATCGCAATGTAGTAATTGTAGTGTCAATGTTTTCTCGAAACTGAGGTATGTATTTTTAATATTATTCAACTGTGTTACCAAAAAGTTAATTAAAAGATTTAATTTAATCTAGCTGTATACTATATTATGTAATATAACAAGAATGTTATCGATAAATATTATTAAAAATTGTGTTTTAAATATTTCAAGTTTAATGCGTGCAATTGATTTTCGAAAAAATCGTCAACTGTGTTGAACTGTGAAAAAACGGCATCTACGTTACTTAAATTTGGTAAAGCGACTGACAATATAGTAACGCAGTTGATATTCTTTATGGAAATAGACTGCGCTTTGTTTATAAAATGAATTTTTGTAATTATTTAATAAGAAATATTTTGTTACCTATTCACTATATCATATAGAATATTTTGAAACTACACAATTTCATTTTAGTTTAAGTTTTTAAAAAAAAAATGCCACTTACACCAGCAGATAAGCAAAAACGATATATTTTTCGAAAAAGAAAATAAACAAAAACAAAAGACAAGGGGTCGTTATCACAAAAGAAAGATACTTATCGCAGAAAAGTCGAAAAGGGAACAAAGGTTAACCAGACGGAAATCGAGAAAATATAAAGCCCATGAAAGACAAAGCACAAAACTTTTAAGTTTCGCTCTAAATGAAACGCCATGATCTTTGCCCGATCGCAAATCTGGGCTAAATCCAAGTGTTTCTCGGGGACGAAACCAATTTCGACGAGATAGAACTAAACTCTTCAGGGAAAACGCGGTTCTAAGAGACGAAAACAAGAAATTAAAAGCAAGTGTTGAAAAATATAAAAAGCGAGCATAAAGGTTAAATCAAAAGGAGGATAATTTAGCGCCATTACAAAAAGCGAATGCGCTAATAAATATGAGCTTTTCCTCGCCAAAACCTTCAAGTGCTGTAAGACTTAGGCCAACATTATTAAAATATTACACTTTGATTGAATCGATGAAAGAAAAATATCGTCAATCAAAACCACTGGAAAAAAATATTTAAAGTTTTTAAAATATTTAAGAACGAGGTTCTTAATTGAACAGCTGACCGAATTGTTGCCCTTGAGAAATTTATTGTTATTGCTGATCATTTTTTTGAACTTGTACAACCTGAGGCTAGTGTAAAATTGTTTTTGATATCAACAGATGAAATTGAAGCTATTAAAAGATCTTTGTCAGTCAATATTCTAGTTCTCAAGGAAACAATGACATTGCAACAATTAGTTGTACGACAAAAGGGAACACTGGAATACTGGGGTAAAGGTTTTTGCAAATGTTTTCAACGGATAGTATACAGCGCATCATATCAAAAGAAAACGAGTATGTATGTGTTGATCAACATCTCCAGCGAGAATAAACGCAAACAAATAATTATTGCTATAAAAAATAAGTTTCGAATAAGTATACGATTAGAAGAGACCCTAACTACTTAATAAAAGTTAGAAAATAAAGTGTTCGATAGATAATCCAAAGTCGAACCACTTTTCAAAATTAGAGAACAATTTTTTTATCATTTTTTTACGGCAGCGGATGCGGAGTGAATTATTCGCGAGATTAAGTAACATGGCGGCTTATGAATGTGCTCAAACAAACGCAAATCCCGCACGGATTTACAGCGTTTTCCTTCGGCGGATTTTATTATAGTATTGACAGCGTTTTTTCCACTTTACCAGCGGATTCCGCTTACTTGTTTCAAAAAAATAAAAAATTATATGTAAATTAAAAATTTAAGTGTCAAAAGTAATCTTCTCTAAAGTATTTAATTGTTTAATTTGTTTTTTTTTCACAAAAAACTACAACAATTTTTTTAATTCCAGGTATTATCATTGATATTCTAATTTGCATTTTTAAATTGAAATATTCAGTAAATTTTTATAAAAATATTTAATATTTATGTGTTTAAGACAAATTTATAAAAGAACTGTAATTTTATGTTTTTATTTTCAATTATTTATTTCACAAATAAAACTGTCAATAAAACTGTTTCGCTGCGGAGAAAACGCGTCTGTTTGAGGGATCCTTTAATTGGTTAATTCTGTTGGTTTACCAAAGATTATTCGATGTTTTTCAGGGTTAAGCAGATTATTGTGTCTGAGATTATTTGCTAGATAAATTTATCTTGGGAGCGTCAATAGTACCAAATCAAATAGAGGAAGCAAAATTTATTAAATTTATATATATATATATATATATATATATATATATATATATATATATATATATATATATATATATATTTATGTGTATACTCAAAACCAACACTATATTTCATTTATATTACAAGCCGTGAAGGCTGGCTGGCTGTTGCACTCATATTATTAAATAATTCAACTACTATTGGTTTCATCTTTCGTATTCATTTATATTTGATTTTTTTACGAATCAATTAGCGCATTTTATTGGTCACTGGAATAAGAAAAGGAATGCAAAATTTCCCCTCATTCCAATATAAAACCATCAAAAAGTTGGAATGAAACTATTCTAAACGAAATGAAATGCATGTAATTGTTGTAAAATTATCAATAAAATATGGCTAATGTATATAACAAAATTATACAAATTTTTTTTGTTGCGTATGCAAAGCCGTCTTCAATCCCTTATAGGAAGCCCAAATGTACTCATACATAAGATATACAAAATTGAGAAAAATATCACCTGTCCAATGTATTTGTGAGATTATATCGTCGTTTATATACGATTGTGAATATAGTGTAGCAAAAATAACAAAACAGTAAACTAAAAAGGAAATAAAACAAATGAGCGAACTTGTATTTTTTTTTTTTGTTTTATTTCAATTTTTTTTTTTTATAATTGGAAAATAAAGAGTAAGGTTATGTTTTTAAATTCTAATGTCCAAATTCTTATACGGTCTCTACCGCGATACATTTTTGTGGTGAATAAAAATTTTTTTTAATCCATATGTCAAAATTTTAACAAGTTTTTAACTAATTCACACACGCACTTAGTGGTAAATTAATTAATTTTTTTAGTTTTTTTTTTCAATTGATATATATATATATATATATATATATATATATATATATATATATATATATATATATATATATATATTTATATAAAGTAAAATTATAAATGTAAATACATATATACATAATTTTAAAGACGAAGCGTTAATTAGAAATTTAAATACGCATTACATACAACACTTAGCTTAAAGCCACAATTTGTTTATTCTGCAGAACGATCCTTAGAATTTAGGCAGACTAAAAATTAAAAAAGTGGTGAACAACTTTTATTTTACCAAAAGCGGTGAATAACTCTTATTTTTCTATTTATTTGGATACTATAATTTTCAGGTGAATTAATTCTTCATGAGGTCCTGACTACAAAGGATCTAGTTCATTCTTGGTTTTTTTGATTTTTTAGGAGAAGCTTATCACCTACATTATAAATTATTTTTATTTACAACTGATGGAAGTGAAGGTTTGAATCCATAAAAGAGAAAGTCTGGAAGTCGCTGAATGAGGCGTTGAATTGTATGAAAAATAGCGAAATGAATCCATTAATCCCAATTGAAAGGGTCCTTTGAAGAGAAGTTTCGTAGATATTCTACCAAAGCGCGATGGAGGATCCTCCAGGGCACCATTTGATTGGGGACGGTATGCATTTATTTTCTGTATTTGCAATAATTTACAGACATTGCTTAAAACTTTGGACATGAAGTTTGATCCTTGATCAGTCACTATTGAATGCGGTGTTCCATATTTACAAATGAACTCTTTTCAAAAGGCTTTTTCAATAGTTGAAGTTTCTTGTTTGACAAATGGAACTGCTACCGATAATTTTGTAAAATCATCCTTCATTGTAAGCAAGTATTTATTACTTTTATATGATTGTGGTAAGGGTCCAACAATATCCATGAAAATCTTTTCGGAAATATTCTGCGAAGTTGAATTAATTTTTTTTAATATCTTATTTTTTCGACACAATGCGCGCAACCAGAAATATAGTTTCGAACTGTACTATATAATTTTGAAAACTATTAGCAGTTCTTAGAGCGCCTTGATTACCACCCAACGTTGTGATACGGAATTCTTGTATAGCTTGCTTAAATCCTGTTCTGATTCTTGTTCTATAACTTCGTCAAGTTTCTGTTTTGATACAAAAGAATTCTGAACCGTCAATGAAGTGGATAAACTAAACGACAACTAAAACTAACAATCGGTGAACAACAAACAGATCATTGACATTCGAATCAATTAAGTGACTCGGGTATTGATTTAACATAGAATCATCAACCGCTACATCAGGATGTGGGATAAGACTAAGAGCATCAGCATTCCGGTTGGAAGCACCTGGTTTAAGTTCAATCTCATAATCATAATTATCTAACTCTAAGCGCCAACGTAAAATAACAAATAAAATGTGACACTCTTGTGGCCTTTTTCAAAAAGTGACACTTCACCTTTTTCAAAAGTGACTCTTGTGGCTGAACCTTTAGGTTATGAATTTTAATAATTTTGAAGAGTTCCACTAACTTCGAATTATGATCCATCAAATTAAAACCATATATTATGATATATGAAAAGTAGCCGGAGCTTTCTTTAGGCCAAATGACATACGCAAGAAATGGTAATGGCCTGACTGTGTACTAAATGCGGGTTTAATTTGATCATAAGTGGGACTTGATATTATCCAATTTGCCAAGTCAAATGTACTAAAATAATTTGGTTGACCAAGTTGGTCTAATATTTCGGTAATATTTGGTAATGGGTAAACATCATCTACGGTTATTTGATTTAGTCTACGAAAATCAACTACAACTCTAAATTTCATGTCCAGATTTTTTACAATAATGACAAATTATGGCCACATTTAGAACCAAATTTTTCCTAACGCATGATTTATTTTCAGATTGTTTAGTCGAATTTGGATTCAAGGAAAAACATTGTCTAGTAATATGTCTCAAACGGAAACAGATTTGGAATTTCAAAGTTTCACGAACGGAATTAGAATTAGAATTTAGATTAGAAGATATATCTTTCATGCGATTTGCAATTATAGATTTTTCTTCAATCGCCTTTCTAATTTCTGTGATTTAATGTAACGATTAATCTAACTGGTTCCTTTAACCATTCTTGGAATTACTTTTACTGCTGGCTCGCTTTAATCGTTTGCAGTTGAAGTTGGTCTATACTATATGGACGTCAGAGAATTGGGTGTTCAGCTCATTTCAAAAATTTTCCAATTCTCAAAAGCTATTTTTATGGGAGCTGTTAAGTCGTTGTGTTATGGGATGGCACGTTTGCAGTTGTTCCATGCATATTTCGTCAATTTTTTCCAATTTTCGGCAATATTGATTACGATATCGTTCCCGAACTTTTTTGTTTGATGACTTTAAATAGTCGCGAAAATGTTATGATGAAATGATGTATGAAATTTTAAATTTCATCGATTTGAAACTAAATATTGTATTGGCAGATTTTTAAAAAGTTTCCAACACTTCTCTGAAGGCTGTGTTTCCGAATGCGTGATTTCATGGTTACGATTTTCATCTGGGCCAAATTATCTGGCGCCACGTACAGAAAAAAGACTGACAACCATTTGCATCTGATTTTGAACTGTGGGGAGGCGTCATTTGGTGACGTAGAGGACACTGTCGGAGACGATGTCTCTTCCGAGTAGAGAACGCCTTATCCACTTCTGGTTGTTTAGAACAATACAAAATTAAAACCGTTGGAGATTTAATTCGGTACGGACCAGCAAAGAAATTTGGTCTTTTAGAAATTCTAGAAAAAAATCTGCGTATAAAATAAGTAGAGGAAAATGTTGCAGAGACCTCTTTAAGTTTAAAGGTTTAACTGTGTATACAAGTATACATCTATTGGATTATATGCACAGACAGGAGACAGATTTTGTAATTTTAGATAATCTAAATGGTTCAACGATTATGTCAACGTAAACATTAAAAAGCTTGTTTTGATTTATTACATACAAAATATTTGCATAATTACTTATTTAAATTTTCTAAATAATACACATATATGCCATGTATGTATTTATATTATATATATATATATATATATATATATATATATATATATATATATATATATATATATATATATATATATATATATATATTTATTTAATAAAATAGATAAAGTTACAACCATTGAATATATAATTTATGTAAATTTTTATCAGAAAATTCTGTATATTATAGTAAAAATTATACAACAAAACAAATTTTAATGAATGCCTAAAAAATCATATTCAATTTCCTCGTTTATTTATGAAATACGTGAACAATTTTTTATTGACTTATTGGTAAATAGCAATTTTTCAAAAAAAAAAAAAAAATGTTAATGTTAATTTGGTTAAAAAATGAATTGATATGATCTTTGATGGTACAAAAATATTTATACTAACGATTTTTTCCAAAAAAGTTATTTTCATCTGCGTAAATCTCTAATTCAAAGAAATTTTTGGTTTTAGCAATCTCTTTGATACTGTGACGTAATATATTTCAAAAACTTTTATCACAGTATAAATCTGTATAATTTTAAAGAATTTTATTATAAAATGTTTTGAAATTGTCTTTTATAGATTATTCGTAACCGGTTGCATAGTGATGGTTAAGGTGTTGGCTTAAACACACACACACATGTTCTAAACGATCTTAATAAGCATCTAATTTGGCCTGTTGATTTTTTTTTGAAGGGCGCTAATTTTAATGATTAAAACGAAATTGAAATTAAAAAATGTGAGATATGGAATAAATTTTCAATTCATTGCCATTACAGAGACTTGGCTTAGACCATGGATATCTTCCAAGTCTGTAGATATACCTGGTTACACATTAATAAGCAATGATCGTATATCTCGTGGGGATGGTGTGACCATTTATATAAATAATTTGTTGAAATGGAAGATTCTTGACCAATCTATTCATAGCTTGGCAGAATTTTTATTTATTAAAGTGTTTATTAACAACTTTGTCATTGTAGTTGGTGTAGTATATATTATACTGGAGATGGAACTGTGGAAGCATTGAAAGACATACTATCTTCACTTTCTGAATATGATGTTACTTTAAAAGCTGGTGATTTCAATATAAACATGCAAAGAATTACGTCTAAAAATCTTTTTAAAACTTGCTAGCTAGAATTGCAGGTACCTTCCAATGATCAACCAACAAAAACTTTTTTTTCAAAATTTTATCAAAATGCATTGCTACTGAATCTAGTTCTTACAAGAAATTTGGATAAAACAAAGAGACTAGTGCAGCTTAATGTGTCAATTTTCGATCATGATTTTATCTACTTATCGTATTCGTTACCCGTACTAACAGATTCTATTTCCACATGTCAATATAGATCCTATAAAGGTATTAATCATGAACCTTAATGACTACCTCAATTTGCATTGGGAGTCCATCTTTCAATCTGTTTCCATTAACCAGAAATTTTCAAAACTTAACGCATATATTCTGTACTTATTTAATAAGCATGTTCCGGTTAAACAATTTACTCCAACTAAACGAATTACGCCTGTATGGTTCATAATTGATAAGGAAATATGCTATAAGCTTTGGAAGTATAACAAAACGAATGAAAATCGTATATCCTTTTGTAATAGTATTCACTTTTGTAAGTGAAAAAACTTTCCATTTTCTGGAATAAAATGCTTGATCACAATTTGCCACCTAGGGATCTTTGGAACAACATACATAACCTTAGTCTTAGTAAAGATGTGACAGGAATAAAACCTCATTTCACAGCGAATCAAATTAACATTTGGTTTGCTAAGACGACATCAAATAAAGTTAGCCAAGCTGTTTTGAAGCTGGCTGTGTTGCAAGTGAAGTCGAACTCTATCGGTAATGATGAGATTTCATTAAAATTTATTACATTGATTTTACAATACATTTTGCCAATTCTCTGTTATCTAATTAACGTTTGTTTAAATGAATCGCATTTTCCATCTGCATGGAAAGTTTCGAGACTTGTCCCGATTGCTAAATGTTCAAATCCAATATTACAAATGTTATCTAAAATCCTTTAAAGACTGATGTGTGATCAAATAACTCGATATTTAAAAAATTATAATATGATAAATAAGTTTCAACCTGGTTTTAGGGCTAAGCACAGTACGGCGACTGCGCTACTTAAAATAACTGATGACATTTCTGTTTCTTTGGATAATGGTCATGTTTAACTATAAGTGCTGCTTGATGTTTCCAAGGCTTTTGATATTCTGAATCATGACATATTGCTTGGAAAGTTATATACATATTTTAATTTCTCTCAGCATGCAATTAAATTCATTTCTAGTTATTTAAGCGGCCGGTCCCAATATGTTAGCTTTAATGAAGTAAAATCACATCATACTAATGTGTTACGCGGAGTGCCACAAGCTTCGATACTTGGGCTTATATTATTCATGCTTTTTATCAACGATGTTTGAGCTGTAATTAAATATTGCAGTCATCATATGTATGCAGATGATGTACAAATTTATACAAGAGATACGCTATAGATCATATTGAGCGTATGACTGAGTTTGTCAATGTTCATATTAAGGCTATTTATAAATGGGCTAAAATTAATCAGTTAGAGTTAAATTATTCTAAATCGCAAGTTTTACTTGTGCAAACCAAAAATGAAATAATCGATTTTCCACCAGTCCACATTGGTATTAATACTGTGCCATTTGTTAATAGAGCCCGGAATTTAGGATTCATAATGAACTCAACCGTGACATGGAATGTAAGTCATATTTGTTCTAACATCTATGGAGGCTGCTGGATAAACGATGATTTCGTTGGATTTACAACTGATGACCTTTTTAACGTGGTGTTAGACAGCTTCGCTAATTTTGGGCTAAATATGATTTTTTGAAAGCTTATCTTCCGTCCTTAAACAATTTTTTGCTTATTGTCGATTGGTCTGCTATTTTAGGTGGATTGACAATTTCGGATACTGTATCTGAGTTTATTAAGACTTTGAATAATGCTTTTGATGTATTTGTTCCAAAGAAATTTTGTGGTCCAACGAGCTTACGATTTAAGATATTTATAGAACCAATGGTCGATTAAAAAATATCTTAAACCGTAAATCAAAGCTTATAAGAAATTCAAGCGCACTTGAGTTTTATTTCCTGAACAAAATGTAATTTTACAGATTGAAAGCGAAATTTCTAGTAACTCTAAACGATTTTTTGCATTTATAGATAAAAGAAAAGGAAATCACAGGGCTATCCACGGGTTATGACGTACAATAATTCCCATTAAATATGCAATGTGTTTGCAAAATTTTTTAAAAATTCCTTTGATAATGCCAATTTATTGACCACTTCAGCTGACCGTCATGGTAACTACAATTCATATACTACTATCCAACTCGTTTCCCCGGAGATTTTGATTGGGCTAGATCTTGGACCGTTACTTTTCATAATATTTATTAATGACGTAGTTCAATGTTTTAAGTTCTCGCGTATATAAAGTTATAAACTTATAGTATTTTTGTAAATACTCTGATGTTTGGTTAGAAATCTTTTTGGCAGCCCATCAGAAAAATTTGAGCTTTTGCAGAAATTATTAGAGGATAAAATTAAAAATTCGGTTCTTCAGCCTTGCAAACCACATAAACAAGCTTCAAAGAATCCAGATCGCGAAATTAGGAAATGTATGGAGAAAATACAAGAACATCGCGCTTGATTTGTGGCTCAAAAGGATTAAGAATTGGAAAGAGAGGACGTTCACCCTATTTTAGTTAGAATTTATCACATTACGCATAGATTTGAATGACTGGCATTTGCCACAAAGCGTTACAAAATTAAATGTTTAGACACTTTAAAAGAAGCCCAAATTTTAGTAATCAAATTGTAGTAGAAGAATTATTTTCTTCAGAAGACGAGTCGTGTGACGAATCAATTTGTTTAAAACTTTCGAGAGATACCGTTAGTTTCGCAGGAATAACCAGTGTTGTAAATAATGATCAAACAGTAAAGAAAATTGATCAAACGCAACATATAACCTCAAATTTTCTAAATTTAAATTTGGCAACTAACTCTCTTGCAAATTTTAATCAAAATCGAAGTCCACAAGAATTTTCTGATCCACAATTTGACTATAATGTTTCAACGATTTCTTTTACAAAAATGAATAATAATAAAAATTTACCTAATTTAGGACAACAGCCTAAACCTAATTTAGGACAACAGCGTATTTTTACCACCAAACCTATTTACAATTTGGTTCCCAATGTCCAAAAACCTCAATTATCTCACTGGAAAATTGAGTTAGATGGATCATCCGATGGCGTACCGGTAGAGAGATTTCTTTTTGAGGTCGAACATTTAGCACGTACATATGAAGTTCCTGAAAATGTGGTCAAAGATCAATTCAGTGTACTTTTAAAGGGATCTGATTCTAATTGATATTGGTATTTCATTGAACGAAATCCTCTTTTAATATGGGGTCAACTCAGAGCTGCAATTATAGAACGTTTCAAGATCGTCGAATAGATGGCAATATTAGGAGAATAATTGATTCACGTAAGCAAAAAGCAGGTGGAAGATTTATTGAATTTTATAACGAAATTTTGGTCCTTACTCTGCGGTTTTGAAATTTCGCTGATCCAGAAGTTCTTAGAGTTCTTCGGTATAATATGAATGTTGGGCTCTAAAACCATCTTGCAGATCAAGATATAGATTTCATCAGTATTTTGGTTAGAAGATGTGTCGCGTTAGAGGATATGTATGGAAACGTCATAATTATGTTACTGACAAATTTTGCAGACTGCAATATCAAATTAATGAAAACAGTCAACCTTCAGAAATACCAGAATATCAGAACAAAAAAAAAACACAACTGAGACGAATCAACATTTTGTTTTGGATTATAATCAAAATTTCACTTTTCCAAATTATGAATCTCAAAATTGTATACACAAACTAGTTCAAATCAATTTCAATTGAGGCGTTTCATCAAAATTTGAACCAAAATTATAATATTTCTTCAAACAATTTTCCAAAACCCCTACGATTGTTTTATCGCGGATGCAGTAAAGATGGATACAGTAAAAATAATTGTCCAAAATGTGCGACGGGAAACTTCCATACGAGGATTCAGCAAGCTGCCATGAATGACCCTCGAAATATACGACAGCAACAACAACAAAGTTTCCAACAACAATCAAAACCAATAACCATTTTGAATGGCAATCACCAGATAAATCAAAATTAAATTTTTTACTAATAAATAATATTATTATTCCAAATTCTAAATTAACTGGTAATGCCGAAAGCTATCGACCTGTCATTTCAAACAAATTTAAAAATCAACTTTCGAACAGAGCTAAATTCTATGTTTATAGCTATTGGAACAAACGTAAAGACCTATATTTTTCAATTTCAGAAACCTTTATTACGGATGAGTTAGATAATCGGCCATATGTTAACGTGAGAAGAACTGGTGAACCATATAAAGGTTTAATGGATAGTGGTGCATCCATTACTGCTTTTGAACGCGGATGTGAAAGATATCTAACAAATACGAATCTTAAAATTCACGGTGTATTTTCGGAAGTTAGAACAGCAGGTGGTCAAAAACAACGTGTTCATGGTTATTTCACGGCTTCCATTTATTATAATGGTGAAGATAAATTAATGAAAATTTATTTAATTCCGAGTCTGAAACAACCTTTATATTTGGTATTGACTTTTGGAAATTATTTAATATAATCCCAAAATGTATCTCAGAATTAGATAGGGATGATTCTGATTTTCACGTCCTTTCTTCAGAACGCCTAAATCGTTCTATTTTTTCAGCTTTGAGAGCATATGTTGATGACAATCACAGTACCCGGGAATATTATATATCAAAAATTGGTTGTGCCCTTCGAAATGTTGTGCATGGTTCAACGAAAAACTCTCCTCATTTTCTAATGTTTGGGCAGCACATGATCACAAATGGTAAAGAATACGGACTGTTAAAATTGTTGAGTTTAGAAGGTGAACTTATTTCAGCAGAATCAAAGGTCAGCCGTTAAAGTATTTGCCAGGATTCCGTATTGAGGCAATTAGAAGAGAAATCACGCCACACATTTCCGGCTAAAC
The DNA here is from genome assembly GCA_963556175.1 of Tipula confusa. Classification (NCBI taxonomy): domain Eukaryota; kingdom Metazoa; phylum Arthropoda; class Insecta; order Diptera; family Tipulidae; genus Tipula; species Tipula confusa. The sequence goes on from OY744475.1 coordinate 180,933,563, forward strand.
TGGCACCTAAATTTGTTAAATGTAAAATTTTGAGAAAAATTGGTAATACCACATATTAGTTAGAGAATGTTAATTGTGTTGCAATGTTAATTTACTATTTACATTTTTACACTCATGGGGACCAGGGGGTGTGTGGTATACCAGGGGGTGTGTGGTATACACCCTGAGCACAGAAAAAATTAATATAGAAAATTAATATATAATTTTTTCTGTGCTCTGGGCATCTCATTCTAACACTTATAAGTTAAAATTCTAACACTTATGAACGAATATATTTAATATGGTAAATTACAATATTTTTACCATCATCATTCTCTAACTCATGTGCGGTACTCCCAATTTTTCACAAAATTTTACATTTGGCAACTAGTTTTCTTCCAAATTTTAATCAAAATCGAAGTCCACAAGAATTCACAATTTGACTATAATGTTTCAACGATTCCTTTTTCAAAAACGAATAATAATATAAATTTGCCTAAGTTAGGAGCCATTTCCTGTTTTTCCTACCAAACCTATTTCCAATTTGGTTCCCAATATCCAAAAACCTCAATTATCTCAATGGAAAATTCAGTTAAAGATTTCTTTTTAAGGTCGAACATTTAGCACGTACATATGAAGTTCCTGAAAATGTGGTCAAAGATCCACACACGACAATTCCACAATTTTTTTACAATTCTATCAGTCAAATAAAATAGATCTACTGATAGGAGGTGAAATTTTCTTAAGTCTACTCGCAATAGGACAAATAAGATTAGCTGATGAATTTCTTACTCTTCAAAATACGCTTCTAGAGTGGGTAATATCGGGCAAAATCAATTCTTCGAATCAAAATTGTTTCTATAATTTATATATCAAGAATGATCAGGTCAATGATCAAATTAGTGATGGCATCATCGAAATATTTTGGAAGCTTGTAAATCCATCAGCTACTCAAAAATTTACTCCAATTGAGGAAAAATGTGAAGTTGATTTGAAACAAAATGAGATGAGCAAGGATGTTTCATTGTCAAGCTTCCTCGGAGGGCTTCGCCACCTACACTGGGTGAATCTCGATTAATGGCGTTGTGTCACGACTTAAAAAATGAGAGGAAACGTATAGTCAAAATCATCAACTTCAGAAGGCTTATGTGCAATTCATGCAAGAGTATATAGGAGTTTAGGTCATATGCAATTAGTGTCTTAAAACCGGAGAGCTCCAATACCAAGTTGAGAGTGGTATTTGGCGGGTCTGCGAAGACGACTATAAGCAAGCGCGTCATCTTCTTATCTTTCGATACGATGCCTACAATAATTATCAACAGGTGCCAAAAATATATATCCATCTGAAGCCGTTCATAATGATATGTACGTCTCCAACGGAACTTCAAGAAATTAAAACCTATATAATTTCCATGACAGGTACAGCTAAAATGACGCTACGAAAATGGTGTTACAATTCACCAGAAATTCTTAATGATATACCACCAGAAGATCGTCAATCTTTGCTTCAGATCGATGGTTCCGACAGGCAACCCCAAGTCGATGAATCTCATGTTTATATTACACTCTTAGAAAGGACACAAATAACAAAGAGGGATGTTATCAGTGACATTGTTCTTGGTCTAACGGCTCCAGTTGCCACTCGTGGTAAAGTTTTTCTAAAACAGCTGTGTCAGGTCAAACGTGCTTGGGATGATTCTCTGCCACAAATTCACCATACCAAATGGCAACGCTTCAGATGCCAACTTTTTCAGCTTAACCAGCTCAAAATCAAACATCATCTCTTCAAAAGTTAACGTGCAACTACACTGGTTCGCTGACGCGAGCTCTGGCTGCCAATCTTCTCAGCACATCGAGTACTCGCAATAATCAATTTCAAGGTCAGCAACGTGTTTTATTTGACTGATTCAATTATCATCTTTCAATTATCATTATCATCCATTGGCTCAAACCTGAATCATCTGTTTGGAATACATTTGTTACCTAAAATGTCCAGTATCCAACAATTTACCAACGTTAACGATTGACATCATATAAAATCCGAACATAATCCTGCAGATATTGTTTCACGTGGAATCATGCCAGAGGAGTTGCTCAACAGTTCAATGTGGTTTAATGGGCCACAATTCTTATCTACAGATGATCAAAATTAAATACTAAAACAACCTCCACTCGCGATTGCTCTCTTTCTGAACTTCAAGACAACAAGTCAGTTTTAGTTGCCATGAATGAAGACTCGAAAACGAATTATGGAAATGATTTAGTCGACTCCATAAAGTACAAAAACAGTTTGAAATCAATAGATTTATTTCTAACTTGCGCTTACTCAGCCGATTGCAAGGCCAGTTGGAAGAAAGAACAAATGGTGCTCTATCAACTGAAGAAATTGAGAATTGTCTACAGAGTATCGTTTAAAATTGTGCAAGCCAGAGCATTCCATGATGAAATAAGGGTGCCGTCATCAAAAGATGCATTACACACTGGTTGTTGTGATGCTGATTGGGCATCCGACATCGATAAGAGACGGTCTTGTACCGGCTATGTTCTCCAATTGAATAATGGTACTATAACATGGTATATAGTAAGTACTGCCTTAGCCAATGATTTATTTTCAATTTCCACCGACAGAGATTTATAAAATAAATATACGATTATGTTTACTTTTGCAGCAGATCAAATTAAATTACCATCCATCCCTTTAAATATTTGCCCAGTCTGCACAATTTAGATATGGTTCGGGTATATTTGAATATCCCTCCAATAATTTTAGTGTTTTAATTAATTTTGTTTCATTTTATTCACAAAATCATCATGGTAGCGCGGCTCGTTTTTTGTTGCTAAATACAATATATGGAAACAAAAAAAAAAAAAAAGCTGAGGGTGAATGGAAGATGAACTTCATTTAAATTCATTAAAAATAGAAAAAAAAATTGATTTTTTTTTCTTGCTGGTATTTTATCCCCATTGTTATACATATTCAATCCGTAACATTTCTTCTTGGAATTTTTTTCGACCGTTTGGATGATTTTAAACATACAAAATTGTGCGGGAAATTCGACCGACGTACATAAAAAAGTATCCAGCTAAATTTATTAAAAATAATCTCCCCTCGTTCCTGGTTTGTAAATCGCCGAAAAATATTTTTATTATTTTGTTACTGTACGTACACAGAAGGAAAATATGTTAATCGTTTTGACAAAACAAAAAGAAAAGGTTTGGACATTATATGAAAAAAAAAAAAAAAATGCAAATTTTATTTTAAACGAAAATTGCAGAATGGTCCGGAAAAGGTGTCTCTTCTCGTTACCCGACGTTTTAACACCGACGGAAAATGAATATTTTATTACAATTTGTTTTTTCATATTTTAATACATTTGAGAAATGGAAAACAAAATAAAAATTATCCAAAAGATATTTACAAATAACCAAGAATGCGTTTCTAAGATACGAAACGTCCTTTTATGTATATACCGTACAAAAAACATATATCAGCACATTCAATACAAAAACGAGAAAATACGGCAAGGATTAGTTCAGAGAAACAGATTATGGAATTTTTATGAAATGAGTATAATCTCCCTAATTTTGTCGTTGGTTCAGTTTGTACAAAAATATACAGGGACAAAAAATAAGGACAAAAACAAAAAATAAATTACATATTTCGAATCCTTTTCATGTCAGGTTTAAGCATTATAGGTTCAAACTCAAAATCTGTATAGAACATAAGAACTTTCGAAGAAATGATATCAGTATAATGAAAAATACTGCGCATTATACTCGTACATATATAACTTTAAAATATGTATGTTTATGAAATGTTGAAATATTTTTGTTCAAAATTCAAAATGGTAGATGTATAAAGGATTACTGACGATAAGCCCTTTTAATTGGCATGCAAAAAGTTAAGAGCGTCAAATTATGGATTTGCACTGTTATTTTGCGTTTGTAAGTCGACAAGTGTTTAGTCACTGGAACAATCAGAGTACAATTCCTACTTGCTAAGACTATTACTATTACTACTAATAATTTTAACTTCAAAAAATTATCGTCAGAATTTAAATGGTTTCAAATTACAATTAAAAATATGTTTTGGTCAGGTGTCAGATCCAATTGAGATTTTAAACGCGAATTTAACAATGCTGGCCATAATAAACTATTGGGTAACTACTGTGGGCATAAACTTCTTATAAACCTTACTGTAAATAAAACAACCAAAGAAAATATTGATACCGCCAAAATTTATGCTTATGTTAACGGACACGCATCTGGCTGCCAATCGAGCCATCTTGCCCGGATGAAATAATTCGGATAATTCGGGCAAGCAATGCTGATCTTCTTACGAACAATTGGAAGATCATTAAACAAGAGGAGGCGAATGGAGGATCTAGGTTGTCCATTTTAGTGGTAAACAAAGAGTCGCTAGTCCCTCTAGTTAAGACAAAGGAGATAATCGGCTTCGGGTCGATTAGCCTAAAAGTGTTTAAAAAGGATGAGGTCGAAGCGATTGTGAAAGACCTACCAATGGACCAAATCAGATGAGGATATAATTCTAGTCCAAGCACCCTGGATTAGTAAAAACAAGATCTGTGGCCTCGGTTTAAAAGGGTATTTTATACTCTTCTAGGTCCGATAAGATCAGATCTTGCATTCTCGCTAAAAATAACTTGAATATTTTCCTTCTTCCACAATATAGTAGCGGTGACGAAACGGCAGTCGGCCTGGAGACGGGAGGCTACGTATTAAGACTGGTTTCTGCCTATATTGGCCGAGAGAAAGAGGTTTCTCTTAAGGAATAAAAAGGAATTAAGGAAGGCACAGAGGAGGTCTTGGAGACCATTCAGTGATAAAATGGAAGGTGTTTCGGAGACCTCGCGCCTCAGGAAAATCTTATCTACGAGCCCAACGAGCCCTAGTTACTTAATTAAACCAGATAGGCTGTGGACAACATCTAGTGGGGAATCATTGGCGCTCCTGTTGAAAGCTTGCTAGGAATAGGGAAAAATTATCGTCGGGGTGCCCGGAGGAAATCGTGTACTAAAACCGGATCCTATGGGCACTAAACAGCTTTAGACCCTATAAATCGTCAGGCTCGGATGTTTCATTCCAGTGGAATTGCAAAAACACTCGTCGAGCATTCTTCCATGGCTGGAGGTGATCTTCAGGGGGTGTTTAAAGCTGAATTATATTCCTAGGAAATGGACGGAGGTTAGAGTGATTTTTATCCCGAAAATAGGGAAGAATTCACAGGCCTACCCAAAGGACCTAAGACCTATAACTCTATCATCATTTCTGTTGAAAACATTGGAAAGACTGATTGACGTGTACATACGCGCAAAAATAAAACCCAGTGATTGGGCAAAAGTGTATTTTAAGGTTTTTCATTATATTGCAAATATGCAAGTTCATGTGAGTAATGTAAATAATACAGGTTATGCATATATGCAATATATGACAAATATGTAATATCATGCAATACAGTAGAATATAAATACCTTTATTTTTTAAAACATCGAAATTTAACCATTTTTAGAATATCTAAAACGGCTAAGAACCTCCCACTTACTAAAGCCGAAATTTTGGCAATAGTAGATTCATGGAGTGGAAGTGAAGATGACTTCCAAATTGATGATTTTGAACATACTGATGACGAAATACAAACAGAAAGAATAATAAGTGATTCAGAGTTTGAGGAAAACTCCGGTGAAAATAATTTGGATATTGCAAATTTGCAGATCGATTTTGTGGATGAGCTGCCGAATCCTGAACTATCACTTCAAAGAGATTACAAGGAGTTATCAAGGCATATTGTTTGGCTATGTAAATAATTTTTCATTCCAGACAAAGACGTTGAATTTTTGGGTGATTCCAAATTAACAGCAGTACAGCGAAATTTAAGACACCTTACAGTTGTTTCAAATACTTCTTCGACGAAAAGATATTAGACTACATAGTTAGTGAATCTAATTTGTATAGCTGTTAAAGAAACCTAAATAACCAAAAGACTATAACAAAGCTCGAAATACCAAAATTAATCGGTATATGCCAGTTGACGTCAATAGTTAGCATTCCTGATTATAATCGTTATTGGCATCCTATCGCTGCGGTAACAAATTAATTCAAGATATACGCTGTCTGTAAACTGTTTTGAAAAAATTAAATCGGCTTTGCATTTCAACAAAAATGAACACATGGCAACAAATACGGATGAAAAAAGGGATCGGCTATCTAAAATTCGACCATTTCTTGATGCTCTAATAACGCACTTTCAGAAAATCACACCTGAACAATATTTGTCAGTAGATGAACGGTTGTGTTCAACAAAAGCCAAAAGTTACTTGAAACAATACATTCCAAGCAAACCACATAAATGGGGATATAAGCTATATGTATTATCGGGAATTTTAGGATATACATATATATAATTTTGAAATATACACTGGGCAAGAAAATCGGAACCATTTGTAGAAATATAATTGTAAACTACCAAGCGATTCCCAGTCTAAAAAAATGCCCAAAGGATCATCAACGGAGTTTGCCTGCACAGTCGATGATGTGACATTGATCACAGTTTTTTGAAAAGATAAGAAGCAAGTAAACTTAATTTCTAACTATGTCGGCTGTGCGCCAATGCAAAGTTCGACAAGATATTCCATAAAAGATAGAAATATCACTATAGAGTGCCCACAAATTATTAAAGAGTATAACTCGTACATGGAAGGGGTCGATTTCTTCGATAGTATGATTGGAAGGAACAAAATAAAGCTACGCTTGAAAAAATGGTACCTTAGATTTTTTATCATCTGCTGGATATGACGTCTGTTAACTCTCGACTACTTTATAGACGGATCTTTAAAAATTCTAATGAATGAAATCAACCTGAATTATCTCTATCTGATTATCGTTTAATAATAGCTGAAATACTTTGCAAAACTGGTAAAGAATCCAAGCAAGTGGGACGGCCCTCTGGAATCAGCCAATACTTAGATCTTAAACGGAAGAAGACTACAAGTAGCCCTTAATCCCCGAAAGAAATTCGTGTTGATGAATTCAGTCATTGGGCTAAATAGAAAGAAAATAGACTTCAATGTAAATTTCCTAATTGTAAGGGTTATATACTCACGTCAAACGTGGAAAAAGTGATATACGACTCTTTGTTTCAACAAAGACTGCAATTACTTCTGGCAATTTCACAAATGAGTTTTTATGTTCTCATATTTAGCATATAGTATATTCGATATTTAATTTTATTTACTTTCATAATGAATTTTTATTTTTTATAAAAATATTTTTTTAAAAGCCTTTTATACAAATGATCTTGTATATATGCAATGAAAGAAAACTCATGTTTCCTCGAAAAAGGAAAACGAAAAATTTGTTTTTCTTTGAAATTTTATTAATTTTGATGAATCGGCTCAGATCTGTAATTTTTTCGACCTTAAAGAATTCATAAGCTGAAGGGTTTTAAATAAACAGCGCTTCAAGAAATTATCATTGCTGCGTATATCAGAAACACAAACTATCCGTCCCTTTTATTCTTTGTATTTTTATTTTTGTATTTTTTATTATAATTTATATTAAACTAGTTGTATCGGGGGCCCTTTCTGGAAATTTTTCTATTTTCAACACACAATAATTGATTAGAAAATAATGGATGTTGAATCGGTTTGATGTTGAAAGTCATAATTTTTGAAAATGATTCCAAAAAAATAAATAACGATGCTGTCAAACTTTGTCTTTTCAGAATGCGCGTTCATTTTCCAAATGATCGGCTAAATGTACTACTGTGGGAGATATCTCATGAATTGCAAAACTGAATATGCGCCATACTGATTCATTGCTGCTAATGTATCTTCCCATTTGATACTGATTAATCTAATCCAAATTATTTGCTGGTGTTACTCCTAAAACGGCCATATCGCTTCCTTTATTTACATACTTGCAAATGTAGTTTATTGATTTGACTGAATTGCAATATTCTACATTTATAGGAGTTTTGTATATTTTTAATAATAAAAGTGAATATAGTCCAACGGTTATTAATTTTAACGTTAGTATTTAGAATTTGCATTGTTATTGATCTTCCAATAATCCTCAAAGGAGCGTTGGTGATACAATGGATATCCATCGTTGCCTGTAATCGTTTCGGAAATTAAACGTCTAGCATATGTTTTAGAGGATTTACCATCGATCAAACATGATGAATTTTTGTTATATGCTCCAAATGAGCCATGCACCATAATTTGAGTAATAATTTGAAAAAGTTCAGGATCATTTTTTAGGTATTTTTGCAGATATAATGTGTCGAGTTCATTTGACTGAACAAAAACTGATTTATTTTCATAAAAACCAACTTTTGTATGGGACGTAGCTTAAGACTGCATCCTAGACAAAAAAAGTATTTTTGATAGATGTATTAAAGATGTATGGAAAAAAGATGCAAAATAAATAAATAAAGGAAGCCAGTCCTACGTTTCTACTCGATTCGATGGTTTCCTAATACGCTGGGAACAAAAAATCAATTTGTATACCAGAAGAAACTCAGAAAATAACAATTCTACATAAACAGGACTAATAACCTATATAAGTTAAATATAAACTTTAGTGATGATGGGTTTGGTAGTTTTTGATATATTTATATATATATATATATATATATATATATATATATATATATATATATATATATATATATATATATATATATATATTTATATATATATATATATATATATATATATATATATATATATATATATATATATATATATATATAAATGTCATGCCACTGGACTGAATAAATAAACAAATCGAATTAGATATAGTACTGGTTTAAGCTTGCAAACGAAAATAAAACCAATTGCAACCAATTTTTCCTAACAAACACGTCTTTATGACAGTACGATTTTGACTAACAAGTCTTTACGTTTTGGCTACGTTGACCTGCGGTTGAGAAACTCAGATACACAATTATTCTATAAAATTATTTTCTTGTATCTACTAAAACCACATTAACAATAAAATTAGATAGAAAGCTTTTCTTTGTATTTCTTTATATATAATGAAAGCTTTCTGTTTTAATAGAAAATTAAACCATCGCGGGATAAGAAATAAAACGGATTTAATAATGTAAGAGTTGTTTTTCATTTTTATTACAAAAGGTTAAGGCACTAACGCCTCTAAAGAATTGTATTTTGTGTATATGTATAAGATTTGTAGAATAATTCCTTTGTATAATGTTTAAGCTGAAATTTACTCGTAAAAATAACATTTCGGTATAGCTGTGGTAATATTATTGTTTTATTGTTGGTATTGTTATTGATCGTCTTAGAAATTTTACAAATATTTCGAGCAACTGAAATTTAGTTTATTTGTATAATGAATACTGATACACATAATCAAAATTATAATTTTTTGACTTTCAAACAGAGCGGCCGACGATTTTTGCGCAAAAATACATGCAAAGAAGAAGAAAACATATACCAAATCTTCTATTCAAGGAAAAAAATTATCAAATGAAAATCACAGGTGGACTTTTGTTAATCGATTTTTGTGTTAAACAATATTTTTTTTTGTTTAATTAACAATTGTTTTAATTATAATGACAAAACTCATTTTACGGATTTTTCTATGATTGTTATTATCAGTAAACCACTTACAATGAAATTCAGTATTGCAATTTTACAGAGTTTTATGTAAATCAACAAAACATTTCTTGAATTTAACAATAAATTTTTTAATGAATTAATTTCTGTAATGAAATAATAGTTGTTAATTTAATTTTAAGATAAACATTCAAATTTTTGTGAATTTAACAAAGTCTGATGTTAATAAAATAGTCACTTATAAATAACTATTTTATTAACACCAGAATTTGTTAAATTCACAAAAATTTGAATGTTTATCATCAAATTTAATTAATAACTATTATTTCACTACTGAAATTAATTCATTAAAAAATTTATTGTTAAATTCAGGAAAATTTTTATTATTTTTATATTTTTTGGAAATTTTTTTTGGAATTATGGCTATACAACTGCCTTAAACAAAGTACAACTTTTAGATACTGGAGTATTTCAAATGATTTGGACAATCCGGTAGGTCCTTCGGTTAAAGATGTAAAGAACATGTTGGTGATATTGGTAAAATGTATGCAAAATCAAACTTCGTTATACACATGAATACGACACAACATAAATATATAGACATGACCCTAACATGAAAATTCTTTATACAATGGAGAAGGTGCTAATGTGGACTAAATGGAAGAATTATTGATCTATAAAAACAAAAGAAATAATAATTTACTTATAATAACAAGAACAATGCACTTGTAAATAAAATATACGACATAATTATTAGGTATTCTTGATTAAGTAGGCTATGACGAAGAGATAAATCAGGTATACAAGGGCGACAGAACCTGTAATTTTATTTTTCATAGTTCACAAAATATATATTTCAAAAAAAAAAAACAAATATATATATATATATATATATATATATATATATATATATATATATATATATATATATATATATATGTATATATATATATATATATATATATATATATATATATATATATATATATATATATATATAACTGAATATGATTATTTGCTAATCAAAATCAATATAACGAAATCATAAAAAAATTCTAAAAGGACCTGTAATTACCAGTAATGATTTTGTGATATTCACAGCTCCGCAAAATCAATTTATACGCTGTTGTGAAAATCACAAAACGTTTAATGTTATAATCACAAAATTGTTTATGAATAACACGAGCAGCATTATGATAAATAAAATTTTCTTTTAAATTCACTTAAGACATTGTAATATTCACTAAAAAAATTACCACAAAATAAAATATACTGTTTTATTTTGCGAAGCGTCTTTTTCATTAAAATTGTTGCCTTTGGAATGAAGAGACTTGGGTCTATTAAAATATTTGTCGTGATTTTTATCAAATTCTTATATTAATTTCATCAAAAAGTATAAGTATTGAAAACTGAGTGAGTGTTTTTTAATAAGTTATGAAAATTTATAATAATAAAACTGTAAGTACATATAAACAAAAATTTCTATTAAAGACATTGTGCAATAACTAATAACATACTGTTATAATTCATATTTCAGTAGTAAGAAAATTACGATTGAGAATATAAATGTTAGTTTATAAAAAAAAAAATAGTTAGAAGAAATTTAAAATAATGAAGAGTTTTATATTCCTAATATATGTAAGGAATTTTGAGTTTTAAATCTCGTTGAAACAAGTTTCACAATGTACCATCATCATATAAATAATTTCTCGATACTCAAAATACTTAGAAACACGTGAATATTAAGCATATAGAAACTTTTAACTTTTCCAAGAGCAATACACCTTTAGATAATTGTTATGAAAATACAACTCCGTTAGAATTACAATCCTTAGAAGAGTTTAAGATTTTTTTAATAAGGGAGACAGAAACTAATAGTGTTAGCATTGATAAACAGTTCGATCAAAATTCAAACATAACATTTTGTATATTTAATTCATGATCAACAGCATAAGGTTTAAGCATTTTATACTTCACCGTTAATTTTGTTCAAAATGAATACGATGAATAACAAGATACAAATAACTGTTAATAAGATACAAATAACTGTGTGAAGAACTCAATCACGTCCGTTTTAACCACCAATAAAGAAATTGTAAATATGTAACACAATTATCATCGATATTCCAAACGTACGTGAAGAACAACTGAAATTATGGAACTTATAAAACTACTAGAATTTAAGGAAACATGATAGCTAGGACAGGAAGTATTTAATGTATGTAATTACACATTGTGACACTTAATTTATATTTTCTAGGTGAAAGAATCTAATTAAGTGGTTTGAAAACATTAGCGAAATTACATCCAGAATAATAAAGCAAATTTATTAAAACCTATTTAATAATTCAATTTGGTGATACATTACGTCAGTGGGATAATGTTTCCTGCATCACTTTATCCACAGCGTCAAGTGTTTCTGATGAAGTAACATATATATCTGAACAATGTCAGCAACTACTGAATCGCCAAACAATTTAAATATCGTGAATAATATAGAAACAAGACTCGTGGAAGGAAATCACTCCTACATGAAATCTATAATTGTACGATATCTTTCAGAGACTTGCTTTATCCAAAATGGTTGGGTAATAAATACCAAAGTGTGCGGAAAAATATTTGAAGAAATAATATTACTATACTTCCAAATGAAAAAAATTTTAGATATTTGATAATTGTAATAAAAAGAAAAAGTAAACAAGAAATCAAATAAATCACGAAAGACAATTTAGAAAATCAATTGGGAAATGGCGAGGAATACTGTCAATCTTTACGGGAAGACAAATTAAGTTGAAGGATAATATGTGAAATGAAAATATTGGTGATGTAAGTGGCGACACTCAAGCATTTTTTTATAAAAAATAAAATATTAACAAAAAAAAAGTTTGAAGGAATTTATGTTCAATTGGAAAAGATATTACGTAGTACAATGTTTAAAATAATATTGCAGATAGCCAATCGAAAGATGATTTTGAGCGCCAGCCACAATATAAGAAACCAACTGGGTATATATTGGTAGCGTTATTACACATTTTATTTTTGTTAGTACATCGATTTTAATTACTTTTTATTCTGATTTTATATATTCCAACAGACTATTGTACACTATTCAAGAATCGTGGATGTAAGGATGCAGGGTCGAAGCAGATGTTAGAAAATGTACTATCAATCAGATTAATCTATCACTTATTCATGCCATTTTAAAAACCAACCCCGTGGTTGTATATCGTTGGAGGTATTTTGAAAAGTTATTGCGTGAAAAGTTCAAATACAGCCACATCTCACGTTGTTCGGGGAAAACTGTACTTATCTGAAACTAATAATTGTTTATTTTGCAATAGTTACTTGCTTTAAAAGGTTTCGGATTTTGAATTTTAAATATATCCCTCTGTAAACATTAGGTGACGATTCATCCAAGCTCACTTTTATAAGAAAGTAAAAATGTACATAATTGCTACGTCTATTAAAAATTTGTTAAATTAATTGAAAGATTGATATTGAATTTCCCAATTAAATTTAGTCTGTGAATATAATAAATATAATTAATTTTTTAACTTATATAATTAATTTTGTAAACGTTTTATTTTTAAAAATAAATAGATTATAGTCAATATCTAACCTAAGTTCGAATATGAGCATTTTATTATTTATATATATATATATATATATATATATATATATATATATATATATATATATATATATTTATATATATATATATATATATATATATATATATATATATATATATATATATATATATATATATATATATATATATATGTATATATATATATATATATATATATATATATATACATATATATATATATATATATATATATATATATATATATATATTTATATATATATATATATATATATATATATATATATATAAATATATATATATATATATATATATATATATATATATATATTTATATATATATATATATATATTTATTTATATATATATATATATATATATATATATATATATATATATATATATATATATATATATATATATATATCACTGGAAATTGTCAGTGATTTCTACTTAATTTGATAGTATATATTACAATACTCATGTGTCCTAATCATAATATTTACTCTTGTTATTCATAAAAAATATAAATAAATATCATAAATATTATTATATTTTCTATTCTAAGTTATATTAAAATATTCAGTAATTATCATTATACGTTTAATAATTATCACAATTTTTTTTTAGTATTTAATACTATTTATTCAGTGAAATGCATTCAAATTAATTTTGAATTTAACAGCGATTTGTTTTTATTTAACAGTATTTTGTTATATGAATATAACAAAAGATTAATTGATTTTAGTAAAAAAAAATGTCAAAAATGAGTCTCACTCATCCATACCACAGTTGGGCGTGTAAATTACACAATGTAATTTACTGGGTTTTTTACATGTAAAATGTATGTAAAATGTAAACGATTATTTTATACATACTGTAAAATATAAATCAACTTTTTCATTACAATTATCGCCATCTGTTACCAAATCTCTTAATTAAGGAAAAATTGACTATATACTACAGTGTATTGTATTTGTGTTTATTTATTGTGATATTTGTACATATGTATAAATGTAAAATAAAGTGCAACTTTCCTATGATAAGAAATATTTTGACAATGAAATCTTGACACCTGCTATCAATAAATGTAATTTGATGAACGCTTCGTTTTTCGTGAGAGGAGTTAGCATATGGAATTCCTTGAATGGTAACTGCTGGGTTTCAAAAAGAATATTTTTCCCAAATTTAATTATTAATGTATTAATCAATTTATCTAGTATTAATTCTATGGTAAGGTTAGTATAATGGTATTGCTGCTAACTTAGGTTATGAAAAATTATTAATTGTAATTAGAGTAAGAAAAATTAAATTGAATTAATAAAATTCACTACAGTTCCACGCTTAAATTCGATAATCATATTCGGTACCTCTTTACTGCACTGGACATCAAAGGCATAATGCATAGGCATTTTATCGAATGGAATAGGGCTAGTAATTTCAGGCATACATTTATTTGATGAGGGTGAGACGGGTAGTGATAATTTGGTTGATTTTGTCCTGTTTGAAATTAATAAAGATTTAAATTTAAAAGCCAGTCAAACGAGTATAGATTCACTTCATTCATTTCACTGCAGAGAATTATTTTATTTATGATTAAACGTCAAATTGCAATTAGTTTTCCGCTACATATTGAAAGAAATTTGCACTCTTAAAAATATTTTATTTTAGTTTATTCAAATGTAGCTAGATGGCACTATGTCACTAGTTGTTTATTTTGTCGAATATAAGAACTAGTTTAAGACGTAAACAGATGGCATTGTAGAAGGATAGGTGATTTTTAAAGTCTCAATGTAGATAACTAAAAGTTGAAAATAATTAGGATTAACCATTTAAATAAAATGTTTAATGGGATTTTCTAATGCAAGTTATTTTCTAATGCGTTTACAAAAGAAAAACCAAAAACGTAATTTCAAATACAATTACACTTGTTTATTTTTATTTTTATATTTAAGCTAACAATTTTTGTTTTAACTTTCACAAATACTAAATCACACTGACGGTCCCCTAGTATGTATGTACCCCTGGTTTAGTTTCCCCAAATTAGCAGGCAAATTTTTTATTTATACTTAAGGTTGGGCGCCAGCCTACGCGCACGAATCGTGCCTAACTACCTTACAGTCGGCTAGAGACGCTCGGGCTGGGTGTAACACTTTTGGGGTCACTGTTACGTTGCCCACCTCCTCGCTTCCTCTTCTTTTTCTGTTTCGCTGCACGGTAGTCTCGTTCTCCTCTTTACTTGCACAACTTCTACGAAAGGAATCCTGTCACTTTTTTCAGCACTTTTTTACAGGAAGAATCACAATCCAATCGTTTCTTCTCAGAACAAAAAAAAAATAAAAAAACAATAATACCACTCGAAAAATAAAACTCGACTTTCTTCCACCACGGTACCACACCAAAGAGACTTTTTCTAATTTCCGTCTCCTTTTATTAATTTTTCCACCGCGTCGGGCAACCCTTATTTTTGATCGACCTGCCATCTGTGGATTATCCGTGTACTGCACTACCCGCGGTTCACCGACATTGCTGACCTGTACTGTACACTTTCGTCAAGTACGAAATGTCAATGCCGGTAATGATTGTTGTTTGTTTTGTACAACACAAATAATTTATGTTTAAAATAAGGTTAACAAATCGGATTCTATTATTGCCGTCAGAACAACTCCACGTTTCTGAAAGACATTGGAACTGATATAGCCGCCATTCTCTATACAACTGGTGTCAACTATAAAACCCAAGTGAACACTTAGTTTTGTTAGCCGCCAATGGTAAAGCTATCAATACCTACGGTCCACTCACGAAATTTTCTACACACATTTATTATTGCGAACGTCAATTGTCTAATCATTAGTAGAGACTTTCTTAAGAAATACAGCTTACTAGTCGATCTTAAGAACGGCAAGCTGATTGATTCAGCCACACAGTTGGTGATCAATGTGTCGGTGATAAATTCGAGCACACCTTCGCCTAAGAACTTTTTGATTTTCAACGGGTACGGCAAGCTATTTAAAAAATTCCCATCTTTAGCAGTGCCTCTGGGTTAAAACGCGCTCGTTAAACACAATGTAGTACAACACATAGTAACTACAGGACCTCCATCGGTACCCATCAGGACATCTACCGGCCATCGGCACCGCACTAGTATCATGTTCACTGCACTTAGTTAAAAAGAAAAATCAAGACGTGAGATCATCTGGGGACTACCGCAACATGAACGACTTCAGTGTATAGATTTACGGCATACTTGTAGGCTCAACTTCGGAGAAACAACTCATACGAGGTTAGCATAGAATACGAGGTTAGCATCAACATTTCGAAATATGTTTTCGGCACTAGCTCCTTAAACTTTCTTAGTTACAAAATTACCCAAATGGTATTCTGCCATCCACTGGTCGAATTAACATCATTTAGGAGTTTTCAGCTTCTTAATCAAACAGGCATATACAGTAGTTTATTGCCATGATTACTAACACAGGATTATGCCTATGATATCGGTTACTTTAGCACCTATCCACACTTGGATTTTGTGACACTAGCTAGCCACTTGGATTTTATGTCACTACATATCCAAAGCAAAGATAATTTGGTTGCCGATACACTGAATCAAAAACGAAACCACAAAACTTTAGCTATCGTGACTCACTTTGTCATGGAGCTAAATCGCAAGAAACTGATACGGAACTTTAGGACTTACTTTTTAGTTCCTTAAAACAATCAAATTCCACTTGAAAACTAGAATGTTTTAAATTAGCTGGTTTAACGATATACGGTGAAATTTCAACGGGCAACTATCGTCCGTATATACATTGATTGCATGGAACCATATTCGATGAAATGCGTAACATTTCGCATCCAACAACCAGTAGCCCACTGGGTGAAATACGGTTTATCTTGCCAAAAATGCCAGGTGTTAAGGCACACTATGATACAACATAGGCATTTCAGCGTTCCAAAGGGACGTTTTGAACATATCTATTTAGATATTATTGAACCATTTCCACTTTCTAATGAATACACTTATTTACTAACCTTTGTCGACCGTTTTACACGATGGCCAGAAGCGTACTGCATGAGCGACAGAAGCAGTTACTATAATGCCCGAACTTTTGTCGAGAACTATATTTCCAGATTCGGGGTACAGGTTAACATCACGAGCTACCTTAGTTTAAAGGTTCCAACTGGATTCGATCCACTTTGTACCACCCCTCAAACGGCATGGTTGATCATTTTTACAACCAGTTGAAAACCCCGATGTAACACTGCGCATCATAGATCTCCAAGGTACCCATAGTACTACTAGGTATCCTAGATACAGTAAAGGAGAATATAAGACGTTCCGCAGTTGAGCGTATGTCTACGGACAAACAATGAAGCTACCAGGTGAATTTTTTGTGGACGACCCTCTTTTACCACTATACTAACAACTGACACAATGAGCAAACACTATGATCAAGTATGAAAAACGTTGTACCCTAAACAGTCGTGTATCCAAAACGGACAGACACATCATGAAATCACTAGACACTAGTAAGTTCGGGTTTGCGAGAATAAATAAGATGCGCACAGGTTTGACATTATACGATAGGCCATAAAAAGTCATTTGACGTAAAAACATTTCGACTAAAAGACCAAAATAAGTATACCAACCTGTCAGCGTTGATAAATTAAAACCGGCATTCGGGATTTCTTCTTTGGTTGAGAAACCTTCTTTAACAAGAAAAATCCGAATAGTCCGCATAAGCGTGTGAAACCTTCACATTGTGTAACTTCTCACGTTTTATTAGACACTGGACTGCAGTAGTAAGTAACAAGGTCGCGCAAGCAACATTATTGCCTCTACCAACAAACAAAAGATGGAACAAAACCATTCTTTCCACAAAGGTAAACACTAGTTCCCGTATACCATCACGATCGAGATAAAGTTTATTTCTTTCGTTGGTAATTCACACTATTATTCCAAGGAAGGTTCTAAAGAAAGGAAAATATGTATTTCAGCTATAATAATAGTGTACAATCAATATTATCGCCATAATTGCAATGAAAGATGTTTTTGGATAGCTTTATCAATGACGCATTTTATTAGACTCTGGGAACCTGAGTCTAATAAAATGCGTAATAAAATGTCTAACTTCTTTAATCATATAGAAACTGAGCTTCAATACTAAATCTACCCTTTGTAGAGACCCATAAATGGAGTAGAAATTTAACAGAAATCGACATTTTGAGAAGTCATGACCATTAATGGTCACCAGAGTGAAGAAAAAATCGCTGACGAAAATTTCAATCTACATCAACGGTTTTCCATCATGTTACAGCAGGACTTTTATGTCGATGAAATAAGTTACTTGATCCACATGTTAGAAGAAGCAGGTTTACAACTAAGGAAACTTGCTATATTATTAAACTTGCTGAGGACTTTACTATATTATTGTATTGGGGTTACTGTGGCAACCAAAAGACGTCATAATTTCCTTTACTCTCAATTCAACAAATGCGATGCTTATTCCGACGTCAAAGAGACAGTTTTATATCCTTTGAAGCATCCAAAATATTTTATCCCATTGGATGGTTGTCAGTCCAAATGTTATTTCAAAGTTTATATGATTAGGATCAAGAATTACCACCTCTTAGCGTGCTGAAAATGAGACACATGCTGAAAATACGATGATACAAGATGACGTAAATACTCACACATCTTCATGGCTTTTGTAACGCTTTGCTAAACGAAGAAAACAGACAGACCATGCTGAAATTGTAATTATATGTTACATATTTATTACCAAAACTGCTAATTCGGGTAAGGTAGCAAACATTGATAGTAGACATGTGGAAAACTTCTTTACGTGGGCCAATTCAACTGTAGCTCTAAATTGGCTATCACTCCACCCTAGAACGTTAGAGAATACGTCTAAACATAACATCAGAGATGTTATCCACAACTGGCAGATAATGTTACCAACATCCTTTTGCCCAACAACCAGCTTGTTGTGCTAAACACAGATTAACCCCATGATATCTGATTAAATTCGACCTCTGGTGAACGAGACCAGATTTAATGATCACATAAATCACTAAATCAGTATAGTCACTACAGCAGAGAAGATATCATCTACCAGAAAAATTACCATCTCTTCGCATGATAGTAAAAAAGTTCAGCACCTGTACAATTTACTTCTTACACAACACTCTACGGTCTACAGTTGGAGAGTACTAGGAACCTACCGCAAACAACTACTTTCAATCCCAATTGGAGGAAACTATCGGTCAAAAATCTGGTGACTATGCAGGACGAAGTACTTAAGGCTTAATCGCTGGAAGGAGAAACAAAATGTATTGCCTTTATAAAAACGCTAAAGGCTTTCAGTGGTTTCAAATTCTTCGAATATGGTCAAAGCTACATGGATATGTCAAAGCTACAAAGGAAGTGCGGAGAGAGGAGCATTTTTGCAAAGAACTATAGCATTGATCTGAAATGCATGCTTTGTTGTGTTAAAGCCATTAGAGAAAACAGACATTCCGCTTGTAGTTTATAGTGTCCGATATACCAGAAGGCACTGCAAATAAAACGAAGAATTTGTATGTAAGATCGATGGTATATTTATATCTATAGCTGCTATGCTTAACCCAGTGCAGAAATAGGAGAGTTCATAGACTTTCTTGATCGTCTAATTAGTGACACACGCAATCATAGCCATTTGTTGATTGAAGGCGTTTTTAATGCCTATAGACCGATGAATGGAGAAGCCGAGTTACTAATAATATATTTAAAACTTTACTTGCAGCATTTTCGTTACATTCAGTAGTAATGCTGAATGTTGCTCGATAGTTGGTCTCCCAACTAAAGAATTAAGTGGAATTAAGTTTACACACATAGCGATCACCATCCCATTGTTTCGAGAAAAAAACGGAGATTTAATGGCTGGAAATACAAAGTGTTTGACAAAAAGCTACTGAGTATAAAGGCTATTTGTTTTAGAAGTAGAATTTTAAAGTACGAGGGCAGTGTTGAAAAAGTTCTGATCTCGCCAGTAAGAAAAGAATGGAAAGCATAAAGGTTTAAGTGGGTGGACAAAAAATTGTTTCTAAATTTTTTATTTAGCACCTGGGAGTGATAATCGATGCTATACTATTATTTTAAGACCATTTGAACATAGTGTGTTAGAAAGTTTGACTGAAACTTTATCGCGAATAATCTGCTCTTAGAGCAGATAACTGATTCGCACTGGTTTGGGCTGTTTTTAGATTAAGCGCCTTAAGTGTGGTTTATGCATTTAGAACGGTCTCCGATAAAGCCGTGAGTCTCATATTGCGAATTCCACTAATGAATTTATTAGCTAAGGAGCGTCTAATTATGTATTCTCGCCGTGCGGATTGGAACAGGAAGGTATGTCCCATGAAAAAACTGTGAACGAGTGGGAGGTAACAATTTTAAACTATCATCATTTAACATTACAAAAAATTTGTTGTCTTTATTTCACAGATAATATTACTTTATATAAACTACTATTACTTTTGTGAAAAAAAAAGAAATAAAATTAATTCGTTTCTTTGTTTTCGTTGTTATTTTTATTATTATTATAATTATAATTATGTATTTTATATATTTATTTTTTGGAAAATAATTAGATAAATAAATTTAGATAAGAAAAACGATGCGTCTAACTTAACAAATATGAACAACATGTAATTTCGTAACAGAGTATAAAAAATTCTTCAAAAGATAATTTTAATTGGATCTCTATTTACATATAATAAAGGTAGATTATGTAGTGTATAGTACAGTATTATATGCACACACATATTACACATACGTATGTAAGCACGATGTTATTTAATCGTAATTATTTATTGCCTTAAGAAATCAATCCTTAATTAAAGAAAATAAACGTTTCTATTGCTTTGGGTGGCAAAAACTACTGTATACACAAATAAGCCTAAAATAAGCTGTTAAGGCGTAGTTACGATACTCAAATTTATTGCAAATCGGAATTTGAATAATACTTTTATTTCTAAGTATACTGCACTAAGAAAACCTGGATTTAAATAGGAAACAAGTTCCGTTTGCAAATCCCGATCACAAAATATCTAATGGCATATTTTTTTGTATGACTGTAATTAGTTTTATTCAAGGGTTTATATAACTGATATATGGTTTCATTGATTGGCTCTTGAATACAACTCATCTTTGTTTTATCACACCAGTTAAATATAGCAAAACATATTATACTACGAGCTATAGGTTGGGGGGTAATCCCATTTCTCGTAAAGGACTTCTAAACTAGCATGTTATCATTAGAATTCCACCACAATATCCTTGACTTGTCGTAGGAGGAGACTAAATAAAGATTGGTTCACTGAACTGTCTACCCGCATTCTTGAAAAAATTAAATGTTTAAAAGAAAATTTAATAAGACCCTCGCTTCTGTTAACGAACACGCAGTTTAGTATTGGTTCGTAGAATGTGCAGTCGTCCAGAAAACTAGGCACGTTTGATTGCACTATGTCAGCCATGAAAGAGTATAGCTTGGAACTCGTTGGTCTCCAAGAAACTCGGTGGCCAAAAAGTAGAAGCCATGTGTCCCATGGCTATACATTGCTTTACAGTGGAGATAACCTCGGCTATCTTGGTATTGGTTTTGTTCTTGCACCTCAGATGAAAAGAGCTGTTGTGGATTTCAAAGCAGTTATGCGACATCATATATTGCGGCTAGCACATTCTTTCCTCATTAAAATATCCATTTGAAAACATGAACTACCCTCGTAAGACGTCCCGAAGACCAATTGACCATGTGTTAATAACTAAAGGAAGGTCTCCAAGATGTCATCCAAGATGTGTGATTTTATCGGTCAGCTGCCAAATTTGTACGCAGTGATTATCAATTCATCAGTGCAAAACTATAAAATGGCAGTTTTCGTACAAATCAGGGATCACAGTAAAACGAACGTTTCAAATGTGGAGGTCTGATAAACGGAGATGAGAGAGCATAATATCAGAATCTTGTTCCCACTAGCATTATGGAAACCAACCACCGTTTTGTTGATTCAACGACGCTCTATATGAGGTATTGAAAACTTCAGTTGTCGGTGCTGTCCAGGCAACTCTGTGGTAACATAATAATAATGATACATGTTACCACAACAACAACAACAATATGCAAAATGCTGTGCAAATATAAAAATAAAAATAAAATAAAAAGATTTGTTCTAACTTTAACAGTTAAGAGAAATATATTGAAATTAAAAATAATTTCTAAGAATAATAATATTGGTCAGTAGATCTCGAGAGGCATGCGCGCACAGACATTTTTATTATTCGCGACTACACCTAAAAAAATTGCTATACAATTCTTTATCATTTTTGTTAAAAATAAAATTGGTTAAAAAAGTAAATGCAATATTCTATTGACATACATCATCGCCCGACCTTCAGCAAAAATGGCTGACCATCAATTTATCCCGATTGGGGAATATCTACAATCAGAATTTTTTTTTGGTGAAACAATTTAAACAAGTGGTGCAAGACAAATTGGCAGCGACGCAGTTGGAGGTATTGGAGATACCAATATTGGAGAGTAATATATAACAGCATTGAACGGGGTAACAACCCCGTTCTTATATTCTTGAAATTTGGGAATAAATTAATCATACACGTGGTAGTTTGTTGGTGGAAAAGAGTCAAAAGAACTCACAAAACAAGATAATAATGCAACTACAGCACAAATGCCGAGAGCGGAACATTTATCCATGCCGTTCCCACCATATTGACATCAGATGCCTGAGGTTTGATTTACTCAAATTGAACCGCTGTTCACAATTAAAAAAATAAATAGTGATAACAAATGCTATCCTGCACTAGCTGCACTGCCTGATGATGTCATTTGCAGATATATGAGCTCCTAAAAGACACCATATCAAAACTAAATCGCTATCGGTCAGCGAGCTCATTGAACAATTACTAAGTACCACGGAACTAGGCAACCAGAAATATTCGGAATTATTTAATAATATGAAAATAATGGCAGGGAATTCAAACATCGCAAACAATGCACTGTTAAGAACACCCTGGCTAAAGCGTCTACCTCAACACATTCTATTTATATTTAATCTATTTTTTTAGTGCTGTATCAGCTTCGTCAACTTCAAATGACAATTTAAACATGCAGACATTAATACATTCAATCAATTCATTGAGATCACGATTTGACGCGATCACAGTGGCGTGGTCTTTCTAACTCGAACTTCAGTAGATCTAGGTTGAAGCGTTCAAACTCTTATAATCGTAATATAAATGTCATGAGCTGGTACCACTATAGATTCGGTATGTGTGCGCGGAAATGTAAAGGTGATGGAGGCATATATCTGCGCAATAAAGCACCTTCAAGTACAAGCTCGGGAAACTTGGGCAACCCAATGTCGTAACGCCCGACATTGACGCAGTTCAGTGGGGTTTCCAAAACTAACTCAAGAGCCAACATATTATACTCCAGTACAGCATAATATTGTTTTTCACATCGTTACTGAAGGACGTCTTCCGTTTTCATTCCCGAGAAGACTCTGTTCCGAGAAATACAAAATCACAAAAAATCTTTTCAATCATATGTTCAGCTTAGGACTTTGTCGTCCTTCATCTTCGGCGGCCACGCCTCCATTACACCTCGTTTCAAAACGCGACAATAACGATTGGCCTCCTTGCAGTGATTATCGCCGACTCAATGCCATCACCGTTTCAAACTGATATCATTTACCGCATAATTTTAATGTGGATCTCCATGGTTGTGTCATATTACCAAAAATTGATTTAATAAAAGCTTACCACCACATACCAGTTGCTTATACTGAATACATACACAAAACTGCAGTTACTGCACCATTCGGACTCTTTGAGCTTATGCGAATTCCTTACGGTTGGAGGAATGCGCCTCAGACCTTCTAACGCTTCATGAAAAAAGTCACTATAATGAACTGGATTCCGTTTTTGTGTATGTAGTAACGAAATTACCAAAGATGGTATACTAGGCCATCCGAGGATAGGATTGCAGTAATACGCGATTTTCTTCCTCCAATGTCCATTAAACAAGTACAAAAGTTCATCGGTATGGTTATTATACATCGGTTATTATACATGGTTCAATACAACATAGTTCCTGTTATCAAAGGAGATTTATTCCATCAGAGCTATCAGAGAAAAAAATTATATTCCTAGTGAAAAGCGTAGAACGGTTTTTCAAAAAGGTATCAAAGCAACGCGAAAGTTTGACCCAGTGTTAATCTGGATTCGGGTTCTAAAACTTGTGAGCAATGCCAAAAAGCTAAAGTTAATAGATAAATTCGAGCACGATATGGTTCTTTACGGACGATTAGAAAATATTTCTATGGATCTAGTTAGACCAATACCTTCATCAAATTGGGACTTATATATTTTAACAATAATTGTAAGGTTCACACGGTGACCCGAGGATATCCCACGTCCGGCATGAAAACATCCATGGAAGTGCGTGCTTTTATTGACCAGTACGTCTCTAGATATGGGGTTTCCACAGAAATAACGACCAACCAAGGCGGTCAATTTGAGAGTTATTTGAAATCAGCACTATATATACCTCTCAAAACATACTGAACTCGACTGAACTGCTTCCACTGATCTTCTCGATCTTCGTACATCGACAAGTCTTGTATAAAGTGCACCTTGTATATGAACAAACACTTAAGGTTTCTGGAGAACTCAAAAGTCATGTCATACGATTTAAAATAAAAACTCTCATGTCCTAACCAAGGTATTGATGCAATAAAATTATACCCTAGTAAATTACAAGACCTCCATTCAATTAATACTTTTGATGATACCAATGATGTTAAACAAGTCTTAATTTCTAAACCATTATATTTTAATAACATTATTGAAATGTACTTTTCTCATTCACTGCAGCGGTATATTAGGAAAACATTTCTTAACCGCAAATCGTTGTAAAACAGAATATTTAAATCATACATTAGAAGTAATACTGATAATAAAATTCTAATGTTCACATTAAAGGCGGCTGCACGTATGCGGTGCATATCAGCGGCATACCAACCAATCAAATCAACACATCTAAACCATGTGACAAGATTTACCAATCAAATCACTCGTTTACGGAATAAAAAAAAATAAAAAATATTATAAAGAATAAAAACAAAGTAAAAACCGAGTAAAAAATGTTTTTACTGCTTTTACTTTGTTTTTACTCTTTACAATTTTTTTGTTTTTTATTTAATTTTTTTTTGTTCCGCAAACGAGTGATTTGATTAGTAAATCTTGTCACATGGTTTAAATGTGTTGATTTGATTGGTTGGTATGCGGCTGATATGCTTCACGCACGAGTCGCATATGTGCAGCCGCCTTTAATGTGAACATTAGAATTTTAATACTGATAATACTTCTAATTTATAATTTAAAAATTCTGTTCTAAACTTTGAAAATGTTAATTATTAATTGAATGTTTTTACAGATGAAGCATTCAACACATTCTCCAATTTCTGGATTAAAGAATTTATCTTGACTACTGATGCTAGCAAAACAGCCATTGAAGCGATATCACAAATATACAGCTATATCGATCTACTAATTGCCTATGCAAGCTGAATGTTTAATAAAGGAGAATTGTCTGTGTAACATTTTCGACAGTATGTCTACTGTCGAAAATATAAACTATTCACAGATCTAAAAGTTGAGCATGTGATGTGCTCACATTTTTTGATATATAAATGGATTAAAATTAAAAATAGTAAATAGTATGAAAAACTGTTTACAAAATTTGTTTTCGGCAAAAAGCGAAATAAAAGTAGTAACAACTTATCGAAGAAGACATACACATAAAGTAGATAAAGTCATTGAAGTTGATGCCATATCTTATAAAAAAATAATAGAGGCTGAAATACTAAATAGTAATTTTGATAGATGCCATGTAGTAGAGTCCATTAGTTTAACAAGATGTAACAAATGTAATGGTTATTCACATCATGGAGATAAGTGTACCAGTAAGCTAACATGCCCAAAATGTACTGGGATAGCACAAATATATTGAATGTAACAGCACAGAAACCAAATGTAGCAACTGCGTTGAAACAAATAAGAAGCTCAATCTAAATATTGATGTAAATCATGCTACATGGGATAATAATTTTACGGTATATCAACGTAATCTGAAAATACTAAGAAACCGAATCAATTATCAATAGCAGTTTCGCAAACAAGACGCACTAATACCAAAATTCTAAGTCTTAAATCAAATTTCATAGAAATACAAGAAGTTGTGTCCAGTTATAAACCAGCCTTAGTATTACTAAGTGAAACCAGAACAATTGAAGAAATGTACGATTCTGAGTATCATATTGATAACAATAAATTTATACGCTGCAATTCGAATAGTACAATATACAGGTGGAGTTGCTATGTATATTCAAGAAAACATAAATTTTAAACTGTCATCGGACTTGGTTTTTAGCAATCATAAAATAATATCATACGACTGAGATATTTGGAGTAGTAAACAGATAATTTCAAACAACAAGGAGCAGTCTTCTTAAATAAATTTAATAAATGGATGGAAAATATCATATTGATGTCAAATCCAATGAATATTACAGTGTAAACTTTAAGATAATGATGAGATCATAGACTAATGCAGGTGGTTAAAGAATATAGTAGAGTTACATCAACCAGTAAAAGCTTAATAGATTTAGTAATAACAAATTTAAAAAAATTGCATTGCGAAATAGTTAAGGAGCAGCAAATTAGGGACCATTGTATGTTAAGCGTAAATTTAAATAATGTGAAGCTAAAGTCAACAGAAAATTGTGAACCGATAGAAATACGTTCGCTAAAAAATTATTCTCCAGAATCACTTAACTATGCTTTAAATCAGCAGTTTCAGAAATGCCAAGAAGTTAACTTAAACGAAAAAAAAGATTTAAACGAATCAGCTGATAATTCCTTGATAAAGCTAAAAACTTGAGTGAATAGTTTAATCAATTTTTTAAAATCTAATTTATTTTAATTTTAAAGTTTTGTGTAAAATAAAGTGTATATAAATTAGATTTTCGGCGATTACATGACGTGTTGGCCATAAAACGGTTAATTCAATTGATTTGTAATATTTAATCAATTTTTTAAAATCTAATATAAATTAATTTTAATGATTTGTATCAAATAAAGTGTATATAAATTAGATTTTCGGCGTTTACATGACGTATTCGTCATAAAACATTAAAATCTATGTATAAAACTAACACAGTGGAATATTCAATTTAACAATATAGTATTAACCGTTTTATGGCCAATACGTCATGTAATTACCGAAAATCTAATTTATATACACTTTATTTACACGAAACTTTAAAATTAATAGAAATTAGATTTAAAAAAAATTGATTAAATATTACAAATCAATAGAACTAACCGTTTTATGATCAATAACTCAATTAATTCAAAAATATACGATAAAAAAATGTTTATTTATTGAAAAATAAATAAATCTATAACGATGGCAGACATTGTGTCGTTACTAAAATTAAAGATACATTAGTTATAACAGGTATACCTCAGAATAATTATGATAATAATGAGCTTGTTTTAAAAGTATTGACTAAAGCTGATGAACGAATTACTAGTAATGATATTATTAATGTAAGCAAAGTGAATAATGCTGCTAATATTAAAACAACAGCTGAGCTGTATATTGTTAAAATGGTATCGGTGGAGCTGCAAACTTCTATTCTTAATAAAATGAGAAATGTAAAACGCCTCTCCACGGAGGTGTTGGGGTTGAATTTTAACACTCATAGTTCCAGTAGTATATTTATTATGCAAAAATAAACAGCATTGCAGTTCAAGTTATACAAAGAGGCTAAGCTGATCAAGAGAGAACTTAAATTCAGATTTGTTTGGGTTAGGCATGGCGTCATTATGCTACGTAAAGATGACCCCTCGCAGATTTTTCATATTCGGTAGTTTAACCATCTGCACAAAATGAGAACATCATTTCAGCTGTAATTATTTTATTAAGTATAAACTTTTTTTTAATCTTTGTTTACATTACAGCAGCTGTTCACTATTTGTTTTTGTTTTTATTTTCAATGACAATGATTTAGACGTCAATTTCAATCCTAGGGTTGGAATTATAATTTTAAATTTTATAGTAACTCTAGTTCTTATAGTACTATTTTTTGATAGAATGAGTACTAGTTTTCTTTTTATAATATTGTTAGTACTTTTTTTTTATTTTTATAACGATTTACATAAAATTAATTTTTTCTGTGGATTTTCGAACAATTTATGTTCTACGGTTCAAATACTTGTTTTTTTAATTTAACTTTTGTGATATTTACACTCTTTAATGTGGCGCTAGTTGCTCTTGCTAAATCGAATTTTAATTTTATTTTTAATATTTTCAGAAATTGGGTTGCAATCTTTACTTTTATATTTGTTTTAATTAATGTGTTATTACTAATCTTACTTACGGTTTATATTGGTTTAATTAGTACTAAAATGCTGCTTTTAGTATTATTAGTACTTTTTTGTTTCTTACGTATACTAAATATTTTTGATTGTATTCACAAACTTTTTATGAAGTATGGTCCATTTCTATTATTATTTTATTGTATTGGAGTATCCCAATTAATTTGCTTTTAAAATTTTTTTATGGTCTTGTTATGACGGTTGAGGATATTGGTTACAATTTTGTATTGCAAAACATTAGAAGCATTTACGTATGCTGTATAATTTTGATTCATTATTATTAAATTTACAAGCACTTAGTATCAATGTTGATATTGTTTTGTCAACAGAAACCTGGATTTTAAGTTCCGAAATAAAAAATTATAATTTGAAGGGCGACGTATTGAAATTAACTATCCACTTTGGTAATTTACACATTTCTTTCATATTGATATACCGATTTCATTCTTGTAATTTTGACACTTTTATATCAGAGTTAAATGATTGCCTGGAACCAGATCGATCGAAGCATAAAATTTTACTTGGTGATATCAATTTTGACTTACCGCAAGATTCCCAGTTGAAGGATTATTTGATGTTGTGCGGGTCTTTTGGTTTGGATTCCATCTTAAATAGCATTACTAGACCGGACTCTGGCAACACATAGTCTACAGTACAATCTTGTTGTAAAAAACTTAAATCTGTATGTGACGGATCATAATACCATTGTGTTATTTTTGAGCTTGATTAATTCCAGAAAAATAACTCGGCAGTTTAAACCTGCGCTTCATAAAACCGTTATACATTATGCTGCGCTGTAAGAAGCTTTGTTCTTGGATGATTGGAATTCAGTTTTTTGCGCGGTTGATCCAAATATGGCTTACTCTAATTTTATTGAGAAATTTATTTGTAATTTAAACAAAATTAAATCTACGTTTAAAATTAAACGTAAGAATTGCAAATTAATGTCGATTTCGATTGAAGAATAAAACTTGCACTGAGTGCAAAAAGGGTACTCGATTTACCCTGATTTTGTTCGATTGATGAAAAAAAACTGCTCTGACAGCCAATTTGACAGCTCTAGTGCAAGTTTTGCTACTCGAGGTTTTTTGGTCGAGTAACCCCTACTTTCCACACACCAACAAATATTCTGTTTATTTGTCAATAAATAATTTGTCACTGACGGTTAATTTGTTTAGCGGAAAATTTGAAATATAATTTAATTTGAAATAAAAAAATCATAAATTTGAAATGTAATTTTGCATTATAGTTGGTGTGTAATTTTTATTCAATTGTGCTTAAAGTTTCTGTTAATTTTCTGTTAATTATCGTTAATTTATTATTAGAATTTTTGGTAGTCAATAGATTTTGCAAAATACATATTTTGACAGAACACATAAACACATTCATAAAGCTGTCAGAGTAATTCTCATGTTCGTTTGATTGAAAAAATCAGTGTACTCGATCAGAGTGGGGTAAAAAATCAATCGAAATCGACATAAAGCTTTGGATGACTGATGCATTGTTAAATTTAATTAATTTTCGGTATAGGTTAGCTAAAAGATCGGCTAGAAATCCAACGAATGGACGTCTAAAAAAAAAAATTAGTCGCTATTATTTCGAAAATAAAAGTTTTAGTTCCGCGTGCTAAAGAATCGTTTTTCAAAAATAAATTAAGTACAGCCACTGATTTAAAATCTAAGTGGACTGTTGTAAATCGTGCTTTGGGTAACAAACAAATCAATAATATTGTAACATCTATTGATGCAGGTAACAATAATTTAGTCACTGACCCTCATAAGATTGCTGTAGTTTTAAACGATCATTTTATTTGTATACCCTATAACATTCTTGCTAGTGGTATTGAAGACATAGAGGATGCCATCAAGGATCGTTTTATTCATGTGCACGAGTATAGCTCCAGCTTTTTCTTTTACCTTATTAAGCCTTGTAGCTTTGCTGGTATTGATGGCATTTCGAATTTAGTGATTGAAAAAGTGATTTTAAGTATTGTTCATGTTTTGGCATTCATATTTAATTTGTGCTTATCAAAGGGAGTTTTTCCTTACAATCTAAAAGTGAGAGTTGTAATACCATTGTTTAAAAAAATGCAAAGCTTGATCCTAATAACTATAGGCCTATCACACTTTTAAGTAACATTTTTGAAAAACTTATCAAATTCATGGTATTAAACTATTTAAATAAAATCAATTTTCTAGACGGGACGCAGTTTGGGTTTACAAAAAATTCATCTGCTGCTGCTTTTTTCATTGACTGCTCTAAAGCATTCGATACTGTCAATCATAATATTTTATTAGCAAAACTGTCTCGTATCGGATTACATTACATTTTTTCAAATTTTATTTGCAAAATCGATTGCAAAGTGTCCGCATAGGTAATGACTATAGCGGTGAAAAGTTGGTAAATTGGTAAATGTAGAGGTTCTACAACGATCTGTCCTGGGGCCTCTACTGTTTTTGATTTACTCTAATTTAATTTTTAGTTTAAAATTACAAGGGAATATTGTTGCTTTTGCTGATAACATTGCTATATTGTGTTCCAATTCGATGGTAGATTCGTTGAAAGACGACATTAAATATGACATGGGTTTAGTTATGAAATGGTGTAACGTACTTGATATGATTTTAAGTGGGAAAACAAAAGTAATGAATTTTTATGTGAGTAGTGCATTTGAAATTCCTACTCCTATGGTTCTTCACTCACTCTCCTGTAATGAGTCTAGGTGTAATGATTTATGTATGCCTATTAAAATTGTTAGTTCGTTCAAATATCTCGGATTGATTTTGGATGCACAACTTAACTTCAAAGATCATGTCGGTTTTTTTAAAAGGAAACTGTGTTTTACACAGGATGAACCAACTAACTTCATTTTTCATATAACGTCACACCTCATACAATTACTGGATTTATGCCTCATACGAGTTATTATTTGCAAGGAAACCAAACCATCATACTAATGCAGGATTTGAATCAAATCTATAATTATGAAGATTATATATTTGTGATCTAAAATTTAGAATGTAAAGCTCATTCAATAAAACTAAACCAATTTTAATCAACTATAAATTCCAGACAAAGTCACATTATGATAGAAGTTCCGGAAGCGTTATATTTAATATTGGAGAAAAAGTTTTGCCAAAAAATGAAAAGAGAGTTAACAAATTTTCACCATTATGGACTGGGCCTTTTATAGTAGACAAAATAATATCACCACAAACTGCTTGAAATGTAGCTAAAAATAAATTAATAAAAGTCACTAGTTGACAAGCGCGCAATAAGATTAGTTGTTAATTGTAATTAAATCAATTGTAATTGGTCAATTACCAATAAGAAAGTTCGCTACACTCAACCATTTTTGTTCTTTGATGAAACCGCGCAGAAAGATCGTTTTACAGGACAAAATTTGACTTATTATTTGTTTGGTACTTTTAGGTTTTAAAAGCAAAATCCCTTTTTTTCGTGTTGCCATCAATATTATAATTAATGAAAATTGTGAAAAAACGTAAATTAGTTTAAGTATATGTAAAAAACAGTTAATAGTAAAAGTAGGGTGTAAAAAGTTTCATTGGTTAAAAAGTTTCGTAAGCTCTTTTCATTCAAATTCATTACTAATTTAAAATGGCAGAATTTGTTTTTATACACAAAACGAAAATTATCGCCTAAAAAATTAGCAAATCATGTTTTTAAATATTTTTTTTTTATTAACATACCTTTTTATAAATTCTTCAAAATTAAAATTGGTTTCGGTAAATTCAGGCCCATTCTCTTCATCTGTGGATAAAAAAACAATAGTGGTTAGATTATACGTAATTTTTTCCATATTGAGTAATGTGTTGTTCCTATTTGAAGCAAACATATTGAAATTTCATTTGGGGACATTTATATCTATTTAAACAACTTTAAGCCAAACGAATTCACGAAATCTTGCTATTCATCCGAGAAAATGTCCTGCTCAATCTGAATTCTTAATAGGTACCATACTACAGGCCAGCTAAAACATCTACAACATTTTCAAATGAAACTGGTTTTCTTGTAGTGGTGTATTGGTGTTAAATTTGAAATCTAATGGATGACGACGATATTATTATAACTGACGCCAATACCTAAATTGGTTTTATTGCAAATACATACTTTTCCCGTTTAGGGCATTGGTAGCTTTACTATTTTTATATCTTACTGTTCGAAATCTGTTAATATTTCGATTTTATCATCTACTAAGTTTGGGTTTTTGCGTACACTCGCTTTACATTGTGGTTCGTGTGCCTTGCCAAATGTAAATAGAAACAAATTTGTGTTCACATATTTTAAATTTAATATTATCTTCGAAATTTAAATATAATTATAAAACATTTTGATCGTTAACGATTTTTTTTTAGTAAATATAAATTGTCGCATTTTGATGAAGTTCGAGCAAAAGGATTTTCTTCAACAGGCATTCTATACCCTACTGACTGTGCTGCACTTTGATCCATGCCAAGTGTGTATTCAATATAGAAATCGTATAGATCACTTTTACTTTCAATTTGTGATTTAAATATATGAATAATTCCCATCCATTTATCATTTTGACACAAACCATTGGCGTCTGAATACATTTGTTTAGGGTCTCTATATGGCAGCATGAATATATCGTGTAACCTTTTAACATCGTCTATAGTGTTCACAGGTTCATGTTCACAATTAATGTAATCATCTATATATTTTAACCAACCAGGAGCATCATCAACTTTTACAGCTAGGCATTTTATTTTACTACCAATCGACTGATCGGGTTCTTCGTCTTCTTCATCTTCAAATTCATCTTCATATTCTTCTTCTTCCTCTTCTTCTTCAACATCAAGATCAAAATCTGATTCAGAAGACAATTCCTCATCTACAGCAGCATTACCAGCAGCAGCATTTTGAGCCTGAAGACGACGAAATATTGGGTTTGACGGATCATATAACATTGTTGTGTTTTCTATATTTGGAAAGCGGTAAGGCCAAATTGTTCGGGGTTCAGGAGAATTATCATAAGATGGTAATCCTCTAGTTGTAATGGTTGGACCTGTTACAACATTTTCTTTCTTTTCCGGAACTCGACATACAGGTTTCTGCTTCGGTGCCGGGCGCCTTATAACGAATTCTTCCACCTGTTCTGGTGATTTAGGAATCTTACAACCAAATTTTTTTTGATCTGCTTGATAATCAGCCATTTCCTTTCCCCGAACTTCATTTTGGTCTAACATAAATTGTTTTAACGCCTCTGAAAGTGATTTCTCGAAAGTATTTTCTTTTATAAATTTCATTTGAAAAGTATGATTTCCCATAAAACCCGCCAATCTAATAATATTGGACGAATATTTAACTTCCATTTCATCAATTTTCGTAGTCATTTTACAAATAATAACAATAATTAAAATTAAATTAAAACTGAAATAAATTAAACACAAAACTGAAAATTTACATAGGCTATACACTGAAAATAAAAATAAAATGGTTGACACGAACTAAAAACGTAATGGTATATTGATTCGAAATATTTAAGTACGCGAAACTATAACGAAACACTTTACATCTATATTCTAATGTCCTTGAAAAAAAAATCCAAATGTCTATCATCTATATCGTTAAATATTGCATGGAATCTATTTTTGCTGGAATCAATAATAGTCTAATGTTAACATGAGCTTCGAGAAGCAGAATACTTCAATGAAAAGGAATTAATCAACATTAATCAATTTTAATAACACTTTTCGATGTTCACTTCATATGAAATTTTAAGATATCAACTTACATTAGAATTTGGTTGGACTAATTATGACTTTGATCAGATCTATAATGTGTAATAGGTGTTGGGTGTGTCTCAATAGGGTATGGGCACCCATGACTACCATGGTTTATATTCCAACTTTGTAACTATGTAGAAACCACCAAATGTGTCTAGTATACTTTCAAGTGGTAACACCCGGGCAACGATGGAATACTCATCGGCTAAATAGTAGAGGCGAGTGCAATCAATACACTATAAAAACGCAATGAGTGAAACAAATAAGGAAAAATTACCCCAGTTGGTCCATTTTAAAGGAGTCAGAAGTTAACTCGGTCCTACAAAAGTCACTAGCCCCTTTTTAGAAGGCAACATCAAATTAGTGCTACAAAAGGAGCAAATCGTCCTGAAAAGTAAGGAAAACCCAAAAAAAACGAACTGTTGCAAGAGAACTGCAATCGTTCTTTAACTGAGAAAAAACTGTGCAGTGAATTGTGCAAAGCCAATAGTGCATTGGTCGATTTCACAAATATAAAAAAGCAACTGAATCAAACAATTGCATAGATGCAGGAGCGAATAAAAGTTCTAGGAAATGAAGTTAGTACTCTTAAATCAAAGGAAGTCAATAACACTTTGGAAAGCAACCACAAAAATTACAAGATCAACAATGCAGAACTCTCCAATAAGAATAGAAGGGGGAAAATGGGCCCGAAATAACGAAGATAAAGTTCAATGTTTTGCGGAGCACCTCGAAAAAATATTCCAACCACATGATGATCAAACTTTAGAATCTCAAATAATAACGATGTAATCTGAAAAAGAAAGTGAAGAAATTCTTATGACTTCACCAAAAGAAGTCATGCATGAGATAAAATTCAATGTGAATTCGAAAAAAGCTCCTGGTTATGATCTTATTACTACAGAAATTTTAAAAGAACTACCAAGGAAGGCCCTAGTTAAGCTTACTTATATTATCAATGCAGCATTTAGAATCAAATTTGTGTTCAGTTTGTGGAAAATTGCAGAAGTAATAATGATATCAAAACCTGGTAAACCACCATACGAAACTTCATCTTATAGACCAATTTCGTTGTTGCCAGTTATGTCTAAACTCTTTGAGAAACTACTGATTAAAAGGTTAAATTCAAAAATCGAAAGGAATAACTTAATCCCAAATCATCAGTTCGGATTTCGTCGTCAACACTCAACAATACAACAAATACACAGAATAATCAATGTAATTGAGAAAGCACTTGAAGGGACAAATGTCTGCTCCACGATATTTTTCTCGTTTAGGTTTGGCATGAATGGCTTAATCATAATTGGAGGACGTTTGCTGATGACACTGCGATCCTAGCTGTTGGAAAAAGCAACGAAGAATCAACACACAAATTACAATCAGCTATCTCCAAAGTATATAAATGGACTAAAAGCGAATTAAGCTAAATGAAACTAAATCAGTTCACATAAATTTTACCAACAAACGAGTTGAACATATGCCTGTTTCAATAAATCTAGACATGACCCTGGATGCTACACATAGATGGAAGGTCCAAGTCAAAACGAAAAATGAAGAACTAAAACTAAAATATAGAAAAATGCATTGGTTGATAGGCAGACACTCTTCTCTATCATCATACAATCAGCTGCTACTTAATAAGAAAATACTGAAACCAATATGGACTTATGGTATTGAACTTTGGGGTTGGACAAAATCCAGCAACGTCAATATCATACAAAGGTTTCTAAGGACATCGTCTAGGAATAGTGATCTACATAGTGACCTTAAAGTGAACCCCGTTTCAATTGAAATTTAAAAAAATGCAAAGAAAGATTCCAGCAACATATATAGAGGCAATTCAGTTGTTAACCAAAATCAACATTATACGCAGACTGAAAAGAACCAAACCCTTTGAACTGGTTTAATTGTTAGAACAAACAACGGCTTGCTGATTTACATCCACAATAACGATGTGGTATAAACAACTTACCAGAAACTGTGAAACGCCAATGGGTGAAGGCATAGATATATTTATCTTAGTAAATTAAGTCAGAAACAAATTTTTCATTAGTCCAGGAGACTAGATTGTAATAAAATAAAAACAAAAAAGATCTATAATGTACGTTTTTTTGTTTGAACCCTGCAATCTGTTCTGGGGCCGAAGCCCTCCCAACTCTTTTGCGGTTAATTTTTAACGCCCTTCCTTACGCCATATCCAGCCAAATCGAGGACGCACGAAGACAGGTTAGATTTTAAATTTATCTGCTTGTACTGACGATAAGCCTGTATTGACAAGGATTCTGCACTTCAACAGGATTCATAGTTATGTTCTTCGTCATCAGCGATCGTAATCAGGTGATGAAAAATCCCTCTTTTGCAACCCTCCCAATAAATGCTAAGCTGTTCCGTTTCCAATGGTGGTAGATTTAAGAGGCGGTAGCCCTAAGTAGAATAAAATGTTTTAATCTTTTTCGTTCATTGGGATGCACTTGTAGTTTTAAGTAATATTTTGTAATGGACTCTCTGATAGTTTTTTAATGGTTTTAATACCAAGGTCACGTGTATGATACTGTTTCGGATGTACCATGGGGCGATTATACTACTTCGAAGTATTTGAGCTTGTTCGTTGCAGGAGTTCTCTATTTAAGGCACTGGTAGATCCCCACAACTAAACTCAATAAGTCCATATGGGCATAATTTTCACTTTGTATAGTAACACTTTTCTGCCTATTAGCCAATACATTTTCAAAAAAGTTATTTTTATTTGGTTGCGCTTCACTTCGATATGTTTTTCCAGGTTAGCCCTCAGTCAAGGTGTAAACCTAAGTTTTTAACCTTTGTTTGTTGAGGGATATTTACACCATTTTATTTTACTGGTGAGTTAGTGATTTTGTTCAGAGTGAACGTGATGTGAGTCAATTTATTTTCATTCACTTTTATTCGCCAGTTTTTCAACCATTGCTCAATTGTGCACAGTAATAGGTAGATCGGCTGTGTATAATAAGTACAAGATTGGTCCCGGGACGGTGCCTTGAGGGACAACTGCTCTAATATCATTTAGGCCAGCAGTGTTTGATTTAATTTTGCAAATGATTGTGCAACATCCAGAAAGACAGCAGAACAGTATTTTTTTTCCTTAAAGGATTGTTTGATTATATGTACAACCCTATGACTTGCTCTATGGTTCCATGTTGACTTCAGAATCGAAATTGATGGTCTGGTATAACCTGAAGCCCTTTTAATACTGGTTTAAGTTTACTTAGTATCATTTTTTCGAAAAGCTTTGATATTGTTGGAAGCATGCTTATTGGTCGATACGACGATATTTGTGTTTCATTTTTCCTGGGCTTTTGAATCATTGTGATAAGGGAAGTTTCCATTTCTGAGGTATATAACCAGTGTGCTTAATGTTACTAGTTTTAAACATTTATCAGATCATTTATCATTTTTCCCGCAAAAAAAATCATATCCCGGTGCCTTTTTCGGGGTTATATGATCTTTGATTGTATTCCACTACAACTTAATTGGCTTGAAGGATGAATCATTATCCGTTTGCTTAGATGAAGCATCTTGATGAGATGTAACCACTTTCTATAGATGATCAGCGAAAGCTAAAGCTTTCCCTTCATCGCTTCTTGCCCAATTTCCACTTGCCAGTTTGATCGGTGAGTTAGAATTAACTGGTCTCTTTAAATTATTCGTTGCCTTCCACAAAGAGTAATCTGTTCTTTCAGTTGCCGAGAGTTTACTTAAATAATTCTGGTTTTGTTCTTCCTTTAGTGCAATTCTTAGAGTTTTAATAGCGCAATTAAGTGGAATAGTTGCTATTGCCTCCTTATTCTTCGTTTTTTCTTGAACAAGGCTCTAAATACTTCGGGGTAGTTTATTAAGTTTCTCTGTTATATTAAGGGCGGGTGCAGCATTTTTTGCTGCCCTCTCTAAAACTTCGTTTAGCATTTCTCAATATCAAGCCTCATCAATATCGGTTTGTGTTGTAAGTGGAATATCTAAAGAAGTATCTTGTTCGACTAGTCTTCTATATTAAGCCCATTTAATTCGCTTGTTTGCGAAACGTTTCGGCTTTTGTGCCTTTAGAACATCGGTGCTCAACATTACTATTACAGGTGAATGATCGAAGCAGTTGGTTGCTTTTACATTTATGCGTGCAATACCCTTCGATACGCAAAAGGCAATTAGATCAGTACTCTTTATTTATCCTACTGTCCCAGTAGGTGGGTTGACCAGCTGATAAGTAATCCAAACTCTGTTCCTCTATCGCTTTAAAAAGTTGTCTGCCTTTCGACGATTTTAGTCTTGACCCCCCAGTGAATATATTTAGCAATATAATTTCCCATGCAATGAATTTATTACCCAACTATTTAAAATAATCCATGAACTGTGGGTTTTTTATAGTGAGTATTGGAGGGCAGTATACTGCTGATATTAGACAGCTCCCATACCATTCCCGCAGGTCGATGCTTGTTGATTGAATATGTTCTTTCTCGTATTTATTAAGTTCGTAGTGTTTTAACCTTCTTTTAATCAGAACAGCTGTGGCACCATGTGATTTGCCATCCCGATGCTTATAGTTTCATAAATTGAATATCCATTAATTTTGAAACAGTGCTTATTTGTAAAGCCTATTTCAGAAATTAGCATTATGTCAATATTGCACTCAATGAAGAATGCTTGAACCTCGGCTTTGTGTTATGCTAGGCCATTTGTATTCCATATTGCTATTTAAAGGAATTCATTTTTGATTTTTAACGATCTTCATCATTTGAAACTTTGCATCATACCAACAGCTTGTTTAACGCTAAAGAGATGTTTCTTTCATCAATATTTTGCACTTTTGGAGCAGTTCCTTTAAAGATACTAGCATATGAGACTCCATGATGTACGTTACTGTTTACGGTTGCGTTCGGATTTTCACCTTGAATGTTGTTGGGCTAAACTTTTGGATACATTTCTTTTCTCATGGTTGAGTACATTTTAAGCTCTTCTTGCTGCCATGAAATAATTCTTCGTTTTAGCTCTAAATATATTGGGCACAATATATGGGTTATTACAGCATATTCAAGAGCTAGCAATAATTTTAAACCTAGAAAACATAGATATATGCGTTTGATATCAGAAACATATTTCACAAAATCCTCAAATTGATTGGTTATACTTTTTATCATGCCCTACACCCTGAGAATAAAGCTAGAGTACATTACGTTCTTCTTTAACAATCTTTAAAAATAAAAATCTTTAAAATCTTAAAAATCTTTAACAATCTTTAAAAATAATACTGGGGATCACGGTTAACATTGACTAAAGGGAGGTGCTA
The DNA here is from genome assembly GCA_963556175.1 of Tipula confusa. Taxonomy (NCBI): domain Eukaryota; kingdom Metazoa; phylum Arthropoda; class Insecta; order Diptera; family Tipulidae; genus Tipula; species Tipula confusa. The sequence continues at coordinate 180,973,335 of OY744475.1, forward strand.
TTTGCAGCCGGTAAACATCTAACATGCGAATTCCATTCAGGCGGTAAAACAACAAAACTAATTGGAATCTTTTTTAAACTATTATACAGGATAAAACTGTTCTTCAAGTATCAATACGTAATCCAGAGCAACTAGAAGGTGAACTAGACAAACTCATAGAAAATATACAAAGTGCCGCTTGGGATAGTACTCCTAGTCATATAAGGAAAACAAACCACAACGTTACATATCCTGAAGAAATGAGAGAAATGATTAAAAAGAAAATAAAAGCTCACAAAAATGGCAAGAAAATCGAACATCGGAAGCAAAGAGACTGTTTCATAATTTAAAGGAGATTAAAAACCAAACAGTCAATAGATACCTAAACAATTAGAAAGGACAAAAAGACTAACAATTCTCTATGGAAGGCAACCAAGACCATAAACACAGGTCCATCCTATTAAAAACAACGAAACCTGGGCTAGAAATCCTAAACAAAAATCAAATCTGTTAGCGAATGACTAACATATGTTAGCGATCTGTTAGCCATGTCGTTTAAATCCAAGAAAATCTACAGAGGAAGATATTATCTCAGCTGATTTTAATATTTTAATATTCTAATATTTTAATATTTTAATATTTTAATATTTTAATATTTTAATATTTTAATATTTTAATATTTTAATATTTTAATATTTTAATATTTTAATATTTTAATATTTTAATATTTTAATATTTTAATATTTTAATATTTTAATATTTTAATATTTTAATATTTTAATATTTTAATATTTTAATGTTTTAATATTTTAATATTTTAATATTTTAATATTTTAATATTTTAATATTTTAATATTTTAATATTTTAATATTTTAATATTTTAATATTTTAATATTTTAATATTTTAATATTTTAATATTTTAATATTTTAATATTTTAATATTTTAATATTTTAATATTTTAATATTTTAATATTTTAATATTTTAATATTTTAATATTTTAATATTTTAATATTTTAATATTTTAATATTTTAATATTTTAATATTTTAATATTTTAATATTTTAATATTTTAATATTTTAATATTTTAATATTTTAATATTTTAATATTTTAATATTTTAATATTTTAATATTTTAATATTTTAATATTTTAATATTTTAATATTTTAATATTTTAATATTTTAATATTTTAATATTTTAATATTTTAATATTTTAATATTTTAATATTTTAATATTTTAATATTTTAATATTTTAATATTTTAATATTTTAATATTTTAATATTTTAATATTTTAATATTTTAATATTTTAATATTTTAATATTTTAATATTTTAATATTTTAATATTTTAATATTTTAATATTTTAATATTTTAATATTTTAATATTTTAATATTTTAATATTTTAATATTTTAATATTTTAATATTTTAATATTTTAATATTTTAATATTTTAATATTTTAATATTTTAATATTTTAATATTTTAATATTTTAATATTTTAATATTTTAATATTTTAATATTTTAATATTTTAATATTTTAATATTTTAATATTTTAATATTTTAATATTTTAATATTTTAATATTTTAATATTTTAATATTTTAATATTTTAATATTTTAATATTTTAATATTTTAATATTTTAATATTTTAATATTTTAATATTTTAATATTTTAATATTTTAATATTTTAATATTTTAATATTTTAATATTTTAATATTTTAATATTTTAATATTTTAATATTTTAATATTTTAATATTTTAATATTTTAATATTTTAATATTTTAATATTTTAATATTTTAATATTTTAATATTTTAATATTTTAATATTTTAATATTTTAATATTTTAATATTTTAATATTTTAATATTTTAATATTTTAATATTTTAATATTTTAATATTTTAATATTTTAATATTTTAATATTTTAATATTTTAATATTTTAATATTTTAATATTTTAATATTTTAATATTTTAATATTTTAATATTTTAATATTTTAATATTTTAATATTTTAATATTTTAATATTTTAATATTTTAATATTTTAATATTTTAATATTTTAATATTTTAATATTTTAATATTTTAATATTTTAATATTTTAATATTTTAATATTTTAATATTTTAATATTTTAATATTTTAATATTTTAATATTTTAATATTTTAATATTTTAATATTTTAATATTTTAATATTTTAATATTTTAATATTTTAATATTTTAATATTTTAATATTTTAATATTTTAATATTTTAATATTTTAATATTTTAATATTTTAATATTTTAATATTTTAATATTTTAATATTTTAATATTTTAATATTTTAATATTTTAATATTTTAATATTTTAATATTTTAATATTTTAATATTTTAATATTTTAATATTTTAATATTTTAATATTTTAATATTTTAATATTTTAATATTTTAATATTTTAATATTTTAATATTTTAATATTTTAATATTTTAATATTTTAATATTTTAATATTTTAATATTTTAATATTTTAATATTTTAATATTTTAATATTTTAATATTTTAATATTTTAATATTTTAATATTTTAATATTTTAATATTTTAATATTTTAATATTTTAATATTTTAATATTTTAATATTTTAATATTTTAATATTTTAATATTTTAATATTTTAAGATTGGAAACCGCAACAGTTCCGCCATTACTGATATATCTATCGTTTACCCCACAAAATTTACTACTTATTGGCTATCACAGTGTCTGTAACCGGGTCGATCTGAATAATTTAACTAATATACTACCTTATCCTTCTAAGTATATGTACAAATGGGTGTACGGTGGGCCCGGTGCTTTCCGGGATATCCTGCTTAATAACTTCACATACCCGATGGCATACATTTTGGTGGTGTATCTCTTGGTAGTTTGCACAATTTGGTTAATTAATTAATTAAAATTTTAGAATTTTTTGCACTGTGGAGTTTTCATAATATGGCAAGGTTTGGGGATACCCCGACTTTGGGGATGACATAACTTTAATTTGTATGACTTACGTCAACTATCATCAGTTAAAGCAACTAACTCAAAAAAAGCGAATTTGGACCAATATTAGGGAAAAATTGTAAGAACTTGACAAAATCACTCAATAATCAATTTTTAATATTTTAACATATTCTGCGGTTACAACATATAAAACCAAACGAATTGTCCATACTATACATTATTTGCCATTAGTAGTTACTTCATTATTTGCAATATTTTAAATATATCATTCCAAAAACGATATTTATGTCATATTCTTGGAAATGGCTATATTAAAAAATATCAATTATGAAATCTATCATTATAAAATAAAATATTATACAATTATATAAAAAAAAGTACATCAAAAATACAAATCTCACCTTCATCATGCAATTCTTCATCATCAACGTAACCATCATCTGCTTCCTCATCCTTATCATTATCATTTGCCGTATTATCAACATTATCATCCATCATCTGCGATGCCGTAGTTATTTCCATGTCTCCTCCCTCTTTATTACGTTTCGATGATTTCTCTGTAACATAAATAAAATAAAAAAAAAATAAATAAATATAAATACATAAATAAACCTAAAATTACATTATCAAAATGTACGAGAATAAAAAAAAAAAAAGTAAAATCATTTTTTATAATTTTCAGATTTTCAAAATAAAATAAATAAATTTAAAAAAAAAAAAAAAAAACAAAAACATTTATTGTTCCCATCAACTTCACCAAAATTCAAATCCGTCAGACAAAAATTACAATATATTGTTCTCCGCTTCAATATAAAAAAACATATAAAAAAAAAACGAGAAGCTCGTAATTTAGGCTTTCTGTGTAAATTACGATACACAATTTTCCACTTTAAGATGTACAAAATAAAAATAAAAATAAAATTAAAAATCTCAACTTTACGTTATACTACATGTAATTTCTGCCAAAAATATAATTCATCAATCAAAAAAGCACAAAAAAAAATCCGATTTAATTTATGATTTTTCTTGGTTTCTGTTTATTTTTGATATACTTTTGGGTGATTTTTGTGATGTAAATGTGATAAATCGAAAGCTTATATAATGTATATAAGGTGAACAAACAATAAAAAAATAAAGATAAAGTTATATAATATTGTCTTGTGTGTGGGATGATGTGATGGCTTTCTTATATTGTTTCGACGATTCGAAGATGAATTCGAACAAAATTAAGTTTCATTAAACGCGGCGTTTCAACGAAATGATTTATAAACTTTATAAAATTAAAATTTCAATTAATCTCAAATAACCTCAAAAATATTCTTTTAATGTCATTTCTAGTGGCAACTAGTAATCATAAATTATTGCAAAGATTTTCATGACTATAGACGCGGATCTTTCTGATAACAATACAAAATTTTAAAAAATCTATCGTTCACTGAACGAGGTCGGACATGCTTTAGCATGTCTGATCATTACGACTGAACCACTGAACACGGTTCGTGTGGTGCTCCGGATTGTCGTTGTTTGTGTTAGACTCCTCCTCTTAGGTGGCGCTGGGATCATTTTTCGAAAATTTATATTTATGAATCGATTTGGCTCAAATACACACCATATAATATTTAAATAAAAAGAAAGTCGTCATATTGAACCCGATAGGTGGCACTGAGGTTGAGATATTTATGAAAATATAGTTTTCGTTGTATATAACTTTTATTGTCATTAAAAATTTAACAGATGGATATATTATTATATTATTATATTATTATATTATTATATTATTATATTATTATATTATTATATTATTATATTATTATATTATTACATTATTATATTATTATATTATTATATTATTATATTATTATATTATTATATTATTATATTATTATATTATTATATTATTATATTATTATATTATTATATTATTATATTATTATATTATTATATTATTATATTATTATATTATTATATTATTATATTATTATATTATTATATTATTATATTATTATATTATTATATTATTATATTATTATATTATTATATTATTATATTATTATATTATTATATTATTATATTATTATATTATTATATTATTATATTATTATATTATTATATTATTATATTATTATATTATTATATTATTATATTATTATATTATTATATTATTATATTATTATATTATTATATTATTATATTATTATATTATTATATTATTATATTATTATATTATTATATTATTATATTATTATATTATTATATTATTATATTATTATATTATTATATTATTATATTATTATATTATTATATTATTATATTATTATATTATTATATTATTATATTATTATATTATTATATTATTATATTATTATATTATTATATTATTATATTATTATATTATTATATTATTATATTATTATATTATTATATTATTATATTATTATATTATTATATTATTATATTATTATATTATTATATTATTATATTATTATATTATTATATTATTATATTATTATATTATTATATTATTATATTATTATATTATTATATTATTATATTATTATATTATTATATTATTATATTATTATATTATTATATTATTATATTATTATATTATTATATTATTATATTATTATATTATTATATTATTATATTATTATATTATTATATTATTATATTATTATATTATTATATTATTATATTATTATATTATTATATTATTATATTATTATATTATTATATTATTATATTATTATATTATTATATTATTATATTATTATATTATTATATTATTATATTATTATATTATTATATTATTATATTATTATATTATTATATTATTATATTATTATATTATTATATTATTATATTATTATATTATTATATTATTATATTATTATATTATTATATTATTATATTATTATATTATTATATTATTATATTATTATATTATTATATTATTATATTATTATATTATTATATTATTATATTATTATATTATTATATTATTATATTATTATATTATTATATTATTATATTATTATATTATTATATTATTATATTATTATATTATTATATTATTATATTATTATATTATTATATTATTATATTATTATATTATTATATTATTATATTATTATATTATTATATTATTATATTATTATATTATTATATTATTATATTATTATATTATTATATTATTATATTATTATATTATTATATTATTATATTATTATATTATTATATTATTATATTATTATATTATTATATTATTATATTATTATATTATTATATTATTATATTATTATATTATTATATTATTATATTATTATATTATTATATTATTATATTATTATATTATTATATTATTATATTATTATATTATTATATTATTATATTATTATATTATTATATTATTATATTATTATATTATTATATTATTATATTATTATATTATTATATTATTATATTATTATATTATTATATTATTATATTATTATATTATTATATTATTATATTATTATATTATTGTATTATTATATTATTATATTATTATATTATTATATTATTATATTATTATATTATTATATTATTATATTATTATATTATTATATTATTATATTATTATATTATTATATTATTATATTATTATATTATTATATTATTATATTATTGAAGTTATACTTCTGTAGGCGCGTTATGAAAAAATGATGAGAGTGAAATTTTACGATGCGCGCGCATCACTGTGACACAAAATTATCATGTTGAAGTTGGCCGCTAAACCGCTCATTATTTAAACTACGGTTAAATATGTGCATGTAAAAAAATCTGTTTAATCAGGTTGCATTGAATTTTTTGTCACGAAATAATCAAAATTACATACGAAAGTTAACTAAGCGTTAGTTAACCGGTGGTTAACTTGTATTTTTTGTGAAACCGGACATTAATAAAATATATTCAGTAGTGATTTAAATTGAATATTTTGATTAATATGATTTTCTATTCCTAAATATTAGTGAAAAAAATTGTGCTTATATACTTTTTCAAGTGCTCCAATATAATTGAGGTTAACTATCCGTATGTATTAGAAATAAATTTAATAAAACATTTAATAAAAAAAAATTTGTGATAATAAAAATTAAAATTAAACATCGAATTAAAATATTAATTTTTAATATTTATTATTAAATTGAATAAATAATAAATATTTAAAAAATGAATAAACTTAAATTCAATTTTTGAAGTTATCATTAAATTTATTTATTTACTTTTTAGATATTAAATAATCAATAATAAATATTTAAAATTAATAATCTTATAATATTTAGAATTAAAAAGCCAGGAATAAATTTGTTATTTCGTTGCGCAAAGTTGGTAGTTGTGATATTGTAGCGCATAATCGAATGAAATTATCCCAATAAACCGAATAACGATACTACAAATTTATTTCTGTAAGCAAACCAAATGTTGTGATGGCGGTAGCATATATATATATATATATATATATATATATATATATATATATATATATATATATATATATATATATATATATATATATATATATATATATATATATATATATATATATATATATATATATATATATATATATATATATATATATATATATATATATATATATATATATATATATATATATATATATATATATATATATATATATATATATATATTATTAAATTATTAATTTTCAATTTTTAATATTTATTATTAATTTCTAATATCTAATTCTCTACAATAAATCTTATTCCTCAATCTAAGAGTCTTTTAGTTTAGATTTGATGACTATTAATGGTACTATTCAATTCCTATACTAGTTTTCAAGATGGGTAAAACAAATGCGGAAATCAGTAAAAACTATTACAATCGAAAGAAAGCTGCCAAGGAAGCTGAAAAAATCCGGCAAGGCTTGTCAGTAAAAAAACCAATAAAAAAAACAGGAGCTGAACGTACTCGTGCTTATAGGCTGCGAAAAAAATGCTTTCACAAGTAAACGAATCTACCGTGACTGAGATTTTATCTATCCCGTCAACTTCAAATTCACGAATAAGAACTTTTGAACCATCATTTCAGTTAGCTACCACCAGTGCTAGTAAAAATCGACCAGATGTCTCAACGGTGTCCAGTACTGGTATTGTTGATCATGATGGTGATAATTTATACGATTCTTTTGTATCTACTTCAACACATGACAATCGCAACTCTATAATTGTACAAGCTGAGGTGCATATGGCTAATTCTCCTGTGGTGTATAATTACAGTACATCAGAAAATACTTTATTAGCAGACATGGAGCAAAACCGACTGCTTCAAGCTCAAGAAACTATTCAACAATTAGCTGAGGCCCCGAATGTACATATTTTATCCACTCTAGAGATTGTACACGATCAGGAGCGTGATTTATTAAATCAAGACACGATTATGGATCAGGAATTACCTCCACCAGACGGACAAGCCATTCATTCCAATTCTCCGGAACAGTTAATACTTCCATTGATGAACATATAGACGTAGATATTTCTTTGCCGTATAGTAATTTTCGACAGTTAGAAAGAACTCATCAGGAATTTAAAAAAAAGTTTCTAGACAATCCTTTTGGATATCCATGTTCAGTATGTGACAGGTTGTGGTTTCAAGATGATTTAAAAAGGCCGTCTCTTGAACATAAGGAAATTCTAACAAAAATTATACCTAATATACCAGCGAAAAATACGAAGCTTTGCAACACATGCGTTCAAGCATTAAACAAGAAGAATATTCCCTTAATGTCCACATTCAATGGTTTTAAATATCCAGATGTACCTCAACATCTACCACCCTTAAATCTTGTTTCTGAAAGACTAATTTCACCTCGCATTCCTTTCATGCAAATCAGAAGATTGAGGCATGTTAATGGTCAGTACGGTATTTTCGGTCAAATAATTAATATTCCTATTTCAATTAATAATATGGTTAAATCTATTCCAAGGAATATTGATGATGACTATTGTATAAATGTACAAATGTACATATCAAACGTAAGAAAATTCATCGATCTAGCTACTTACAAAGTATTGTTAATAAGCGTACTATTAAAAGTTGGCTACGATTTTTAATTCCGTCACCATTGTATACTATGTACGATATTAAAGTTGATGAGTCCTTTAATGATAATCAAATTCACGATGAAATTCAGCAAAATGATTTCAGCGAACATATTCCTATAGAAGAAAGTTTTACGGCTCAACAGCATACATTATTGTAGAATGAAGAACAATACTTACGTATTGCACCTGGTGAAGACAATGTACCTGAAAGTTTATTATTTGATGAACATGCAGAGGAACTTTCCTTTCCCGCAATTTACTTGGGTCAGCTCCGTAATTTTAGGGATGGTGTTAAAGTAACCCCTTTCATGATGGCTTCTAGTGAGCTAAGACGATCTGATCGTCGTGCAGTTACACCGTATCATTTATTATATATACAGTTGCGTTCAAACACGTTGGTACAGATATCAAAATTACTCGAAAACAAATAGAAGATGATCAGTACGTTCATAATTGTATTGAAACCAATCTTGCGTTTCTAAGAGCAATTCCAAATTCAATATGGTATTGGATGGATCGCAAAAAAGATCTTTTTGCTATGATCAGACAGTTTGGAAAACCGACTATATTTCTTACTGTCAGTGCCAATGAAATTGGATGGAACGATTTGCTCCAAAAGCTCTACAAATTCAAACACAACGGTGAAACTATTTCAGAAGAAATGACCGAGCTTCTCCATTATCTTCAAAAAACAACTCTTGTCAATGAGGATGCAGTTACTTGTGCTATATATTTTAACAAATTGGTCAATGTATTGATGAATCTTTTACAATCACGAAAATTCAGTCCGTTTGGGAAATATTATGTTGTTCATTATTTTAAACGTATTGAGTTCCAGCATCGTGGTAGTCCACATGCACATATACTATTGTGGCTAGCTAATGCTCCAGTGGATGCACTTCATAAAAATAGGTTGGATTCTATTAATTGATTACTTGATATCTGTTTCATCTCGAGAAGCATCAGGTAACATTAAATTACATAGACATAAACATACATTCACATGCTATAAGAAAATAGTGGCAAATCAACCTCAGCATTGCAGATTTGAAGCTCTTTTTATGCCTTGCCGATCTACTACAATTTTATTACCTATGCAGAAAGAAGAGCCTGATTTCAAGAATTATGCTAAACGTTACAAAGATATTCGGATAAATTTGGAAAATAATGATTATCATCATATTGATTCTTTTTATAAGAGTAACAATATTAATTCAGATGATGATTATCACAATATACTTCGAGCTGGAATTAAGAGGCCACGAGTTTTTGTCAAGCGTCAACCATGTGAAAAATGGCATAATCCGTTTAACCCTTTTATATTTAACATTGTTACATCCAATATGGATATCCAATTCATTACCGAAGAATATTCATGTGCTAGTTATGTCGCAGAGTATGTCAATAAAACTAACAGAGGCATTAGTCATCTTCAGCGATTAATTATTGAAACTATGAATGAACATCCAGAGTTTGATGTCGTTGAAATTACAAGGAAAATAGGTGTAAATATGCTCAATAGTGTTGAGATAACAAGTCAAGAGGCAGCTTGGTATCTCTTGCGAGAACCGATGTCAAAGTGTTCTACTGTGGTCACCACTATTCCCACTATGTGGCCATGTGATCGTCAACGTATAAGAAAAACACAAAAAGAATTAGACGCGATAGGCGTAGGAGAAGATTCAACTAATATTTGGAAAGAAAATTGGTTTGACAAATATGAACATCGACACGAAGATTTGGAAAATATTACTCTTGCCCAGTTTGTTGCTAATTACACCATTAAAGCAGATGGTACTTACTCAACAAGAAAAGTGCCACGTGTTATCCGATACTGAAATTTTGATATGGGACAAGATCTTAATGAATATAAACGTGAAATGGTTACGTTACATATTCCTTTCCGAAATGAAGATGCGGAAATACTCGCTGAAATGAAATTTATCGATATATATAATAGGAATGAAAATGAAATTTTAAATAATCGAAAAGAATTTGAATCTAATTTGAATATCCAGAAAGTAATTGAAATTTCTCGAAATTTATGCCGAGAAGATGGTTTCATCTGATGAAACTGAAGTACAAGATGTTGCTAACATCGCATCTGAACCAAATCCATTTCAAAATTTATATAATAATCCTCTTTCCGATGTGAATAGTGATCTTCGTCTAGCTGTACTTAATAAACTTGGATCTATCGCTAAAAAACGAGAAAATTTAATGCCAAATATAGAGTTTTACGAATTGATGAGAATGGCAAATGATAAGCAAAGAGAGCTCTTGCTACATGTCATTTCAAATCTATTAACTCCAAACCGTAGTCCATTTCAAATATTTTTTACGGGTCCAGCTGGCTGTGGTAAGACTTTTGTCATAAAACTTATCATGCAAAATTTATAATCGATATAATGAGAATGATGGATGCTGTAACTCGTACATAGCCTGTGCTTCAACATGCAAAGCTGCTGTTGCCATTGACGGAACTACCGTACATACTGCCCTAAAAATATCTTTGTCGAGATTACTTCCACTAAGCACTGAAGTAGCACATCAATAAAGAGCACTATTCAAATATGTCAAAGTGTTAATCATTGATGAAATAAGTATGGTTAGTGCTGAATTACTTCTTCAGATTGACTCTAGATTGAAGCAGATTATTGGAGATTTCAAAATTAATTTTGGTGGTTTAGATGTTATTTTGATTGGAGATCTACGCCAGTTACCACCAGTACGAGCTACTCCAATTTACAAACAGCAGATGCAAAAAATTGTTGAGCCTATATTATGGCGTGGATTCAAATTTTATGAATTAGATCAAGTTATGCGCCAAGCAAACCAAGAGTTTTCTTCAATATTGACAAAAATTGGGAATGGTCAACAACTTGACGATCGCGAATTAATTTTACTGTGACATCAGTTGGTGAGTTTTGCACAGCTGAATGCAAAATGGAAGATGGCAACAAAATTGTTTTGATGGTAATTTACATTACTCCAAATCAAAAAATGGACGACATCATTCATTTCCTGAAAAGAATATTATGGCCATATACAACAGCTGGAGGAGAATATCTTGGTAGAGGAGAACACAAGTTACCGGTAATTTTAAGTGGAGACTTCAACGTCAATTTTTCCCGTTAAGATGCTCGTCCACTTATTGATTTCCTTCAAAATGACTTGAATCTAGCCATGAATAATAATCCTCTGATTTCGACAACACGACCATAGATGCTGTATTTGCACGATATCTCAACGCTGTTAATACAAAACTTTTCGTATAATATTTTAGTTATCATAAGCCACTGATAACTGAAGTTCCGATTCAGTCATTACCGAAAGATGCTATGGCAGTGGACATAATTTAAAAAAAAAAAAACATTCGAATAATGAGAGAATTTATGTTACACTTAATGTAAGAAAATAAATATTTATTTATTTAATTTTTCAAATTTAAACTGAACTTTATTGACTGTGTTGACTATCCTTTTCCAGTCCTTTTATTGATTTATTTTAATTAATTATTTGTATGCAATTAAAAACTAATTTTTAATGATGCCAAAGAAGTATAACTTCTCACGCGCGTACATAAGTACACACACCCGCTTTTTTATATTATTATATTATTATATTATTATATTATTATATTATTATATTATTATATTATTATATTATTATATTATTATATTATTATATTATTATATTATTATATTATTATATTATTATATTATTATATTATTATATTATTATATTATTATATTATTATATTATTATATTATTATATTATTATATTATTATATTATTATATTATTATATTATTATATTATTATATTATTATATTATTATATTATTATATTATTATATTATTATATTATTATATTATTATATTATTATATTATTATATTATTATATTATTATATTATTATATTATTATATTATTATATTATTATATTATTATATTATTATATTATTATATTATTATATTATTATATTATTATATTATTATATTATTATATTATTATATTATTATATTATTATATTATTATATTATTATATTATTATATTATTATATTATTATATTATTATATTATTATATTATTATATTATTATATTATTATATTATTATATTATTATATTATTATATTATTATATTATTATATTATTATATTATTATATTATTATATTATTATATTATTATATTATTATATTATTATATTATTATATTATTATATTATTATATTATTATATTATTATATTATTATATTATTATATCATAGGTCAATTTGTGAAAGTCATATTTACAGTAAAAGTAACTCCTAGGTCTATAATTTCAGCTGCTTTTTGTAGTGGAATGTCATTAATATGACAGCTGAACTCTATAGGAATTACTTTCCGATGAAACGACATCATCTTACATTTACTGATGTTCAAGTTACTGTTGATGAAAATAGTAAAGATCCAAGGACCAATGTGAGAGCCTTGTGGAACCCCCGAAGTCGCTTTGTTAGGTTTTGATTTTTTATTTTCCATTACATATAGGAAACGGTCGCTCAAGTATGATTTAAACCATAAGATAAAGTTGTGTGAGAATCCGAATTTGTATAATCTTTCCAGTGCTTTGCAATGACTGATAAAGTCGAATGCTTTACTGAAATCTGTATACACTATATACACAAGGTTGGTTGATGTTGATTTCTTGGGCATAAAACCATGTTGACTTGGTGATATATGTTGGGAGACGAGCGTTTTAAAATAATTGCATACAACGAGTTCAAATAATTTTAGAATTGAAAATATCGATGATTTGCCTCTGTAAGATGAGACAGTGCTTCTATCTCCGGCTTTGAAAATCGGCGTTATTCTAGTAGTTTGCGATATCTGCGGGAACTCACCCAATCTTAGAGATTAATAGAATATCAAACAGAGTGAAAAATCTAAGGCTCGATAATCCTTTAATACCGAAGCAGGTATGCTATCAGGGCCGCAACCATTACCCAAATTATTTAAAGCAAAATGTATGTCTTCTGTTGAAATCGTTGGGACTTTAATGGACAAATTTATATCACAGTTACTCGGATTATCATATTTCTCTACACCTTCCGGCTTATAAACCGATTGAAAAAAATCAGTAAACATGTTTGATATGACCGTAGGATCACATGATTTCAGCCCATAATATGACATGATTTCAGCCCAGTATATGACATATTTACTGGAAAACCCGTAATTTTACGTTTAGTTTTAAAAAAGGACCAAAAATGCTTTGGATCATTTCTGATTTTGTCTTTGATACAAGTGATACAAGCTTGTATTTAAATTCACAATATGTTTCAAAATTACGGTAATGTTCTGTGAATTTTTTTTGCTGGTTTTTGAATTATGCTAGACCTTATCTTTTTTATTTTTGAGGTTTATAAGTCTGGCATCATACCATTGTGGATATTTGTTTGGTTTTGACATCGTTGAAGGAACAAATAAATTTATAGCGTCCAATTCGCTTTTTCCATCGATGTTCTCAAGATAAAGATTCAAAATGGTGTCTATGAAAAGACATTCGGTATCTCAGCATACATTGAACGGCAAGACAGCATCCAATTTCTTGTCGTTTGTCCAATTGATAAGTGGTAAATTAAAATCCTCCGTGAGTAAGATGGTATCAGATGATTTTGTAGCGTTGTTGATTTCAACTTGAGAGATGCTCAATAGTGAAATTCACTTGATATTGATGCATCAACAGCTATTAGTACACCACCATTCGATGTTTTGCAGCTTGATTTGATCGATCAATCACATCTTTAAACCACATATTGACTTGGGAAGAATCCCGAGCTAAGAATTTCTCCATAAAAGGATGTTTCGGTGATAATATAAATTGAGTGCTGTGTTTTACATACAAAATTAGTAGAAATGGGATGCCTTGGAAGACATCTTGTTGACATTCTGGTAATAGATGGATGTAGGTTTAGAAATTTTTCTAGATCGATTTAGTTTTAAACGAGCATGATCCAAAGTACAGAGTCGAGTATCTACATGTGTGTATGATCTAACGACAGATTCTGAAAATTTTGGCGACGATGTTCGAATTCCTTTACCAAAAGTCCGTTTGGCCACAATGTAGAATGCAATGCGGTTAGAAATCGATCTTCAAGCAGACTTTACACGAAAAGATGTTTAGTCATACACTTGGCCATGCTGTTGATTCTGTGAAATTTTAACGCACACAGCTTTATCAAGTCGCAATTTTAATTTAATAAAATTTTCAAATTGTTGGTTTGTGCTAGATTTATCAATTCTATTATTCGATGTAGTATAATTTAGTGCCGTTGCTGTTGAGACTGATATCAGCGCAGAGTTAGGAATGAGGTCTTGTTTATCGGTTAGCTTCTTTGATGCATTGGGTTCAGGTATAAACTTACTGTTAGTAGTTTAAAGTGGCCCTTTTACTTGAGCGGCCGCCTTGGACTGTGACATTGTTGTGCGGCGTTCCTCTGTTGGCTTAGAATCTACTGGTATGCCCCGAATAGCACTCAACAAAGTGACCTCGGCTTGTTCAATTCTTTCCATAGCCTTTCATGGATTTGTAAGGGCTTGAAATACATTCATCAAAGTAACTTCTGATTGTCCCACCCTTTTTATTACATTATTAATTTTAGAAAGAGAGCACTTACATTCCGGACAGAACTAACGTAAACCTGGTTTATGGCATTCTTAACGTCTTTAGGATATTAAAGAAATTGTGTTTTTGCGTCACACGCAGCACAGTTGTAACTGATAACCTTATTCCACATGAACATGATATTATTTATGATAATATTATGATAATTATGATTAACATCATAATAACTAAAACTATGATCGTAGTCACCTTAAATATATAAAATATATTAAAAAGAACAAAACAAAATGGTTTTTCTGTAATAATGTTTGATAAAAGATGGCGCTACTGATAACCTTATAATAAAAAGTAAGATTCATTGGTGATAAATACATAGCAACATGTAATGCGTTTAATATTGATGAAGAAAAGGTGACACATCAAGAATTAAAAGAAAAGTTTGAGGAATATTTCAAACCAAAAAAAACTCTAAGACGACAAGAATTGTTTGGTAGAAAACAAAAGATGGATGAAGGGGTAGACGATTTTCTTACTCATATAACGAATTTGGCGAATGAATGTGATTTAGGCGAAAAGAAAAGTGGATTAATAATAGATTTGTTTATTGCGGGGTTAAATGCAAAATATAAGAATGTAAACAAAGAACTTTTAAGTCGAGAAAACGTAACTTACGAAGATCTACTAAAAGTCGCTAGAATTTTTATTACAACAAATAAGGAGGTTGATGACAGAACCAACTAAATGGGTAAATTCTATTGTTATAGTAAGTAAGCCTAACAACAAAATTAGAATTTCTTTAGATCCGAGGAATTTAAATATAGCCTTATTTCGTTTTCATTAATACCAGACATTGAAACAATACGTAGTTAATTGAACGGGGCTAAAGTATTTTCCTCATTAGATGCCTTTTCAGGATTTTGGTTGGTGCTATTAGATGAAGAAAGTTCACGTCTGTGTATATTCAATACATCATTTGGGAGATATATGTATTTAAAACTTCCTTATGGCATTTGTTTAGTGCCAGAAGTATTTCATAGAATTGTGTGTGAAATATTTGGGCATCTACCTGGTACTATCATATATATATAGATGATATTTTGGTTTTTGGCATGGATTATATAGAACATTACAATAATACTCTTACTAGTATTTGATAAAGCTAAATCCGTAGGTTTAAAATTTAACAAAATGAAATGTAAATTTGGTTAGTGAGAAATTTCATACGTAGGACACATATTTAATAGTAAAGGAATGTTAGCTGATCCTTAAAAGATTGAGGCGGTACTTATAATCCCTGGTCCGAAAGACAAGAAAGAATTACAAAAAGTTTAAGGTATGCTTAACTACTTAGGAACATTTTTCAATAATTTTTCAGACAAAACAAAGGAGTTATACAGTTATTAACAAAACGCACAGACTTTATCTGGGATGCAAATTATTAACAATTATTTGATAATCTTAAACGAGAAATAGCTGTTGTACCTACATTATCGTATAATTTGACTTAAATAAACCTGTAGTTCTCTCAGTCGATGCTTTGTAGATACTTTGTCGAGATTCCACTTCTAATTTAAAAAGGTGGTGAGTTGGATGATGAATTGATAATTGGTATTAATCTGGTTACGAATTTATCACTGTTTGAGGATCTGTCACTTAAAAGAAGCAACAGCAAAGGATCATACTTTGCAATAACTTGTAAAATACTGTCAAGACAATTGGCCAAAAACAATAAATAAAAGGTCTGAAAGTGTAAAACCATATTATAATGTCCGAGACGAAATGACTGTACTAGAGAATTTGGTTCTAAAAGGTCAGAATATAGTAATACCATTTGGTGTTCGTAAGGAGATCTTAGAAAGGATTCATGAAAGTCATTTGGGAGTAGAAAAATGCCAACTAGCAATATACAAAATCTGGTTCAACAATGTGATAGTTGTAAGCAACCACTTTTTCCCCCATGTCGTTCCAAATTCACCTTTTGCAAAAATTTATTTCGGAAAAGTTATGTTATTTTTTCGTGTCGGAAAATTAAACATATAACGTCAAGTCCACATCATATTAAATCGAATGGGTTAGTCGAAAACTCCTTAAAAACCATAAAAAATAATTTGGAGGAGATAGACATTTTCGAACCACACCTAAAAATGATTTTTATTCACCGGCAGAGCTTTTAATGTCTAGGAGAACTTTGTTTTCGGATAAATTGAAGCCCACTTTATTAAGAAGCCCACTAAACTTGAATTGTATTTTTTTTTAAATAAATGACAGAATAGAATGTAAAAAAAGCACATGTTACATAATTATTAGTTTTAATGTATTAATGTTTGATAAAAGATGACGTTACTATCTAGCTATCACTCATTTGGCCATCTATCTTAAAAATGGGCAATAAACGTGTTTGCTTCACAGAAAAAAATGCAGTTAGTCGAGCAGAAGCACCGCCAAAAACAACGATAACGGAATTTTTCAAATTCTGCTAACAAAATGATTTTGGATGTTTCGCAAAAACCATACTTTATTCAGACGTACCAACTTATTTTACATGGAATACGTATAAAAAAACACTTGGGAACCCTGTAAAAGAGGTAAACCGGTCACTGCGATATCCAGATTGTAATATCCAGACGTTAGTTCTACGAATGCATTAGCCGGGCTATCATTTGAATAGCAACATCATTTGAATATAAAAAAAGTCAACGGACAAATATACGCCACAACTCATGATGCACGCCGCGCATTACAATTATTAGAAGGAGTTTCTCATTGGGATTCGACTTTTATCCATGCTGTTCTCGATTCTACTCCTAATCATATTCGTACAACATATGTTTTCCAAATAACCCAAACGAATTATGGGAGAAATTTAAGGATGCCATGAGGGACGTACGTTTCATGGAAATGCATTTTTAGATTATACAACAACGAGGATCTGTCTATCTTATGGTAGAACAAAAATTAATTTTTGATTCGGTAATTCTTACAGTCACTGCAAAAGAAGACGCATTCTTATTTTGAATGCTCCAGGTGGCACTGACAAAATATTTCTGATTATCTTGGCTAAAATACTTTCTCAAGGTGAGATTGTTTTGGCCATCAGGTATTATTGCTACTTTACTGGTTGACTGAATGAACGGCTCATTCTGCACATAAATTGCCGTTAAATATACGGACAAATAAAAATGTAGTACCCAATGCTATTAAATCGCATTCAGGCTAATGTGCTTAAAAGATGCCAAATTATAATGTGGATTAAATGTACATTAAAAGATTTAAAAGGCAATGACAAACTCTTTGGGTTTACTCTTATTTTGTTATTAAGGAGATATTTGACAAACACTTCTGGTTATTTCACGCTCCATACTTATGAAAATGAAATAAATGCCTGTTTCAAAGCTTTATAAAATTTAATTGAACGATAACCCAACTACGGTACTAGATAACAGTGAACTACAATTTACTTGTGAACATTAAGATTCCTTTGAGAAATCAAATTACCAGGCGACTAAATCACCACTAAACAGTATAGTTGATTTAAAATCTTCCATTGTAGAATTTTTTTATGAAAATAATTTAAGTAATGCGATTTACTATTGACCAAATGCTAAAAATAATTCTCAAATTTGTTCGAGGTTTTCATGGAGAAACTTATGTTTGCTTAACAGTACTCGAATGGAAATTGCAGATAGAACTGAAAAAGTATTAAGCATACGCGTTAATATCTTGAAAGGTGATGAAATATTAGTAAAGTCAAAAGAAACCAACCTGTATTATTCTTTGGGAATATTATTACACGTATATCTGACTTGAAATCCCATATTTGTCTAATGAATGCAGATACTTTTCTATTCAAATTTCTAATTTTGGTTTAGAAGCCGAAAGTATTAATACATTTTTTCTACTTCTAAAACCTAATATACTGTCAATAGACACCTAATATACTCGAAAAAAAAATCATCCATCTTACGAATTTATCGCATATATTTAATGATATTTTTTACCTTCCTGGTGACAATTTAACAGTATATTCACAAATACTGCTGAACACTAATATCAAGCCATAACGATCACCATTTTCTACAAAAGAAGAAGTTAACAAACAAATTACTAAAATGTTAAAAAAGATGGAACAATCGAACATAGCAAAAGTGGTAGGAATTCTCTTCTACTTTACCATAATCAATCATCTTTTGAACATTACAAGAAGTGGAAAGGATATCATCAGGTACCGATGAATTCAACAGATAAATTTAAAACTGCATTTAGTTATTTAGGTTGAAAGGTGCACTATGTACATTTCAACGACTCATGAATATTATTTTGGTTGGACTTTCTGCGGTTTACGTTGTCTATGTATATGGATGATGTTGTTATCTACAGATAAAATCTGGATGACCATAACAAAAAAGCAAATAAACGTATTCAACATATTTCGTCAGTTCAAACTAAATCTTAAAAAATGTAACTTTTTACAATGGGAAATTTTATTCCTAAAACAGTTAACGAAGAGCATTCCTCAGATTATAGATGTTTTATACTACTTTTTCTAAACTAGCAGAATCTATTATTGCATTAGCTAGAAAAAATCATAACATTTAATTGGGATGTATTCTGCGATGAGTCATTTCAAACGTTAAAAGGAAACTAATGAGTCTAATTATCACTAATTTTGCAATACCATGACTTTTCAAAAATATTAATTGTTACAGCGGATGGAAGTGTTATATCTTTGGCAGCAGTCTTATCATACAGATACAGGACGATAATGACTTGCCGATTGGTCATGCTAGTCGTATTTCTAATAAAGCGGAGCGAAACAACTCAATAATTGAGAAAGCAATGCTAGCGATTATTTACGTTGTGAAATAATTCCGACCATACTAGTACGGTAAACCTTTTGTAGTCAGTACAGCTCACAGACCATTGGTTTGGGTACAGAAAAGTACAAATCCTGCCAGACGCATGAATTTTAATGGACAAATATGATGCAAATATTGAATATAAATCTGGAATTCAATCGATAATAAAGAAATCCAAATTAGCCTAAATTTATGGAATTTTTGCTATTAAGTTTGAGATACGGCAAAGAGATGCTCTGTCCCCAGACTTAGAGTAAGCCGACTCTAAGTGGATAAACCAGCAATCAGTGAGAGAAGAACCGCCATTTAGTGCACAAGGGTCACTGTCGGCGACGATAGCTCATCGGGGTATACAAAGCCTAGTCTTCTTTGGACGATATCGAATCCAATACACAATGAAACTACCCTCAATGTTATTTCGTGTATATGTGTTAATTAATGACAGACATAATAAATTTTATTTTTACCACACAAACACCATAACAAAAGTCAAAATCCAAACCAAAAATTAATGATAATTTTGTGTTTGTGTTAAATAATTTTTTCAATAAAACATTCAAACTCACAACAAACTATCACACCAACATTTCAATTAATTTAAAACTTTTTTAGTTTTTTATTAAAGCAAGCAAAAAAAAGGCTAAAATTAATCTAATTTCGTACTATTACATTGGAAAAACTTTTTCCAAAAAAAAACATGTAGTAATAGTTATGGTTTACCCCAATGTGTCTAACACACCAAAACTGAACTAAAAAAGATTATTAATGTGATTCATGCATGATAAAATAATTGATAAAGTTTTAAAATTTTAAAAAATTATCCTAAAAAGCTTTATTACTACTTATATACATATAATGTAGTTTAATGTAGGAATAAAATATTGTTTCTGTAACATAACCTAAAACAAAAACTGTACATCGTCACTAAACATTATATAATAGTATACCACCCTAAGTCAGACACTAGAACCGTTTATGAACCTTTTTTTACTACCTTATACGTTTCGATTAAAATTAAAAATAATCGAAATTTATTACTATGTGATAGAAAAACTTTTTTTCGTTACATTCTTCCTCTGCGTTGGGGCCGAAGCGCACCCAACTCGTTTAATTCCTAGTCAAATTGAGGTCGTGTAAATGAAGTCTTTTTTACGATAGGATAACGATATAGTTATTATACTGTCGTTATACGAAACCATTGCGAAACACTGAGCGTTTTAAATTTATCTAAAATCTGATTTAACCTGTTATTTTTGATGTTATTATTATAGTATTAGTAAAATTTGATAAAAGAACATTTAAACAAAAATTAACATTATTTAATAAGTAACAAAAAAGTTATTAAAATATTTTGATATTAAATCCTATAAATAACTTTAAATCCTATCTAAAAAAAATACAGAAAAAATTATCAAGGACTTCATTAACTCGAAACAATATACAGCATCTGGAGAAAACCAAATATCTTACATGCTCTTTATATATATGAAGGAAAAGAACGAACACATATCAGCAAAAGTATAGTGGATTTCTTTAACTATACGTTTGGACCATGCAAATTTATTCAAACAACTGGCAAACAACCGAATGTTTCTTTTCCTGTATCTCCAATTTAGGAGCATAGGGCGTCTACTATTCTGAACCATCTTACTCTATTTGGGGCTATTGCTTTAATTTCCGCCCGTGATTTTCCTAGGTGTTTTGCCTCTGCTAGCATCGTTCTCTTCCATGTCATTGCTGGCCTTTCAACCTTTCTCTTTCCTTGTGGGTTCCAGTCTAATGACATCCTCGTTATATCACTTGATGCCTTTCTCAGTGTGTGGCCAATCCATCTCCATTTTCGTCGCTTTATTTCGGTCTCAATGTCTGACTGACATGTTGTTCTGTGCAGATTAATGTTAATAATCGTGTTAGGTCAGAAGCACTTAAATATTCACTTTAAATATTAAATATTAATTTCGTTAGCTAGATCTGATAGCTGTTGCACTTTCTGTTGCATGTCGGAGTGTTTGTTTGTGAGCAAACATTAAATGCCATTAGGAATAAATTCCTAATCGTATTAGACAAATAAATTTGTTTGCTATTTGTATTAAATTCGGTTCCCAGCATCCCGATACATTTCTTGTATGAGTTCAATTAATTTCTTTGGGATGCCCATTTCACAAAGTGTTTGTCATATTGCGTTCCTGTTTATCGTATTGAATGCGCGTTCGAAATCGACGAAGAGCATATACAATGGTGAATTCCATTCATTGGAATGCTCAGTGATGATACGGATTGTGTTGATGTGATCAGTGCAACTTCTTCCTGGTCTAAATCCAGCTTGTTTGTTTCTTAATTTTGCATTTATCGTAGGTGAGATTCTGTCAAGGATGATCACCTTTATTATTGTGTTGAGGAGGGAGATGCCTGGCCAGTTCCTAAATTCTCTTAGGCTACCTTTCTTGGGTATCGAAATTATCAAGCCTTCTTTCCATTTTAGTGGGATTCTCCCAGAATTCCAGATTTCTTGGTGTTAATATGCTTGCAGTTGTAGATGAATCTCCTTTTAATATTTCGGCGGTTATATTGTCTGTTCCAGCGGCCTTATTATTCTTCAGTCTATTAATTACATCTTTAACTTCCAGTTCCGTTGGTGATTGGGTGTTGCTAGTCAATGACTGGAAATCATCGAGATCAGCGACGACGTCTTCTTCGAAATATTCCTTCCATCTCTTTAACTGTGCTTCATCTGTTGTTAGTACTTGACCATTAGCATCCCTTATAGGTGTTATATTTGTAATTTTACCAGTGACCTTTCTTACACACTGGTGTAGTGCTCGCATATTTTGGATTGCTGCTGCCTCTTCAGCAGCTTTGAGAATGCTTTCTGTATATTTTCTTCAATAATTCCTTGCCATCTTTTTACTTGATGCGCTGTTTCCTCGTATGTGCGTTTCACCGCTTCCGTGTTATGTTGGCACATTTGCAACTTAAATTAACGGCGTTCCTCAACTTTCTGCCATATATCATCACTGATCCAAGGTTTCCGATTGTATTCTCTGTAGCCGAGTATGTCTGTGGCAGTCTTGATGTAGGCTTCTTCTGCTTGGTTCCATCTTTTTTCTATACGGGTGGCTTCAGACTGGAGATTGAGTTGGAGCGTTTCATTGAAAGTGTTTCTTGTTTCAGTGTCTCTCAATCTATTTGTGTTAAACTTTCTCTTATTTGTCTTCGAATGTTTCACAGCTTTTGGCTTAATCTTGAATTGTGCTATTACCAGTTGATGATCGTTGTGTACATCTGCGCCCCTCATTGTTCTTATATCTTGTAGTGATGTGAGGAATTTCTTATTGATCATTACGTGATCTATCTGATTTTTAGTTCTGCCATCCGGTGACGTCCATGTGTATGTTTTTGTGTGGAAACCTATTGCCTACAGGATTCGACAAGTTTTTCTCCATTGTTTTTTCGCACAGTTATTTCTTACCATGATAGTGGTTAGGTTGACGTCTGTGTCAATTTATGAATTGAAATCTCCTTGTATGATTTTGACGTCATTTCTGTGCATTCTTGCTATTGTGGCTTGTAACTTGCTCGTAAAACTCATCTTTTGTTGTATCTTCTGCATCTTTTGTTGGGGCATAGCACTGAATGATAACGAGCAATTGGCGCAGTGGTTAAAGCTGCGGTGTTTGGGACGGGAGGTACCGGATTCGAACCCAACGGGGGAGGGTTGCAAAAGGGATTTTTCATCACCTGATTTCGATCGGTGATGACGATGAACACAACTATGACCCCCCGTTGGAGTGCAGAATCCATAGGCCGGAACCATCGACCATGTCAGTGCAGGCTGGCTGGAGCAATGCAATGTGCAGATGGATTTTAAATTGAACCTGTATTCGTGCGTCCTCAATTTGGCTGGTGACGGCGTAAGGTAGGACGTTAAAAATTAACTGCGAAAGAGTTGGGAGAGCTTCGGCCCCAGAACAGATTGCAGAGTTCAGAAACAAAAAAAAAACTGAATGATAGTTGGGTTTTCTTATTTTTGAATGGAACCTTGCCACTATAATTCTACTGTTAAGTGGTTGCAATGTTAATTGGTTGCAAGCACTGGTATCAATGCTTTCTTTGCTTTATTTGTTGTTAATATGCCCATGCCTTGTTCATGTGTTTTGTCTCTACCAAATATCATATAATTTCCATTGCTCGTGTTTATTTCTCCACTGCTTTTCCATCTGACTTCACTGAGGCTGAGAATCTCGATGTTATAACGTTTCATTTCCTTCTCTACTTGTGCTAGCCTTGATGTTTTTGTAAGAGTTCTGATGTTCCAGTTTCCGATTCGTGTCCGTGTACGATAGCCAAAGGTCGATATTTATGTTGGCGTCCGGTTTGTGTTGTTATTTGTAATAATAGTATTCGTTTCTGTAATCATTTTGGTTTCAGATTAATGAATGATTTGGTCATTGTATTCTAGCCAGTTTCCACGGCTGCTGGATAAGGTATACTAGCTACCGTGGGGGGGGGAGGTTCTCATTCTTTTTCATGTTTTGTACTTTTTTTTCTTAGATGTTCCCAAGCGGTCAATCATATAGTTGCATATGGTTGCTTGACGTTGTTCATGAATGGTGTAACGTCTCTTCTGCCTCCTCTACTCACCCCCAATAAAATAACCAAATGTATATAGCAATAAAAAAACAAACCAAGGCAAGATGCTCACCGGAACCTATCTATATAATATACAGGAAGGTTATACTAAACGAGCATATAACAGTCACATTACACAACATTAAATAAGTTCATAAAATATGGATTTATGCTGTGTGCTTGAATCGGCTAAACAACTAAACTTAATTAAAACAAGTTAGTTCATGCTATATCTAGATAGATGGCTACCACAAAAGTCACTTACTGTGCCTCAACTTAAAACTAAACTAAACCAAAAAGTATTGTAGTTTAAAAGTATTAAAGTTATTTTATACTTATAAAGATTCCGAAAAGTTACATCGGGAATGTACTTTTCATCCTATTATCGGAAAAGGAAGAGCGCATCCTTACACCATGATAAATATGCAAAAAGCTATTATCACAGACCCAAAAAAAAATTATAATGAATACGAAACAAAAAATCATAAACAGAAGCATGAGAATATGCACTGGACCATTACCTCACCTATACCATCTTCATTAGCCGAAGCCTCAACCTTTCCTTTTTTTTGCTAAATTGGAAAATAAAAATGCTACACTCAAATTTGTAGCTAAATAACTAAATAAAAATAATAAATTAGCCACACAAATACGAAACAACAGGACACTCCCAAAATTCCAAAAATTATGTAATGAATACACTTTTATCCAATGACCCACAAAACCAAATCACACGTCAATCCGATAAAGTTGGAAGGAAAAAACAATTTTTTGGTTACAGGAATACAAAATTCAAAAAAATTATATATAGGAAAAGAGGAGTTTGATCTATGTGAGACATGCAGCACAATAAGGTCGAACGAACATATAATAGAAACTTGCAAAAAATATGAACATATAAGAGTAAATACCATTTGATTAAAAGCTACCAAAGTGATAGACATCCTAAAATCAAAAAAATATATAAACAACTATCCGAGTTTATAGAGGAAACAACACAGAAAGGTTTTGCCGATGGCAACGTCTAAGCCGAAAAAAATGAAAATAAATAGATACAAAATAAATACTTCATTAGTAAAAAATTCATTTTTAGTTAGACGCTTTAACTAGGGTTCTCCATTTCTTTTCATTTCAGTTGACCGTATAATACAATTGTTAATGCACCGGCAAAAAAAATTTATTTCGCATAATTGATCCGCTGAACATCCTACTCGTATATTATAAACAGAATGTCACAACATTTTAAATTTTTCTCACTTTTTCCACTATTTAGTCTCTTTATGAATGTTCATATTTACTCTACATGTTCATGTATTTTATGAATATAATTGAATTTTTAATAATACAAACTGAATTGACAGAAATGAAAAGAATTTTTTGTAATTTAAAAAAAACCGTATTCATAATTTCAATAGATTCACTTAAATTTTTATTCAATTTATACAAAACAAAAATATGAAAATCTACTTTCTATGCTGCATGCACAGCATTCAAATCTCGTATATAGAAATATATATATATATATATATATATATATATATATATATATATATATATATATATATATAATATATAATATTTATATATATTATGTATACATTGCCTAAAGGGCCAAAAATCATTAAATATTTATGAGAAAATTTTATTTATTTTCATTAATTTCGTCATTTTTCTTTATATTTTTGCAAACGAATAAACTGAAACGGTAAAATCTAGTCCCTTTATTTACCTTTTTCTTTCCTTAAAAATGTATATATATATATATATATATATATATATATATATATATATATATATATATATATATATATATATATATATATATATATTTTATATATAATATACGTACGTACGTACTTTGTATCTTTGGTCTCGTCTCGTTAAAAAGAAATTCAATTTTTTTGCTGTGTTTTTATATCCACAAAAACTAAAAATGAAAATGGTATCCTGATCGCTTTTCAAATAGCCCATACCAAACAAATGTGGTTAAATTTATTTTTGCGGTATATACTCGTTTAAATGCACGACAAGGTACACATTTAATAAAGTCAGACAGTATTTTATGCTGGAGGAATTTTTACTGTAGGTGATTTTATGCATATAGTTTGTCAAGTGATTGGAATTTAAATGTTATAGTGATGGTGTAATTTTATGTAAATCTATATAAACTTTGGTTTTAAGAATAATTGTGAACATTTGTTTTTTGTTTTTGTCTCTTTTCTCTATATTAATCTTTCCGGAGCCGAACCACAACCAATTCTTGTAACAATTGTCGCTCTTTTCTTTTAACGTTTTTTTAACTGTAATACTTCTTCAAAACGGTATTACAGTTAAAAAAACACAATAATCAATAGCATTGCAAGCCACAGGCAATTTACCACAGGGCACTAAGCTTATCAGTTTGAATCCATTCCTAGACGACACAGGAGTACTACGTGTAGGACGACGGGTTCAAAATTCAATGGCGTCATTCAATGTGAAGCATCATATTATTTTACCTCGAGACACATTGCAGTGAAGTGCATTGTAAAAGAAATTCACAAATTGCACAATCATCCGGGGGTAAGACTTCTCACAAGAATTACACGACGACGATTTTGGATAATAAGAGGCAAGGTCCTAGCCACGGCAGTTGTACATAAGTGCATTAGGTGCTTAAAACAAAATCCAACAATGGGAAAGCAGCTGATGGGCAATTTACCGGCAGATAGGATACAATATTCCCATCCATTTGACAAGGTTCGCGTGGATAATTGTGGACCGTTCTGTTAAATACCGCATAAGTTGTACGTTTGTATATTTGTATGCCTGAGCACCAAAGCAGTGCATATCGAAAGTGTAGAAAACTTAACCACGGAAAGTTTGGCACAAATTTTGTAGGTGACCACAATCAACTACGGGAACTGTTTCAATTTTTTAAAGCAAAGACAACAGGCATAGTTGTAGCGCTGTTACAACACAGAATAAATTGGAAATTTATTCTACCTAGAGCACCCCATATGGGTGGAATTGGGGAAGCGGCAGTGAAACAAGATAGAAAACAACTAACAAGAGTAGTCGGCGAAACAATACTGACAATGGAAGAAATGTTGATGTGGCCAAAGCACCTGCATAGAAAAAACAGTCAATTAGAATTAAGAACATATTATGAATTACATGAAATCATGAACTTATCTGATCATTGTTTATTTAGATCAATGTAGCTGATTTCTGTTACCATACTGATTTGACTGTTAATTAAGAGATATCACCACTGATAGGCAAAAATCATATATTTGTATAAATGTTGTACCGCAGATGGCCATAGCTACTAGAATTAAATTTTAGCGGCTTAAACCTTTTTTCTGCCATAATCAAGCTTTCAAACCATCAAGAATAAAAAAAAATATATAAAATTACAAGAAACACAGATTTGGATATTTGGATAAACAACTACCATCGAGAAAATTCAGATATACCATAGAAACAGATGGAATATTCCCTTTAATGGAGAAGCTAAATTATTTTATAACATTTTTGATGCGTGTTAACATTTTTGATGCGTGTTATATTTGGAAAATAATAAAAAATCTTCAAACAGTGAAATTCATGCAAGGGGCTAATATGAAACTTATCCGACACGGATAATAATAAGGTAAATCCGTGTCCAATTGAATTTTAAGTTGACGAAAAAATCCGTGTCGAATAAGTTTCATAATAGACCCCCAGGATTTTTTCTACATCATCATCGGATTTCAATAGAATTACTTTAGTAGCAGAATGAGAATTCTGAAGTGGATTGATGTATTTTGTTTTCTATTGACTTGGATCGAATTTAAGAATCAGTTGAATGATGAAGAGCAATACCAATTGATGGTGGCTCATTGTATCGTTTTCTATCAGTAAAAGAGTATGCGAAGAATCGAAATTAAGTTCACGACTGTCGTATTCATTTTTTTTTATACTGGTTTTTTGTAATGACGAGAATTTCTTCGCCGATTGTTGATAAAAATTGCTACTTAGTGCGTCAGCATCCGAATTAAAAATTCTCGATTTATGCACTACTTGATATTCGACTCCTCGAACTCTAATCTCCATCTGATGAGAATTGAAGCTGAATTTCAAATGTTCTTGAGCCATGTAAGATGTCGATGGTTAGTCGCAATAATGAACGGACGTTCTTAGGTATATACGGTCTTTATTTTCCGAAAACGACACCAGTCTGAACTTTTTGTGAAAGGACAACACCAATTTCGTAATCACTGGCATTCACTCGAGAGCTTTTTGTTGAATTTATTTATTTTTTGTATAAATTATTAAAAAATCTTCTAGAGGATGACGCAAGTCCTAGAAAAATTTTTACTGGTTTTTAGTTTGCTGAAGTTGAAAAATTCTGTACAGCTTCGATACTGTTTTGGTTTTATTCCCGTAGTTTAGTAGTTATGATGAGGCTTAAATATACTATTTTTTTTCTAAGAAACTTGCACTTTTTTATTTGTAGTTTGAGGTGAAATTTGCGAAGTAGTTCCAGGGCATTAATAATTATTTGTTGTGGTCATTGAGCTCATATACTAGAAAGTTGATACCATTAATTCCGGCAAACACATTGTTTATCATTCGCTGAAAAGTCGCTAGCGCACGATTAAAATGCAAACGATTAAATTCGTAATTATCTGTGCTTCTACTAAATGACGTTTTTTCGTGGTCGTTTTCTTCTATACCAATTTAATGGTGACCTTCAGTTAAATCCCACGAACTGGTTTCTCCCAACCAGTTCGTGGGATTTAACTTTTCGAAAGACGAAACCGATAGCTTATCATTAAGTCGCTCGTAATCAACTGCAACCCACACCAGTTTTTTAACATTATTATGTTTTTTGGATGCGTAAATATATATATATATATATATATATATATATATATATATATATATATATAATATATATAACAATATATGGTTACAATTCCTTTAGAGTTAAACCTAGAGTCATCTATGAAGTAGTAATACTACTAATCAATTTTCGCTAGTACTAATAGTATAGCAAAAATTGAGTAAATAAAAAATAAAAGAATAGCGAAGTGACAGAGAAACAGTATGTTTAAAATACATGTAATTTTATTAAATAAGCGACGTACTGTCGTCAGTTGAGTGTAATTGTATTTTAAACGCAATAAATAAAATTAGTATTATAGCTCTCACCAGTGGCAAAAACGTAACCATTGGTGACTACGGTGGGATGGTGAATATTTAAAATGACTGACGGAGGAGTTTACTCTTCGTGATTTGGCAACCAGCAGTAATATATGTGAACTAAAATGGAGAAGGTTGATGCTGGTGTGGAAAGTAGAATGCATTAACGGCCAATTAAACAATTTTGATATGGCGCAGTTGATGAAAGCAATGCGATAGAAACAAAGAAAACGGCAAGAAACATTCCTTGAAAAGAAATTTCGAGAAATGACCGTTACTTTTGATCATAAAGTTGTAAAATTACAAGAGTTTAAACCGAAATTCAAGAAGTTAAAACGGAGGTTAAAACAAACAGCTGTAGTAATTTTAACAAACAGCTGAAGGTCTCGAAAAAAAGTTACTTGAAGTGAAAGTAAATGAAACAACGTTGCAAGTAGTTCATCAGTCAAACTATAAAGCCGCGGACCTTTGACAGAACAACATCGTTTGGCATATTCAAGTTATAATTTAAAACCGTAGCCACCAACAATTGTTGGAGTGAAGAAGATCCCGCCGCATCGCTAATTGTACCATTTATAAAAATTGCAGCTGAGACTCTACATATCGTTCCAGAAAATGATGATTATGGTATAGTGTAATGCAAAATGTTGGTGCGTAAATATGGAGGATACTTATCACGAAACTATAGGTGGAGGAAGGGAAGAATACCAACCGCTAAACCATGGCATGAAGAAATGAGGCCGAAGCCATTAATGATAGCCAAATAACGACAGCGTTATTAAACTAGACTAAACATCATAAGGAAAACGCAAACGGAAAAGGCGAAGCTTTGCCGAGTAAATTCCAGGAGTTAAACGCCGATTAGATTTCAAACAATGCGGCCAAGTGGAAAGAAACGAAAACTGTTTCAGGCAATCGCCTAAAATGTAAATCTTAAAATTTAGGTTTTAAACCATAATCGTAGCAAACACATCCATTTTCTTTAAAAACATTTTACTCCTACCATTTCCGTCCTCCAACCTCTAACGATTTTTTCCTCCTCGAAAATTATAAAACCCACGCTCATAAAATATAATGTATGTGTGTGTATATACATAGATATTTTGTAGCAAATCAAAGTTTCAATTTGTAATTAGTTTCTGATTGTGAATTTTAATTAACAAGCAACATACAAATCAGCAAAAAAATAGGATCAAAAATAAATTCATTGACAGCAAAAACAACACAAACGGAAAAACAACAACATCAACGTAAATGAATGATAAAGCATATTTTTTCTCTGTGCACTCATGGAAAATTTCATTTTTCCGTTTATTGTTTTTAAATTAAATAATGTACAATAAAACTTTTTGATTGAATGAAGGATTTTTTTTTTTTTTTTTTTTTTTTAAATAAATTATAATTGATTTCTTGTGTTTTTTTTGTTGCCAATTTATTTTCTTATTTTCTTCACATCTGTGAGGGATGAAAAACTAATTTTCTTTATTTTTTGCTTTAAGTTTTTTTGTTTGTCTCATGAGAGATTGTGTATAGGATTAAAGTAAGTCAAGTTATTTGAGAAGATATTTGTGGTTGTCTTTTTTGGTTCATTGTTTTGTTTGGAAAAATAACTTAAATCTAATATTTTCTTTGTGTCTATGTTTGTGTGTGTGTGCCTGTGTATAAACTTTAAAATTTTTTGAACATTCTTGTTGGGTTTTGAAATTGAAGATGACTAAAATGTATATACATTTTAAAGTGATTTACATCATATATGTATGTAGTTAAATGAAATTACTGCACGTATGTCTGCTACACATTTATAAATAATTATGTTGGTGGTGAGAGGGAGACAAAGTTCATTTATATATACATTATAATATTATCACCACCGCATCAACAAAAATATCCACTTGGAATATTAAATAAACCACATACGAACATTTTCCACGCATTTTCACATACAAAACGAGTTTATAAACATTAATTTAATGTTTTCGTATATACCTGCATATTTATATACATAGTAAACGACACGTATGTATATGCAAATAAATATAAATATGTATATGTACGTATATGTATAACTCTAATTTTCTATTTCATCGATACACTTCTCGAATCCGTTTTATATTTTTGTTTACTAAAAAAAGCCATACTACAAGTAGATATACATATATGTACATACAACTCATTATGTACCATTACCGCCAACCGCTTGATACTCAATCACATTTTTATTGTACGAAGATAAAAAGAAAATTCATTTCCCTTTACTATATGTACATATATTTGAAAATATCTAAAATAACGTAGTAATGACACACATACAAATACAATGGAAAATATTGAGAAAAAAAAATTGTCATATTAAAAACGTGCCTGCCATATTACATGCCATCATTTTCTATTTTACTTTGTACCATACACCACGCTACTGTCACGACACCTTCAACCACCAAGTTTGTATACATTTTTTTGAAATTGTGTTTGATTCGAGTAAAAAGAAGACAATATCCGTATAACTTTCCACATTCCCTTTCGACGCATTGGAATTTTCCAAATAAACATGCGTTCGTTTACTCTATATACAAATATATTTATGATTATTGCCGTTATTACTATCATTATTATTATTATTATGATTATCACTAATATTAATGTTATGGAAAAATTAAGAAAATATTTTCCAACATTTTTTTTTTCAGCTCTATACATTTTTGTCTTTTCTATCAATTTGAATTCAACCGAGGTGATGAAGTAAATGATGAAAATAGGAATGTTACCATTTTTGTTGTTGTAGTCATTTTTGCATGTTTTGTACTTTATTATATCTGTACTTATTATTTTTTCATCATCTATTTTTTTGTTGTTGTTGAAAATGTTACTGAAAGATAGATAGGAAATAGAAAACATGTAGATGATAAATGGAAATTTTACATACTCGTATATGAATTTTGATAAGAGAAATTTACTTTTTTCTTTTTTTTAACATTTATACGTATCAACAAAATGTGAAAATAAATTAGAAAAAAAGTGGAAAAACATGACATTATGACACTAAAATGTAAACAATTTTTATGGTATTTACAATATAACTGTATGAGTAAGTCATCAACAATGTATATAATGCACAATCGCGTCTAATACTTAACAGATGATATCAAAACATATTTTTGAAAAAAAATAAATTGTTTTGGGAAAATTTAGATAATCATCAAAGTGTAATGTTTTGAAAAGATTTATACGACTTCAGGAATGTCGTAAATAATTGATACTAGAAAATAATTGAATTTTTGGACAAATCATAGATTTCATTTTTGTAACATTCTGAAAACTTTTAAATATTCAAAGTTGTACCGCAGAGTTATATTTTACTGTGGTTTTATTCTAAACTTAAAGTCAATTTGTCCGAAAACTCAAATAAGGAGAAAACGTAAGTCCAGCGAACAGAGACCTAGTGCCGACATGTCTGTGAAGTTAGTCCAGAAATTATCCCATAAAAAGAAGCACTCATTCTTTATTTAAAAAAATCTTAAAGGCGTTAAATTTACTGCAAGATATCAATTAATGAGCACGGCATAGTATAGGTTCTGTAAGCCATGAATAAATCTAACTTTGGGCAAAATTAGAAAAAAAAATCTATTGGTGGATTATTTAATAGTGGAATCGTATAGGTCCTTAAAACCGGTTAATTGGACCTATCAAAACCGATAATTTCAATTTTTAGATTATGGTAACGATCGATTATAATGGTCTACAATTGAACTTATCAGAACGGATAAGTTCAAAGAGATTTATGGTTCTCAATGGTGGTGATGATTATGATCACTCATAATGTATGTAGGATTTAAGGAGGATTTTAGTTTTTTGAGTTCATCAAAAACTATTGTATAAGCGGATTCCACCTTATTTGGGAGAAGAGCAAATACTACAGGAATCGATTTCGTTTCTAATATTGCATGGATAGACAAAAACTGATAAAATAATAGTCGAAGAACCTTGTAAGTTCCATTAACGAACCACTCAAATGCATTTTGTAAATAATCTAAATTACGATTCATTGTAAAAATAAAAAATTCGATTTTGAATAGGGCCAGAATCGAACAATTAAATTTATCACCGCGTCTTGATAAGGGCAAGGGAACCTTACAGTCACAAATATTTTGATCAGTTCTACTCATCGAACTGGTTGAAGGAATGCAAGAATCAACTGCTAAGGGAATTGTTACAGAATTAAGAGATAGGATTTCTCGGGAATAGTTTTCGATGAATTGTTGTTAGATGTATTGCGCTTTCGTAGAATTCTCTGGTTACCGGTAGTAATAAATATGTTTCCCTTATTTTTAATTTTTGTTTAATTTATGATTTTGAATAAAATAGTAAGTGGGGTTCAATTTCTAAAAGTTTGGAATTTCTCACTTTTAAGACGTATTTTGTTAAATCGTCATATTTTTCCCAATACTGATTTCTTTTACAAAATGCAACGTAATGTTTTGCTGTCGATTCATAATGTATGATTGCATTTAAGTTGTAATATGAATCTCCGAAGGTAAATTTTTCGGGAATGTCTTTGATTGCAATTTTTTTTTGAGCTTTTGTATCCACTTTATATTGTTTTTTTAAATCCAGTTTCTTTTGGAGTTTGTCCCACTGCTGCTGGTTCAGGCTTTATTTGTAATTTTGTGGTAACTTCTACTTGTTCCTCTTGTGACTTCTGGTTGAAGGCCAAAATATTTTTTATATTGAAGTTATTTATTTTCCTCTTAATTATGGTTTTTTTAGGACCTCATTTTTCCTCTTTATTCCAAAGACCACATGCATAAAAAAGTCAAATATTTTTTACATAGTTTTTCAATAAAATCTGGATTATAAAATAGGTTAACTGGGTTATCTGTTTTATCATTAGTTTTGTTTTGAGTAATACAACTATTTGAAATATCGTTAAAATCTTTAAAATATGGACTCTGCTCATAAATAGTTTTTGAGTTTATTTCAGAGCATTCATTTAATATGTTGTTATTATATGAATCCTGTTTAAATAAATTTTCGATATCTAAACATTCATCTGTGAGATTAAGATCATGAACAAAGTTTAAAATTGTGTTTAGGGCTTCGATGCGGTATTTTTGTTAGATCTTTTAGATGTAAGTAAACATTTTTAAAAGTAGTTTTATTATCATCGTAATTTTTCATTAAATAAAATGGTGCTACTATTTCTTTAATAAATTTTGACACTTTAGAATTTAAAGCATAATATTGATTTATATCGCATAACATATTTTTCGTTAAATGAGAACACCATAAATGGATTTTAACATATTTTTCAGAAAATGAGGGAGTATTATGATTTATAACATAAGAATAACTCAACTGGCCAATTTGATGTTTGTTGACAGATAAAAATTTTAAAAATTCTGACCCAATGCCCTATCGTCTCAAAATTATGACTTGCGCTTACTAAATCTGGTACCGGAAAAGGGTCTGTTGCTTCATTTTCATATAGATTAATAGGAATAACTAAAGCGTAATAAAACATTTTATTACAGTCGTAATTTGGTGACCGAATTAGCTCACCAGTTGCGTCCATATATCCTGTTACCTTAAAATTTCGATTTTGTCGACAAGCTTGTAACACACGGAAAAAAATAATTCTATTAAAATCATTATGCATTTTAGTAAATTATTTTTAGTTATAATCATTAAAATTTAATGACAATAATTAAATTTTTTGTGAAAGGCACAAAACTGAGTTTAATGAGTTTCTTGTGATTTTTGATTTTCATTAAAGTATATTTGTTAAAAATCATTCAAGAAATGTAATATAAATCATCAAAAAATTTGTGAATTTAACTAAACTAATCGTTGATATTAAATGAATTGGGCCAATTTTTATTAAAGGTACACGAAAAAAAAATTCTATTAAAATTTATTTTGCCATTTTAATAAATTATTTTTTATTATGTTCATAAAAATTTTATTTTAGATTATGTGATCTACACAAAACTGAATATAGTGATTTTCTTGAGATTTTTGGTTATCATTAAAGTATATTTATTGGAAATCACATAAGAAACTATATGCCAATCAGCAACAAATTTTGTGAAGTTTAACATTGAATTATCAATACACTGCGCCAAATTAAAATACGTTCGGAAATGTACTGTTATACATGTACTGGAGTTTAACATGTACTGGATACTGATTTATTTTGATTTGTTTTTTATGTCTTTTATTGTAAATAAACCTACCAAATTTTCGAATCCTAAATTTAATTTAGCTCTTCTATAGAGAATTTAGAAAATTTTAAAAAAAGCTGCGATTTTTGGAACGGGAAGAAAACCAGGTACCGGGTTCAAACCCCAACGGGGGAGGTATGTAAAAAGAATCGGTAATGATGTAAAAAGAATCGGTATTGAAACAATTACGACCCGCTGTTGGAGTGCAGAATCCATGGCCCAAACCATCGTCCATGGCAGTACAGGGTGAGGAAAGTTCAGTTCGACAATTCTTTCGTCAAGTTATTCAATTTTGAATATAAAACGAATACAGGATCTAAAGAGTAGGATGCCCGTAAAATTCACCAAAGAGATCACTAATTCAACAGGAAAAATCTTAAATCTTAAACCCATTGGTAGATTACTAAAACATTAAGGGTATAACAGTACGGTTGCTAAAAAGACGGTTAATATATTAATAATGAAGTTTTCGAAATATATTAGATACAGTAAGTGTATGCAGACTTATAACTTAGAGTGTTCGTGTGCCATTTTTTGGTTTTTTGCGAAAAACTTCAAAAACTCGATTAAATATTGTCGTAGAGATATTTCAATATATCATTTGCAAGGTTTTTAAACTCGCTATAAAAGGGCTAAATTGGATTTAGAAGTTAAAAATCTCATAGTTTAGCTTTGGTCCTAAACGGCAGTAGATTTTCTTATCGTTTAGATAGGTTATATTTTACATAAAAAAAAAGAAATTAATAACGAAATGAAATAAAACAGATTCCAGTAACAAAATGAGATAACATTTTTTTTAGTTGGAAACAAAATAACTTTTAGTAAGATGTTATTTCATCAAGATACAAGCGTTTAAATCTGGGTATACTTTCGAAAAAAATTTCTATTTCGTTTTTTTTAGCGCAGTGTGTGACGCTTATAATATAACAATAAAATTTGTGATTATCACAAAAGGGAAAATGAAATTAAACACTAAATTGTGTTTATTACTAAACTCCAGAGTGATTATCACTGTGCAACTCACAAAATCTCAAATAATTCCCGTTATTTTTACTTTTTTTTATTAGTTTTTTGGTTTTATACGTTTTAGTTATATTTTTTACTATATATGGGTTATTTGAAAACGACAGTCGTGTGATTTAAAGTAAACCTAATATTTTTTTAATTATTCTAAAAGTGTTGTAGCCATTGAAAAAATAAAACTCTCAAGTTATAAACCAAAACTATGTAAGTATAAAATATCGACGACACCTGGTTCAACTTTTCTTCAACGTATACGTTGAGGTGATCAAAATTACAGATTTTACTGTACGCAAATAATTGTTTTTTTTTTTATAGATTTCAGTGTGTAATTAGTAATTAGTTTAAGAAATAGTGTATATTTTTTTTTATTAGAAAATATTATCAATTGTGTAATTTGTATTTTAATTCGTAAAAATTATGAAGTGCTTTAAATGTCTGAAAGTTGTAGGGAATTTTAAAAATTATAACAGGTTCATAAACTATTAGTGTCAAAATATAAACTATTTTGTGGACCTCTAACTAATGTAAACTTTATTTAAATAACAGGACTATGGTTAGAATAAAAAAATTTTAATTTTTGTTAAATCTATATGTAAAGCTTTTTTATTTTTATTTTATCATTTGTAGAACAGCAAAATACATAAAATTAATTGGTTGTATTAAATTTGCATATTATGAATATATTTTCTATAATTTAGTCTAAGAAGTAAAAATAAGTATGGAAAATAATAATATAATCAATAATTAATCGAGAAGAAAAACCTAACACAAACAATGCATGGAACAGTCCAAGAAATGTCAATCCTGATGAGTTAGTAGTTTAACATGTTGAACATTTTTCAACTGAGCAAAATGATGACAGTAAACCTGTTGACAGTATGGGATCTACATGAACTTTACACCTACTTGGACGGTAAATTTACTAACAATCAAATAATTAAAAATAGAATAAAATTTGTTTTATTTTTAATATATAATTAAAAACTTTCTGATATACTATAGATAATGACATGTTCATCGTGCAATTAAAAAGTCTGACACCACACTTTATTGGGCAATTACTACATACATTTAAATGGAGCCAAAATCTTAAATTTGGGATTTAAAGGGATACAAAGGTAGTGGCAAAATATGAGCAGTGCTAAAGTAAACACGTCATCAACAATATTAGCTTAATTGTCTAGCGTATCCTGTTCACTATCTGATAGTCTATCAGCATGGGATAGTAGCATTAAAACAACTAATACGACATCATTTATTCGTTCAGAGACAGAAGATTTTTATGCCAAACTAGTTGTTGTAATGCAGCCACAAATTAAGGACCCGCAGTTAAAAAAAATGTTCTCCAATTTGATAGCAGATTCAACAGTAAATCTTAGCAAGTTCCTTTAGAGTTAATGTTTTCAAGAAGAAAAAGTAGATTATTTTGTATATTCAAATTTCTGAAATGTCCCTTATAATGTTTATTTAAAAAAAAATGTTTTTTGATTAAATATCGTTTTTGACCTGTGAAATTTAAATTATCTATTTAAATTACACTTAATGTTATAATTTAAAATTTTCAGATGGAAAGTACGCAACAGTTTTTACTTTATGCACGCAATTTTAAAGAGCAATCCATTTAAAGAAACAACTAGTGATGCTGGAATAAAACGCACAATTGAATTCTGTATTAAAGAATACCAAAATTCGTTTATTTTGGTGCCCCACTGCTGAAACTTTGGAAGAATACTTTGGAAAATGGTTAAATGAAAAACAAAAGATTCAGCCTTTTTTGGAATTATAGGCAAAAGTATAATTTATCCTGAAATTGTAATATTATACATAGGCGGCATTAAATATAAATTTTCGTCCCTCTTAAAAGCAATAGACGTTTGTTTTAAATAATAAATTCATTAATTATAATATATAACTTTTTTTGTAATTCCACAACTGTTTGAACTATTAAA
The DNA here is from genome assembly GCA_963556175.1 of Tipula confusa. Lineage (NCBI taxonomy): Eukaryota > Metazoa > Arthropoda > Insecta > Diptera > Tipulidae > Tipula > Tipula confusa. The sequence continues at coordinate 181,012,866 of OY744475.1, forward strand.
CCAAAGTGTCATTTAATATATATATATATATATATATATATATATATATATATATATATATATATATATATATATATATATATATATATATTATATATATATATATATATATATATATATATATATATATATATATATATATTTATATATATATATATATATATATATATATATATATATATATATATATATATATATATATATATATATATATATATATATAATTTACTATTTTATCGAGTGTTTATTACAAGAGATATTTGAATAACAATTAACTGCCCTTATGATTATCATAAAATATTTTGTGTTTAATAAAATCGTTTCTTTTGATTTTCGGTCCGTTTATGAAATGATTATCATTTATTATTCCATGCTTTTCAAAAATCACTTTTTTCTATAACATGAAAAATTAAGTGACATTCACAAAAAGTTACACTGAATTTCATTCTTTATTCCACAAAATTATTAATGTCTAGTAATATATATGGCCCATGAATATCATCAAATATTTTTTGATTTTAATAATAAGATAGGTGTGACGTCATAAATGATTCACTAAAGTATTTTGTAAATCTACTAACGTAGTTCGGTGATAAACATTGTCAGTTCGAGTGGAGCGGAATTTTGTGATTATTATCCGTATTTTTAGTGATATTCAATGAGTTATTTTTTTCCGTGCACTTCATATTGCATTTTGCTATATGATACAGTGTAAAATGGAACTATTGATAATCTTTGTAAAAATTGTGTAGAAGGATTTTGCTTTTGTTTTTTTATTTCAACTAAAATATCAGTTAAATCATCTGGATGGTTGTCTTGGCCACTTAAAGCTTCTGATTTTATCTTCCTTAAAACATCATCTGTTTTTGATTTTAATAAGGGGTTATTATTTATTACGAAATCTGAATCTTCCTGCTGTAAAAGATCTTCTTTTAAGCTTTCAACCGTTTTTTTAATAATATATTTTTTAATTTTATTCTTTTCTGTTGACGTACGGGTGAACTTTTTATAAATGGATAACTGTTTTTATTTTTGTACCGCAAGCACTAAACAATTTTTATAGTTTTATATTAAACACAAGTACGGTAAATGTAAAATTTAACAAAAATTATAATTCAAAAGAAATCCTTTATATTAAGCTGTGAATCACCAATGTTAATTTATAATATGTTTGTTCTATGTTTTCTATACTATGCCGTGCTCGTTAATTGTTATCTTGTATGACTTCACTTAACTATATCGGACAATCAGCTAATAGAAATTTTTATATTCGTATTTAACGGGTATTTAATGTTAAAATGCCGGACAAGTTTATGTAGCTCTCGTCTCGGGAAGTTACTGAATGCTATCCAAATAGAAGAACTTGATTGCTCAAAGCTGACAGGGAGAGTTCCATGTAACAGTGACGCTTTAGATGAAATGTCTAGATTACGATAAAATGAATGAAATAATTTAGGGGATTTATTGGCACACGTGAAATGCTAAGACTGGAGTCTTCTCTTTCCTTTTTCAGTTTTTTAGACTAAAAAATAAAAAGTAAAATTATAGTTAAAAAAAAACTAAAAAACACGCTTTTATAACAACATGTACTAAAAAGTAGAAAATAAATTTTTTTGTATACACGATATTATTAGCATCGCATGGTATTGGCCAAAAAACGGTTAACTAAATTTATTTGTAATATTTAATCAATTTTTAAAATTCTAATTTTTATTAATTTTAAAGTTTTGTGTCAAGTAAAGATCTAGCAACTAAAAAGTTTAATACGGCCTAAATCTATTCTCCTTTTAACGCGAACTGGGTGGCACCTAGTATTTTTATTAAAACTACGCCAAAGGAAGTCATAATATTTGAAATTTTTTGTTGTGAATGTTATTAATTTTGATAAAATTAAAATTTAAAATTTTCAAAGTTTTTTAATCAGTTTAGGTTGGATAATTGACTTATATAATAATGTCAGTTTTCTTTATCTATAACACCTGATAATTTGACATTATTTGAAAAGCTCAACTGTGTCATTACAGAATTAGCTAGACCTAATCGCATCAAAATAGAACTCCTGCAAAGCAAAATGGAGTCTTTACAAGGTTTTGCAAATACATAGCTTTACATAGAACGTACATTACGTCCATCAAAATACACAAATACCAACTACCACCATAATCTAGCCTCGTTTATGTAGAATGTACACATGAATGATCATGTACAAGATCATAAGGGCTTATATAAAAAAGAGATGCATTTATGTGTTTATAGAGTTCTATTTCAAGCACCTAACATAACCCAACTTTGCAAAATAAAAACTTTAAAGCACCCTAAATGTATGAATAATACTTTTCTAAAAATAATGTAATAACATATTTGATAGATTTCTCTAATATTAACAGAAGATTTTCAAAATGTAAACATGATTGTGAAAATATAAATTTTGGCTCATAAAATTAACCATAAGCTAATTTTGTATGTAATATTACAAATGTTGAACACCTTTGGCTCTTACATATCGTAGCGCCGCCCGCGACACTTTAAAGGAGAATAGGAGATATTAGAAAAAGTATATATATATATATATATATATATATATATATATATATATATATATATATATATATATATATATATATATATATATAAATAATAAAATAAAAGTTGAAGGCATTATCATCAACAACAAACATTAAGTTTTGTAGAAGTATCAAAGCACGTTATGGTGCATACAATGCTAATAGAGTTAAACTTTATACAAAAGCAGTCAACAACTTAGCCAAATTAATACCTCAAGGGTTTTTTTGCTTAATCATCGAAAACACGCCATTGATTCCTAATTTTATTAAACGTAGCAAAATACTAATGCAACAAAATTTATTAGCAGCAATAGTAAGTACACAACCAAATTAAACAAAATAATGACTACTTACCACCAGAAACTATTTAACATAATTATTATTGACAAATGCAATAGAACGCAGTTTACAATAAATTATTTACATTATATACTAGACAATTTAACATATAACCATAGAAAAGGTACATAAGAATGATACATTTCGTATATTAGAATTGCATTAAAAAAAACATATATATAATGTGAACTGGTTATTGCATGCCAGTACAAACCGAAACAACAACATATTTTTTAATTATATATCTATCCTTTAATAAAATTTTAATATTTTTTTTTAGTTTTGTTTGGTTTTGTTTGTCCTTTTATATTACTACTGTAGAGGAAAACGAATGGATCTAAGTAGCCAAATGAATTTTTTTGCTTTTAAGTTTTTGGTTTTTTTTTTTTTAAATTTGTACGTACAAATTTTTCTTTATATTTTGAGCCAAATATTCGTGTAAATTGATATAATTTGCTAGCACTTTATGAATACAATACATACAATGATATAATATATAGGTTGTTCTATATATATATAACATTCTTATGTTCTTTTTTTATGATATAACATTGCACATGAATTCTTATAGAGGCGTAGAAGAAGTTTTTAGATATTAAACAAAAACAAGATAAACAGACTCACATTAAGAAATTCGAACATTGATACAATACGCTCATATAAACACTCAAACTACACATTGATGAAAAAAGTTTCGTAAGTCTAGTTAATAGAGAAATTCCTTTAGAGGTGAAATGATTCTTAGCACTTGAACCTAAATTTTCTCTGTTCCACACCGACTCGGATTTTTTGTTATTTAATACTATTGCTGACTCTGAAGAAATAATCAAAGCGATTGAAGACCTAAGAATTAAAGCCATTGCACGGGCTTAGATAGTTAATATTATTTCAAACCACACTGATGATAACTAATTAAAGGAAAGGATGTTGTAGTCATGCACAAACATAAATACCACAGTAAAGTTCAATCTCTGTTGACACGAAGTGACACGAAGACATATTCTATTTTACCAACTGACCCTACAAACAGACTTCAAATTTCTAATGTGATTAATCAAAGAAATGTTTGATAGTAAACTTATTGACATTAAGATAAAAATCTCACTTGTAACTTATAATACTACTGCATCTAAACTATATGCCCTTCTCAAAATCCACAAACCCAACATCCCAATACGACGAGTTGTTGTGTCGTTACACACTCCATCTTCACAGTTGTCAAAGATGTTATCGCCTATTTTACGTAGCCTTTTGGTGAGTGACAGTTTCAGCACTTATTTTATGTGCTATTATAACGTAAATAGTTTCGATCCATGCTATGTATTAAAAAGTGATACATGATGGCATCGTATAAGCTTACAACGAAAATCGCCTCAAAATTTTTAAAAGTGAGGGTTCGCCATCACCAAAGACGAAATCAAGGCAAATAAAAAAGGTAAAGGTAAAAAGCAGAATTTTTTGCGCCTTAAATAGTAAAAAAGCTTAAATCCTTCTTAGGAGTAGCTGGATTCTATCGATGTTTAATTGAGGATTACGCTAAATTAGCTAAACTGTTGACTTCACTCTAAAGAGGGGAAGATGGACATGTGTCCAAAACAGCTTTAAAACTAAGCAAGTAAATTTCACTAACGAACAAAGTTGCGCTTTCAATAAAATACAAAATTCTCTCATTTCAAAGGAGGTCGTGTTATCGTTCTTTAATTTTCAAAACGAATTCAATTGACCACGGACGCCTTGAACTTTGCACTAGATGCAGTATTTTCCCAAAACGAGAGACCAATCACGTTCCTGTCTAGGGCCTCAAACAAGACAGAAGCAAATAACGCAGCCAACGAAAGTAAATGTCTGGTCTCTAACGTCACTAAGAACATTCCTTGACAGAAGTAGGAAAGTACAAATATTTATAGGTCATTAACCACTGACATTCGCCCTAAGTAACAAAAACAACTCTAAAATGAAGAGATGGAAGGCTATACTAGAAGAGCATAATTTTGAATTAAAGTATAAGCCATTGTAAATGAATGTATAGTATCGGATGCTCAATAGTCACAATTCCTGCTGAAGCAAAGGCTAAGACCTCAACTCAACAAAGCGCAATCAAAGTTCCACACATGACCTGTTTTCCAACTATCGAGACACTAGTAAATTTTTCAGGAACCAGATTATTATAAAAATAGTAATAGTTAAAAATAGTTCCTTTTCCAAATTACTTGCGTCATATTTTCATAAATCCGTATTGCTCTATTGTAGAGTTCGAGTAGAATTTGTTTCACGCTTTAAATGTTACTAGATATACCAAGTGAAAATGAGGAAGACAAAAAAAATTAAACATACATCAACGAGCTCACCACAATACCGAAGAAACTAGAGAGCAGATGATAGAAAGATCCGGGATTCTGCATCTAGCCCCAACTATCCGATGCATACTTTTCACCTTGACATCTACATTCCACAGAAACTTAGCTGGTGTTAACAGCCATCGATAAAAGGTTTCTATCACCCGATTAAATCAAAGGCAGTCGAAGAGATCAAACTACCTCTGTGAGACATACTATTTTTCTTTAGTGAACCAGAAGTCATAGTAATAGAATAACGAGAAATTGCTCAACTTTAAATCAATTATCTCTATGATAGAGGCTTATAAATAACAGTCTTTAGAACATATCCTATAAAAGTGAGATAAATGGTTAAAAGGTAATGCGACTACCGAAGAATTTAATTGTTGTTGACATGCGAATGCAACATAACTTTGCGTTGTTGGATACGTTGATACATTTAATTGTGGTTATCCCGCAACCGTTAATGCTTTTAATGTTGACGACGACAAAATTACTGTTTGCATTACTTTTACTATTTGATGCAACATTGACTCAAATGATGATATATTTCCAGATGAGGTCAAAGGTGATAAACCTCGAGCCACTGATTGGTTCGTAAATATACACCCCAAACAAAAAAAAAAACATCGTATTCATTACTGTCGTAGGCTCTTCCTTTTTCTTTTTTATTCCTTCCTAAGAATCTATGTAACGTCTTGGTTGGTACAAAATGAAGTTCAATATGTTTATGTTTTTCGACAACACAAAAATTTCATTTATTTAAGTGGTAAAACAAGAATCTCACTAAACAAATTTGCGCCCGTGAAATCAACGGTTAATTCAGTTGAATTGTAATGTTTAATCAGTTTTTTTTTAATCTAATTTATATTAATTTTAAAGTTTTGTGTCAAATAAAGTGTAATAGGGAATATTTCGGGGTAAAAGTATGTTTAACCACATACTTATCGAGAAATTGTTTTAAAAAACTGAAAGAGAACTGAAAGAGCCATTATTATTTGTGACGATAGATTCAGGTACCGAATACGTTAAAAATATTAAATTTTTATAGAAATCGCAAACATATGAAGATAAAGCTTTTTTCAATGGTTTCAGAAATATATATATATATATATATATATATATATATATATATATATATATATATATATATATATATATTTATATTTATATATATATATATATATATATATATATATATATATATATATATATATATATATATATATATATATATAAAAGCAATACTTTGCAAGAACATTTCAAATTATTAGAAACCGTTACCACGTTACCGCCACTGCTAGCCGTATTTCAGGATTAAGAGTGTAACAAGCATTTCACAAGATGACGCTTCATAAGTGTAACAATAAATGAAGCACTAAAAAAGGCAAATCCTAGTGTATATCAACAATTGTTTCTCCTTGCTTTTATATTTCGATCAATCTCATTTTGTACATTCTACAATTTTTTTAACCGTTTTAAAACTTTTCATCATTATTGTTCTTGTCTAAGTTTCTTACTTTAAAACATCATACATATTAAAAGACCAATGTTCATCAAGAACAAAAAAATCTGTAGCTAACGAAAAACTCCCAAAAAATAAAAATTTAAAACGGAACAAAAAAATTATGGGATATAAACATAATAAATCACAACCTTGTATCATACGAAAAAAAAAGGAAAATCATTTTTTTAATTTTCTAATGACATTTCACTGTAATGACATCACATAATTTATATGAGATGAAAATACAGTGATTTTACAGTTTTAATATTCGTAAGATAATTATTTTTTGCTTTTCGGCACAAAAAAACAAAAAGTAACAAAATCTAAAATCTCCCTGAATGGAAAACACACAAAAAATTAAATAAATAAATAAAGTTACGATGAATAATATTAATTGAAGCTTTTACATTATTATTTTTGCGTTAATATTAAAGCTTCTATTATACAGAAAAATACTGTGAAATAAATTTTAATTTTTGTACTTTTCGTTAGTTTTTTTTTTTTTTTTTTTGTTCGTTAACTACACAAGAAAATTTTATAAATACATGTACACGTTAATATAAAAAAGAAACCAAAGTAGGAAAATTAAAATAAAACAAAACGAATAAAAATAACAAAAAATGGGAAAATTTGTTATATTTTCATTCCATGCTTGTTAGGATGTAAAAATTATACAAATAGAATTTATATTTCAATTGTCTTATTTTATATATATATATATATATATATATATATATATATATATATATATATATATATAAAACAAAATTTTCTTTTCTCTTACAAAAGCATCTTCAGTTTATGTTAAAACAAAAGCACGAAAATGAATTTTTACATGTATAAAAATGAAACTTTCATTTATCCTACTTTGGTTGTTGTACGTTGGTGTTGATGATTTACAAAACAGAAAATTTAAAAATATTATTTTGTTATTATAATTTTATATTTCCTTATTTTGTGTCTGTGTGTGTGAGTGTTATTTTTTTTTTTTTTAAGAAAAATAATTTATTTTGGTGTTGTCGTGCTTTTTTTTTTTTTTTAATTTTTATGATAAATGTTTTATTTTCTTCTAGGAAAAACGTGAAAAAGATGTTATTGTTAGGATGAAGTAAAATTTTTTAAAAATAAATTAAAGATAAATCTTTTTATTATTTAATTTATTTCGTGAAACAGTCACTTGAATTTTATAAAAAAAAAATTAAAAACGGACTACGCTTTATTCCACACTTTTTTGTTGGGCGCCATATTTAGGAGGTCAATGCGTTGAAAATAATAAGGACCTTTCGTTTTATGCTCAGACATGTTTATATATATAGTAATCGTATACTACTAAAATCGAGGGTATGTGTTAGTAAGTCCGCACATTCGGGTTTGCAAGCTATTCATTATGCCTGCTAAACAAACACGAGATATGACTGAAGAAGAGAAACAGGTGGCCCATGGAAAAAATAGAGTACGTAAAACGTAAAAATGATTCAATAAAACGGAACAGCAAAAATAAAGCGAACGTAAAAAAGCAGCAATTGGAATAGCAATAAACAGAACCAATCAGTTTGAACAACAAAATGTGGTAGAGCGTCAAAATGTAGCAATATAGAAACGGTAATAAAAATAACCGCTGATTCTGACCAACAAAAGCTAAACGAATGAGCAAAAAATTCAAAAAGAACAGCAGAATCCCATGCTATTCGGTCGGAACAAAACACAGCCACGATTGCAAAGTCTAAGTACGGTTTTACCGCACACATTGGAATCAAAGTCAATTGAGTGCACTAGTTGTAGATTTTTGAATTTTGAAGGGGAGAGTTCCAAAAATAAAATATCCCAATACTGCTGCCATACAAGCTAAATAAAGTTGGTTAAAACAAAATTAATGGTACGCGATTCCCGTGACGAGCTGTTAACACAACAATTTTTGTTGACGCCCACGTAAAAACGGAGGCAAGTAGATTGCATTTCATTCGGAACAATCAACAAAAACTTAGAGTTGAAAACTATAGTGGATCAAAAACGTCTCTATCAAAAGACTAACTATACAAAAATTTAAAGTTGTAAAAAAATGTATAAATTAGTTTTTCTGTTTCGAACTAAGTATTAAATAAATAAATATATGGATATATGGCTATTGAACAATGTATTTGTTATACCCAAAGCCGTCTTTAATCTCTTTTGAGAAGCCTGCATGTTCCCGTCGTACGCAGATACATACTAAAAAATGTAATTTATACGAAAAAAAATTTTCAATTTTGTTTTGAATGGTTTTAATAAACCCACACTACCATAACGTCATATAAATTTGAGCATATTATAACACTCTTAGTTTCAGTGTATTGTTTTTTATTGTATATTTAAAAACAATCAGTTGAAATAAAACAAAAAAAATTACGCTCATTTTTTTTTATTTCCTCTTTAGTTTTTTTTTTTTTTTTACACTGTATTCACAAACATATCGCTTATACACGAGAAAAGTGACACATCTCCAAATTTTCTAATTTCCTGTTTTTGCAATACATGAAATTAAAAACGTATAAATTTTTATTTATCAAATCGTCATAGTTGAGCTAATGCCAGTTTCCGCCAACAAAAAATGTTAAGTTTAATGTTAAATGTTATGTTGCGCATTACTTAAATCTTATTTTCAATGAAACTTGATTTTTTGAGTTGTGTCACTTTTCTCGTGTACGAGCGATATATAAACGTGACATAATGTCACAAATACATTCAATAGACTACATTTTTCTCATTTTTTTACAGCTGATGTATGAGTAGATTCGGGCTTCCTACAAGGGAATGAAGACGGCTTTGGTTATACCTATGCTAATAAAGATATAAATCAATTAAAATTTATCATAAATTATACTGATCGTTATTGACCTTATTTTGTAGAAAGCAAGGACCGAAAGACATTATGGTTGGCGGAACAAAAGGAATAAACAGATGAGTTATGTGCATCCTATCGGTAAGAATAATATCTATAAATTTGTGTTAAGTGGCATGAACATGCGGCGTTCGTTGTTTTGTTTTTGTTTTCCGCTTTGTTTTAGTGTTCTCAGTATAAAAAAAGGTAACGGTAAATCTAAAGATCTGAGCAAGTTTAATACGATCGTTCTAGTATAATTTCGCGACACCCGGTAGCTTTTATGCGGTGTTTAAACGCCCAGCCCGAGTTTATCATGCTCAGTAGAGCTAAGCCGACTAAATTGTACTGGTAGACTGGTGCCCAGTGAAAGAGGCAATTTAAATTTTAATATTGTCTGTTTGCTGTTTGGAATAAACACAAATCAGCTATGACTGCGGGTTTTGAACATCACAGGAAAAGTGATTCTGAAACTCGAACATTGCTTTCGATTATTTTTATTGATGGACCAGGAGAAAGTGGAAAAAAGTTTTTATATAACACTTTAATAAATGTTTAGAAAGGGACAAAATGTATTACTGCTTTCACTGGAATTGCTAGAACTCTTTTGGAGAGTGAAACAACATATCACGCTCAATTTAAATTACCAGTGCCCTTAATCACTCATTGTTTGGGAGGAGGCTGGAATGACACCTGAAAATTCACTTGAGGTAGTTAATAGGCTTTTTAAGGAAGTTTGCAGTAATTATTAAAAGTCTTTTTAGGCAAATACTGCCAGTTGTTCCACATGGTAATTCAGTTTCTATAATGGCAGGATCCATAATAAAGTTTTCTCTCTGGCCAACATTTACCCCCGTGAAGTTAAATACAAACATGATAACTAAGTAAAACAAAAAAATTAAACAACTCACATGACCTTGGAGAGTTTATTTTTGAAATACCCGAAATCTAAACATTTTGTCAATAGAGCAATAATATTGTGTCCTTAAAACGAAGACACATTTAAAATGAATGACGACGTATTAAGCCGATTAGAAGAAGAAGAAGAAGAGAATGTATATTACAGTGTGAATCCTGTAGTAACTGATGATGAAGACGAAAGGACAAATTTTGTAACCGGAATTTTTAAATTTAAGTTGGAGCATTAGTTATAACTATTATAACGCAAATGAAAACAAACGTTATATTTGCAAAAGTCTTGACATGAATATCAAAAAGAGGCAAAATTGCAATTGAGTCGCCTTTGTGTTGGCTATAAATAAATCTCAAGGACAGACCCTTGAAAAAGTTAAACTGTATTTGTCACAACTAGTTTTCTCTCATGGACAACTAAATGTTGCTTTTTCTAGAGTGACATCTAAATCAAATATAAAAGTGCAAATACTTAATACAAAAGAGCAGGCAAATCTTATGGAAAGAAGCGACAAAGATTTTACTCAAAATGTTGTGTTCAAAGAAATAATTAATACTATATTTCAAATTGCAGTTTCATTGATCAATACCCTTGACCGCATATCACGCTGGAAGTGGGCCAATATAATTGTTTGTGTACACATATAAAGTTTTCTAGCCTTTTCATGTGTACACGGGCAATTTACTAGTAATTAATAGATTTATTCAAAATTTACTATTTTTAATTAAAAATCGAAGTTTTGTATCAAAGTTACTTCATGCTTGAATTTTTGGGCATCCTTTATCCACACCAACTCTGTTACTATTATTTATTGGTCGATGCTATTTTTACCATGGATGGTTTAATTCTTAGTTGCAATTAACTTATTTGGAACCTCGGCATGTAAATCCTCCATCTTACCTATCACCGTACAACCAGTGAAATTAGTCATCCGTACTCGTATTATCATTTTATATTTTCCATGATAAATTAATTCCATTTACATATTTTATAAAAGAGGATATTCGTTTCAATAATTTTCCTTTTTTTTCATAATAATTTATAGTTTTTGTATGCTACTACAATTTTTATTTATTTAATTAAATTTCGTTATTTTTTTTACTACAAACATAATATTATATATACATATTATATATTACACATACATATATTATAAAACAAACAAATTTCATAAATTACAAAAAATATTCAATTCACGTTTATTATTTTAATTGAAATATAAAAGCAAGAAAATTTTTAAAAAATATTAGGTTGAATTAAAAGTTTTACAAAATGTTATGTTTGTGGTCTGATTGAAGTAGCATCGATCGAAAATTTATATAAAAACTACTAACACCCCTTAATAAAGTTTACACACTGCTCAACCCTGTATTTTTATACACAATCAAAAAGTAATATTTTCAGAATTCATTCATTGTATTTTAAATAAATGCCACCCAAAGTTCCAAAAAAAAAAAAACAAATTAATTATGAGATAAACTAAAAATAGTGAAATTTAATTAACTTCCTGTCCAGTCTATATTGTTTGTAGGGAAAATGTAAAATTTTATATATAGGGGGAAAAAATTTATAATGAATTGTAATGAGGGGTGTTTGTTTGAAATATTTTGTATATAATGGGAATAATTTTTTTAAAACAAGTGAAAATGGGAATGAATTAAAAATGTAAAACATATAAAAAAGTTTTTCCGGAAAATGCTGTATTGTTTAATTGCAATGGGCTATATGACGATTGAACTGCCAAACTATTAAATATATCTAAAATTTTAAATACGATCGTATCCGCAAATTATAAATTCAATTTAATTTTTTATGAGTGAAAAAAGAATTTACAGTAATAGC